>CM052335.1:15244708-15308140 GCA_028455595.1 Lasioglossum vierecki
TCTGGTTGGTCCATATTTTTCGTTAATAACTCCTTAACAAAGCCGCGGACGCCATTTTTGCAAAGGAAAATGTTGCTTCAAATGATCTCAAGAATCTCCCATTTCCTGATGTTGAAGGAATTTTGAGATGCCTTGTATAAAAACCGTGGACAACTTCGTTCGAATAATCCGTCTTGGAAAAGAACAGTTAACGGTGACACTCAACAGAGAACAGACTAATAAAGCATTTTTACATTTACACGTTTTGATCTCTCTTGAGAAACCCTTCTACAGTCTTTAAATATTAAGAATTTCCAGGTGAAATTAAACTGGGATCTTGAACGAATTTTGGACTTGAATCCTTTCGTCCTTGATCGCCCTGGTTCAAGTCTTCTGCACCTTCGTTGGCCTGATTCGAAGCTCTACGTTCTAGATCGGTTTTGTTCAAGTTCCTCAGGCCTGGTACGGTTTCGATTCTTCGGTCCTGAGTTGATCTAATTTGAGCGTCCCAGACCTGGGATGATCCTCCGCGTGGATACGCGCAGTGGCAGTGCTCAAACAAATGCCTAGGATAACTCGACTCGACTTCCTCGGTATTGAGTTCATCCAATTTTAGTGTGCCGTAATCCACGATATTCCGATTCAAGTCGAGCATGCTTCACGTTCATTCAAATTTATTGTCTCTCTCGATTGACGTTACCTTGCAATGGCGAGATTAGCATCTTCCAGCTCGAAGTTCAATCGAATAGAGTTTATTGGAACGAAACAGTATCTTTAAACAATCTTATCGAAGACGAATAATCCGCCACAGGCGAGAAGTTGAAAATTATCGATCGTCCATTTCGTAAGATATTTATGCAATTTGCAATTGTTGTAGACCAATTTTAAGAAAATCGAATCAAATTAGATTTTATTCTCTGTGGTGGTAGTTTTTTCAAATCAGAAATAAATTCAAAATCGTAATCAATTCCGCCGAATTTTATACTCTGGCATATTTTGCATAAAGATCCAATTAGTAATAAAAAAAGAAAATGAAAGAGTAAAAAGTTCACAGTTCCAAAGCAATTCCAACCAATGTTCGAACCAGAGTTTCGTAAACATTTTTGCAAAAGCGAGATAAATCTAATATACATAAAAATGAACTTTTATAGAAATGAACTTTCTATGTCGTCGCTAAATCATTCGCGTACCGTTTCGTTTTGCAACAGGAAGTAGCAACAACATCGAGACAATAATCTCTTGGATCGATCTCGCCCAGTCATTTTTACCCCAATCAGTTCTACGAATCCACGAAACCTCTAGCATAATCGCAGCCTCTTATATAACCGTTGTGCAACAACGCGCGCATGTAAGCCCGAAAGAATTCGGTACACCAAAGAGAGGTTCATGTTGCCGTAATTTCGTGACTGTCTGCTGCGCGACAGACTGCATGGCATGCATCTTTTGAATTCGCTTCTAACGCGGGCAAAAATTCTTCTTGTCTCGCGCTGCTCTGGGAACCTTTGTAAAATAACTTCACGGCGAAACACTCGCTCCTTTTCCAACAGCTCTTTAATGAGATTTTGCACGTTCACGGGCAAACATGTTGATGCAAATTGCACTTCAAGAAACAATAAAACTACACGATCCAAGAAACAGCACAGACCCGGCCGTTTTTCTTCGATCAACACTTGATTGTACCTAAAAATTTTATATAACGAGGAACGTTGATTTCTACTGTAAATTAATCAATACAAAAATTAGTTTCTTGTTGCAGAGGATAAATACGAATTTTCTTGAAGAAAATTTTCTCGAAGACGTGAACCCTTTTACATTAAATCTACCTCGCCTTAAAAATAATTGATGAACGTTCCCTTATAAAAATAACAAGATTTTATTGTAAAACGTGCTCTACTAAAGATATTTATACAAACAATTCTTACAAAATCATTTTTATTATTTCAATAATTGTAAAATAATAAATCTGGAACCGATCATTTTAGCCGATGGTACATGTTGTTTTATAAAAATGACAAGATTTATTTTATTTAGATTTTGTGCGGTTCCTATTATAAAACGTACTCTACTAAATATATTGTTACAAACAATTCTTATAAAATCATTTTAATTATTTCCATAATTGTAAAGTAATAAATCTGGAACCGGTCGTTTCGACCGGCGGTGGTAGGTTCAGTGTTAATTTGATACTATTCGACAATTTTATGGATACATCGTGCTGTGATGTTTTCGAAAATTACGTTTCATGCAAAATTTTAAAGTGATACTTGTCGGTGGATAAAGTTCTGTTTCAAGTGACAAGGAATCTATACAATGTTTTTTTATAAAATCATTTTTATTACTCCAATAATAAATTCAGTAAAGTGTTAATGGAACATTTGCGGAACGTCATGGACTCGTTAACGGTGTTTCTGATACGGAGATCGCAGAGACGTTCGAAGCAACGTCGTTTCCGGTGGTAAACTAAGGGGGGGGGGGCGAAGTCGAATTCGATGACTCGCTATCGACACCCATGGTCGGAACACTGAACGAAATTCAGAAAGATCCACGTATGTATTCCGGGCGGAGCGGCGGCATCTCTCGGGCCGCGCGCGCGCGTGCGGTGTAAATCTTATGCGGTGCGCATGCATGCGTAGGTATGCACGGCTCGGTTGCACCGTTCACGAACACAAACGCGAAAATCGAGCCGGTGGAAGGAAAGGCCTCTCACACGACTGATATATTTCCTTTTCTCTTGGCTGCAAACAGCTACATACACCGGGCCGTACCGTTTATTCCGAGAGACCCGAGACTAAACCGAACTCGAACCACTAAAACTATTTTGTATCCCATAAGTGTGTACCGGCTGAGGTTACGTCCAAAAACCTAGCGACGCCCTTTTCAACGGCGGATCTAGTATTACAGTAAATCCTTAAATACTGTCCAACAAGCGTATTTTGGCCAGACAGCTTTTGCAAAGGTGACATTATTTTTTGATTTATGACTGCGTCTACCTCGCCGATCGCGTCGAGCGAGACTCCTTAGAAAGACGAACATAGAGAAGAACGGAATGAAATACGTGACCGAAAAGTTTTGCTGTTGCGGTGGACAAAAATCTAAAAATTCATTGTTTAATATCCACTGAACTCTATGTTGAAACAATGTTTTAACATCTAAATTATCATGTTTATCAATAGAAAATTCAAATAATTCAGTAGAAGATTATACAGATATAAGCGTTTTTTCTCAAGAAAATTCTATATCAAGCAATTTATTGATTCAAAGCGTCACTTACTTTCATGGTATCAGGAAAAAGAATTTTATGAAATATATCCAATGGGATATAGTAGTTTAAAGTATTAACAGTTAATGTGACTGAAATTTCTAAATTTGTAAGTCTCACATATGCAGTATACTAGTAACTAATACAGATGAAATAATGTTTCTCAACTTTTTCCCTTGAAATAGAGATATTTAAAGAACCGTTTGCATCATTAATTTTCCTGGTTTTGTACTTAATACAATTTTTGCACTTAAATATAATATTATTTTATACTTAAATAATTAAATATTATAATGCAAATGGGTTCATTTGTCCGGGCTGTTTGTCTCCCGATCAAGCCGATTAATCGAGGTCCTACTGTATTCTATATTGTGCTCATGAAGATTTACTGTATTATTTATAAATGGATTCCTCATCACGTAATGCATTAGAATTTCTTTATACACGGATGGAGTGCAACCAAAGGATTGAAGAAAATTGTTATACTCGGCGAATAAATTATACGATTCGGGACGAGGAGATCCGAGTGATTGATGAACCGAGTTTTAAGTATATAAATCATTTTTTACCCTTGTGCTTGCACGGCTAAAAACTGACAATATGATTACAGAGAATCCTGCAATGATGAGTAATCCCCATGGGCCACGTACGGTTTAACAATTATACGTAATATTATGACATTTAAATGGGATTCTAAAGTAAAGTAATAAATCTGAGATCTTGAGTCTGTCTCATTACAACCACAAAACAATCCGAAACTAATATTATATTTTCAGAAATTATTCATTACGCGCCCCGTTATCGTATCTTGTATATTGTATCTAAAACAAAACTGTTGAAAGCTATTGAATGCTTCGATGGCTGAATTTAGTCAACGCAACAGCGACTTCCGTTGGCATAATTTCCCCACAATGGCCACCGTCCCCGTAAAATTGCACAACTGACTCCGTTCGTTGTGAGAACATTCGAGTTTCGAAGAAGAGAAGATTTTCCAAACGGACTACCTACAACTAAGCAACACACAAAGGTGAAAAAGCGACTATGGAGGTGGAGATGCGAGTGGGAGTACGAGAGAAGGGGGAGGGGCGAGAGAGAAAGAGAGATGGAGAGAACCATTCATCTCGGAGGTCGCGACGACTCCCATTCATGCAAAGCGCGTCGGCCTCGCATCGGGAGGAAGAGTGATCATTGCACAAGCGTCGGCGGAAGAAGGCTCGCAGAGCCAGAGAATAACACCGGCGTAGCTCCGAAACGTGCCATGAAGAAAGAAAAAAAGGCGAGGAGGGCATCAAGGAATGAAAGCGATCCGTCACGCGAATACCGTTTTGATTTTGGCCAAAGGAAGCTCTTCCCGATCTCGCTTACTCACCAGTCACCGGGACACATTAGACCTCCGTCCGCCATCATGGATAGCGAATTGCCTATCTACGCCAACCAACAAAATTACAAAATCTAATGACCTAGCTGTTAATGTGACCACATTAAAATCAACCATATATAAGTAAATTAATAGGACGAAACACTCCACCTTTGTTGTTGTCCTCCAATAAAATAGCACCTGGCATTTTTACAGATTCAAATCCGAATCGGAAACGTTATTTGTTTCAAACCCGAATCATAACGTTTCATGCCTTCCTCAGCTATATTTATTTAATGTAGAAATTGATCGGAATTGGGCCGTGAATAAAATTAATTATCATTTTCAAAAAGTACGATCGCGAAAAATACCTCCTGTATAAATAAATTAATGATAAAGTTACAAAATCCCCTGAAATATAATCTTCTTTTATAATATCGCAATTTAATGTAATACGTCTCACGACACGGACAGAAAGAAATTGATCGATACGGGGTGACTTCTTGATAAACTTTTGCGAACCTTTTTAATAATTGCATTTTTGGTAATTATATAGAAAAGGTCTGCGTACTCCGATTTTGATGAAATTTTAATATGTTATGCGGCAATACATTCTGAACACCTTTTTCATTTTCCAATATGTGGGGTCGCTTTTAGTTTTTGACCTATTTGCAAAAGACTATCGCGAATACTGTATTGAATTTTTCGTATTCCTGCGCGCTTCGCAACAACGTAAGCTTGTCCCAGTGCGACGTTTATTTACATTTTGACGCTGTAGAGCTTAAACACTGGGTGGGTGTGTGTGTGGTATTGTCGCTTCTCATCTCCACGACGCGTTTACAAACAAAAAATAAACAGATGTGTCCCCGGAACAGAGTTACGTTGCTACGGAGCATGCAGGAATACGAAAAATGCAATACGGTATTAGCGATAGTCTTTCGCAAATATTTCGAAAACTAAAAGCGACAAAATTGTCGAAATCCGAAGTACGCAGTATTTTTTATGATTCACAATTATTCATTTCTTCAATTATATTTTTAAAAGTATTTCTGGTGGACAGATTCTTTAAAGCTGTTGATGGAAAGGGCTGCCAACAAATCCGAAAACCGTGAATAAGTTACGAATCGGCAGAAAGAAAATCGGTTCCGCAGTTCCACGCTCTTGGCAGCGTATGCGGCAAACCTAGCGGAAATTCTCGCGTGAAAACAAAAAAGAAAATAGTGTTTATTTACACACGTGACGCGCGACCTGTAAATTAGAGCGCCGGACAATTTTCAGCCCGAACGAAGTGTAAACGCGCGTTAATTGTTGTCCGCGAAGTCGTTGGCGCGCAGTTTCCCGTGTAACTCGAAGGATAAACGTTGCAGCGCACCGTTAACCGAGTTTACCACTGTGATAGAGTGGTCGTTTTGTGCTCGCGAATCGTTCGTTCGATTCGGCGAGTACATTACGACAGATCGCCCGATTGCAGGAAAATCATCTCGATAGCTATTTTTTTAATCCTGTTGCGAGTTCTCGAAAAATGCGTGAAATTCAACCCGTTGTTACACGATCTAACTGTACGATATCAGAAAAACGTGTACACAATCCAATTACAAAAATATTTAATTTTAATTATTTATGTTATGGGAGTTTGGCCACTTATTTATGACATTTTTCTGATTAAAATGACACTGTGCACGATATAATTTGAATTATATTTACTGGTTTAATTCAGGTTTGAGTTAATGACATAGCTCGGCTATCCCCACCCAGCGGGCAAGCGCAATACTGGGGGTAGCCGATTCTACGTCATCGATTCTTGGAGCACCAGTTGCCTGGTTTGATTGACGGTATATAAAATTACGAAAATTAGCTAAATAACTAGAAAGTTATCATTTTCATAAGAAATAGTACTTGCATTAAAATCGAACGTTTCAAATTAAATAGTTAAATGTTTCGTTCCTCGTGCTCTTTTGAATAATGGTCGACGCGTTGAATAATAGCAGGAGACGAAAATTTCGATAGTCTCGCCGTAAATTCTGAACGTTCTTTCGACCAGAGCACTTTGCAGAACGCAAAAACAGCTGTGCCGGTAGCAGATGTATCGCTGCTCAAGGGAGGGTTCGCAATTAAGTGCCTGCGGCGCGGGAGTTAAATGTAGCAGAAGGAAAATCAGTGAAATTTTTCCGGTGAAAATTGAAAAGAACATTTAAAAGAAAACGCCGCGGGTGAAGAAACGGGCGAAGAGAGAACACAGAGGAAAAAAGAAGGAAGCGGAACAGTCGTGCAGAATAATTGCACGGTGGTAGTGAGGTCGGTAGCTTTTTAGGAGAAATCAACAAGCGGCCACGTACGGGTTAAAGTTTTTCAAAGTTCCCGACGGGGGTGGGAAGAGGGCTCGTGTGCTTTTTGCTTGGAAACGACAACAACAACCTCGCCAGACGATGCTAGCCGCCGAGGAAGCCCTCGAAATCACGACAAGAAGTGTCCAATTTAAAATGTAAATTGCGCCGGATATTTGGCATATCGCGGTGCGCGCTGCGGAATGGCCGTGAAATTAAAATGTAATTTAATTCGAGCTACCTCCCTGGCTCCCTCCCACTGCTCTTCTTCCATGCCTCTCTCCTTTTCCTCTTCTTTTTTATCTTCGCCTCTTGCTCTCCTCTCTCTTTCATACTATCGCATTGCTTTCCAAAAATGATCCAACACTCGTTAAATAAATTCTCTCTTGGCTTTCTTCGCCAACAGAGAGGACAATCATCATTAGACTACGGATTTTATGCATTTATGACAAAACTGAATAGGTGTAATTCGAAAGAGTAAGAAGATTAAATGAGTTCAACAGTGGACACTATTTTAAACATACAAAAAGAGGAAATTGTTAATTTATTAACATACTTCCCTGTTTGTTTCGAATTTGTTTTCGAAACTCTGTTTCGAGACGTAAGCTACAACACTGCTTTCGAAAAGTACTCCAACTTTTCTTTCATAAATAATAAATCTCTCTTAGCTGACAGTGTTGTGTGTTACCGTCGTCGTTGAAACATTTCGTTACGTACAATGTATCTCTTCCAGAAATTGTCCAGAAAATGTGACAATTTAATAGATTATAAAATATATATAGATTATAAAAATAAAAATATTTTTAACATAAAAAATAATTTTTTATGTTTTTCACGTTTATCGTGTTCGATCGAAGCGTTTCGCTAGCGCGCTGCACCAAATCTGCAGCAATGCGAATTCCGCACTCCTTCGTCCGTAGCAATTTGGACGCGAGCTCTTTCTTCAAAAACCACGAAGTACAACGGTTGGCAACGGATCAAAAAAGTTGCAATCATTACGGGCATTTTTCCCCGCGCATTAACACTCGCGACGCGACGAATGCGTTCGTTTCGCTATATCTATGATCGAGCATGTTTCTTGCCAACAGTAGTATTTCATGGTTTTTCAAGAGAGAGAGAAAGAGAGTTTCGCATCCAAATACAGTAAAGCCTTGATCCAAGAGAACGGAAACCGTAGGGTCTACGAAAAACGAATATCTCCTCCACTGCAGATTCGCCACAAAAAATTCCTATACCATTATTCACAATAGTGTTTACATTATTAAGTACGTTGATACCTAATCAATTACTACACACTTAGGTATTGTATGAGGTATCATATCAATTTCAGATTCATAAAATGAAAAAATCATATACAATGGATGTATTCTAGGTCGGAAGAAATGTTTGACTTTCAAATTAACACGTGTTTACACGCGCTGTCCTTTTCTACGCGCGGCGAGGTCACAGAAAATAGTAGAACTGCGCGATCTAAGAACCAGCTCGTTAGGAACCCACCTTAACCCTCATACGTTCCTCAGGGTGACAATTCTCCCATTCAATAGTTTCACACACCGTAAAATTATTCATTCTTTTGTCTCTACATCGTGAGATGTATTTCTTTAAAATGTGACGTTATAAATAAAATATAATGCGTTGACTTAACGTGTAAAATAAAAATGGGTGAAATGCTATCCTAGTCTCTTTTATGCAGTTATTTTTGAAGAGCGTTGAGAGTTTATAAACTGTAGGTTCAGTTGCGAAATAACCTTAGAAAAAAGAATTCAAAGCCACGTTAAATAAATATATAAAAAAAATCTTTACTGTAGTTGGCTATAGTGGTGCATGCATACCATTCGGAACGGAAAGCGTTCAAGGGTGACAATTCATCCATTCAATAGTTTCACACACCGTAAAATTATTCATTCTTTTATGTGTACGTCGTGAGATGTATTTCTTTAAAATGTAAGGCTATAAATGAAATATAATGCATTGACTTAACGTGTAAAATAAAAATGAGTGAAATGCTATCCTAGTCTCTTTTATGCAGTTATTTTTCAGGAGCGTTGAGAGTTAATAAACTGCAGGTTCAGTCGCGAAATAACCTTAGAAAAAAGAATTGAAAGCCACGTTAAATAAATATATAAAAAAAATCTTTACTGTAGTTGGCTATAGTGGTGCACGTATACCATTCGGAACGGAAAGCGTTCAACCCGCTGTACGTCATCCCTATCGATTCTTCGGGCTTCGAAATGGCGATTCGACTTTTGTGCGCGAAAGGATCTCGCGGAACGCGAATTATCCTTCCCACGATGCAAAACTACATTATCCAGTCGGACGCGAAACACTATGATTCCTTACGGCTCCATCCGTCACGCGAGTAGCTAAGAAAACCAGCTTTAGCCAAGGGAGGCTCGTCGTTTCCGCCTATACCGCCGTTAACGTCCCTTCCCTACCTAAAGGAATGCTCTTTTATTTCCAGACAAAATTTACGTTATTCCGTCCGCAACGCGTTGACAGCCCCGACCAACATCCATAAAACTTCCTCTAACTTTGGCTGATCGTTTTTTTTCTTTCTTTCAGTCTGAAACGATCCCGCGTGGTTGATGGTTCGTGTTAAAATCAAACAAAGATTTTATAGATTAAATTGTATCTATTAGAAATGTATACACGCTATTTGGAGAATACAAATTCATCCAATGAGCAATGTATAAACATGTCGCATATAAAATATGTGCTTTGATGTATGATACACTGTGATTGTATAATGTACTGACTAATGACCTAGATGTCGATGGGACCCTCATTAATAAACAATATATAGCAATATTGAACATGTCATGTGGTTCATCAAAGCGTAATGATTTCAGTTTCATTGAGTTGAATTGATTTGGTCATAGTTTAATTGGTTCGAACTTCTTCATCGAACTAAGAATATTAGCCTAGATGTTGATGCGGCCCTTTTAAACAAACATATATGAAAATATTAAATATATTCTGAAATTGAATATGGTACATACGTAATGTTAAGTATCTCATTCAAGCATAGTTTAATTAATTGGAGATTATTCGACAAACTAAAAATGTTAGCCCAGATGTTGATACGACCCTTCTAAATAAACAATACATGATAACATTAAACATGTAATAAAATTCATCCAAGTGTAACGTTATAATTTAATTGTTTCGAGGTTGTTCATCGAACTATAAATGTAGGTCCTACTGTTTGAAGAAGTCTCAACCATGTTCAATTATAGTTATTTAGTGGCAACAGTCGTAGGAACACGCTGCGCCGTATAACTTTTCGATAATGAAACGATCAAATTCGGTTTAAGCTGCTTAACGAAATAATAATTGGCGAAGAGGCGATGTAAGCAAATCTCCACTTCTGCGGACACCATAAGCACTCGTGACGGTATCACCATAGCAACCATTTAATTGGAAAAGGATCCCCGTAATAAAATCGTCGAGTGTTTCTCTCGGTACAATGCGGAGCAAAACCAACCCGTCGTTTCGCGTAATTGTTCACAGAAGGGCGCGACGAATTTCGAGCTAAGCCTCTTCACCGTCTTCTTCTTCTTTGACTGTAATAATTTTAGGTTGGGAGGTCGACGGATTCCGCGCTGATCCTGCTTATAATCTCCATCGGACCCTCCTAATTCAATTTGTACTCGACCGGAAGATACTTGTCAAATCCGGGGAGAACGCGGCATTGAAATCGCGTATCATTTATAATACGCAACGTACAAACTCCCTGCACATTCATTGCGCAGCGGTGGACAAGTATTCCTACACCCTTTACCCCCGAACCTTCAAAATGTACCTGATTCAATGAAATTATTTTTAATATTAGTCTGTATCGAAGTAGTAAATTGAATCGTGGCGAGTCGCTGTAAAATTCCATCCAAATCTAGTAATAGTTATATTAATACTTATTCGTGCGTATAATACGTGTTCGCACACCCTTTAACCCTGAACCTTCGAAATGTACTTGGAAAATGCAACGATTCAATTAAATTATTTTTAATATTCATCTCTATCGAAATGGTAAATTGAAACGTGGTGAGTCTCTGTAAAATGTCATCTAAATCCACTAATAGTTATTATATTAATATTTATGTTCATGTATACATACATATATTAAGCTATGTCCACACTGAAACAAGTTTTTGTAGCCTCGTGTTGCATTTTTTTTTGTTCATCGAATAAAAGAAGATTGAATGAAATAAATGAAATTGATGAAATTAAAATTGAGAAGTTGAAATGTATGATAATGATGTGCCTACCAATGTCGATAAAACCGAGTGCACACTGATTTAGCTGTTGCGTGTTTTGCCGGTAGTAATCCTCGTCAGGACACGTACCAGCATATTTTCTTGCCATTCGGTTTTTCCAGCGGCTTTGGAAGCCTAACGGCAAAGCTGCTCGGCAAGGCCAAGTCTATGCGGAGGGTTCCATGCAGAAAAACGACACAAATTTCCCCGACACGGTTTTCACCGACAACATCTTTAACCGACAACGATTTTGACCGCCAACGCTTTCAGATTCGTCGTCGGTTAAAGGCGTTGTCGGCCAAAGTACAATAATTGTTGGTCGAAATAGTTGTCAGCCAAATCTGGTGTCAGTGAAAATCGTGTGGGGGAATTTGTGTCGGTCATTTCCCTGGGACCCGATGAGGATGCGACTTCACTCTTTTTTGGAGTTCCGAGCAAAGACTCTCTAAATGCCTTTTAGTCGACAGGTCAGTGTGAAAGCGTAAAACATTGTATAGCTACTCACGCTCGAACATTCTTGAACATTTTAAGAACTGTAGAGAATTAAATCAAATTGTTTTCACTTTAAGAAGTTTGTCCCGAGAAGGTTGTATTTGTATTCCTCGTGTTATGGTCACGTTTAGGGGTACATTTTGAAGGACGAGCCATCGCACAGAATGGAAAAAGTCTGAATGCCAGCATTCCAGGTGGTTAAGCTAGAAATTCCGCGTAGGGAAAAATCGAAGAGAACGAAGGGCTACGGAGAGGATTCAAAGAGCATAAAGGCAAGCGGGAAGGACGAAAAGAAGAAAAGTACGGACCAAGAATCACGGGTATAACTACGCGTCGTATAAACGGACCCTTGAGAGCATAATTCATTGCCGTAAACAGCCGGTACGCGTGCCGTGTCAAATTAACGGCGAGCCGCAACAACAAGAACCGCCCCTTTAGCGTTACGAAGAATATTCATCGACGTCGAAAACCATACGAGTCCTGCTTCTACACCTTACTCGAGGCAGATAATTCTAGACGAACAATATTGTCAGAACTTGAAGGCGCACAGCCTATGCGAATTCCTGTTTAACTCATTAAAACCCGACGGTTGCATGAATGAAACATTTCACTCGCCAATTTTTCCGCTGAAACTACGTGATTGAATTCTGTCGTTCATGTTGCGTTGGCAAAAGGAACTTCAAAGGTTTGCTCAACATACTGTTTCCACTACAAAAATTGTGTATATTAACTACACAGACACCCGTTCCTCCTCTTATTAATTTTAATGTACCATCAAAAAGTGTGCCACGACATGAAATTAATTCGAAGCTTAAGGCAACCAGTATGAAATAGTATAATATCTAAAGAAAAAAGGTAGAAAGTAATTACACAAACTGAATTATTTACGATTGAATAATTAATCTACATAAATACCATTTTAATGTCGAATGCAAAGAGCACGCGAGGAGGTAATCGATATTCGATCATTTGATTATTCCGTCCCGGTTCGACTACTCGACAGAATCGAGGAAAATAATAGCAGTGATCGAAATTCTTAAACGAGGCTTCCCTACATTATGTACACAATTACATTGCCCTATTTCTGGCCTGCAGAAGTGAACAAAGACGCAGACCTGGCCCGAAAGTCTCCGCTTGGAAATCCCTTATTTCCACATTGTACGCCATAAATCGCGTGCGCCGCCGCCGTCTGCGTCACTGAAAACGCAAACTTCCAACACATGTTACTTAAGCGCTTAGACAACTCTGGTTTCTATCGCGGGAGCAAAAATCAATCTGGTCGAGAAACGTTGAAAGGCAATGGAAGAGTACATTAGATCAGGGGAGACGATTGTTGCTTTTCAAAAGTGTTGGCTCACTGCGATTTCAACTGAACATCCATTTTTCGAAATAAATGTAGCTTATGCGTTTCAGTTCAGCCAGGCAAGTGGATCTTGAATTTTTTATATCCAAGCCTCAGCACTCACCCCTATAGAAAACGACACTTCTTTTCATGTTAATAATGCTAGACATAAATGTTCAAAGAGTTATTATATCACCGGACATTTATTCAAATTTGAATGCAGACAACATTTTGTTTTTCGAGTACCTATATTATGACATAAAAATGGTACTTACTAATTGTATCTAATGTAGAGAAGAAATATCTTGAACTTTCTAAATTTTAATTGTTACTCTTATATTTTCTATTTTTTCAATTCAAGTGAGGTCCATAATCATCCCACAATTTCTCAATCTCTGTTTTCCAACATTTATTCAAATAGTAAATGTATATGTTTAATTATATGTAAATGGGAGCTTGTATTCTTGAATTATCATTTTATCGGAGATAAGTAAGTGTCCGGTGATTTGTGGACGGGAGTGTAAATGTTTAGTTTCGTCAATTTCGTTTGAGAAGACAGCACTCCGCAAGGACGAGTCTAATTCGATTAGAGGGAATCACGTGTCCCGCGAGATGCTCGAGGACAGCAAGCCGCGATTAATTACGATTACGCTCCTTTTATCGCGATACTACCCCGTTGCTCCGGCGGATCGCGGTTGCCGCGCGAAAAGGGCGTTCTTTATCGATTCGAAACGATTTTAGAGGGTGGTTTGCCCCCGACGTTTTTGATTTCAGCATACATCCTCGATATACGAGTCTCGAGGCAACGCTTCGCCGCTTCGAATTAAGGGGTGAACTACGAGAAGGAGGGCCCTAACCCTCGGGTCGCTTCGCCCCGACGAAACAGGGAACGCGGCGGGCAAGAGATGGAATCGTCAAGAATAAACGGGAAACGCGGAGGATCGGGAATTGGGAAGGATGATGCGAAACCAGACGAACGTCTGCTGGTATCAGGTACCGAAATGAAACAAGAAGCGAGGCAGCTAATGTGCTGTTCACGGGAAATCCTTTGTTAAAGGACGCCAACAAGATCTAAACACAGTGCACCAAGACAACTGTCGCGAGAAACCATTTGGAACCTGAGCGAACTGCTTTTTAAACATCAGAACAAATTCAAAAACTCCATTGGACTGTTCTTGAACATCTTCTTTACTATCCAAATGTATCACATTGGCATTATCTTTTTTTTTCAACCACTCGAACAAACATTGTAATGAAATTGGAATTGAAAGGTGTTCAATTCGACGACAAAAGTGTGTAGACCATGGCGGAGCAACATTGTAATTTTAAAAAATTTCTCTCGATACAAAATTCGAGGAAAACTCTTTATCATGTTTGACTGACCTTCGTATTTTCCATAGCTTACAGCTCGAGGCAAAGTGGAGAAAGGGACAGCCTACTGTGCGTGTCCACGAGATGGACCGCATAATTTTCGAGATAATCCACCATTTTCATAATTAACCATAGCCGGCATGATTCTCCTTGTTACAGTGTTGAGGCTACTCAAAGTCTTCTCTTTTGGGACCGCGTTTAATGACGGAAGATTGTTTTACTGCATTTTCAGGGATGCTGCATGTCAGTGGTGCAATTAAATAGTGGATAAATCATTTCAAAGTAATAATTTCATATTCGAATTTTTTCAGAAATAATTTCGATTTCGAGAATAGCTAATTAACCCGTGTGTCAATACTTGGGTGTACCCGAGTAAGTACTCACAATTTGTCTTGAAAGCTTGCTGCACGTTCTCTTTTGACCATTAGCGAAATTGCTCTATGCACCTCCGCTTACTTGGACAATTATAAATTAATTTATAATACAGTATAAATTTTCGTCGATGTCATTTGTACAAACGTTTTCTTCAAAAGGCTCGATCCTCTATCAAAATCCTCGGTTGAACGACGAGATGCATCACGTACGAATAAAGTGATCGAATGTACCTCGTTTTTATGAAAGCAATGAAAATTCCAGGTTCGAAAGAAAATATTTAATAAACGATATAACCGGAGACAAAACCGAACGTAACACTATACCGCGCATAAATGAAAAAAAAAATTCGTTTCGATAGACCCCTAGATCGCACACTCGAAACGTCTCCCGTGTCCTTTCGATTATAGGTAACGTGAGTCGACTCGCGACTTCAGAACCGATTTGTGTACACGATACCTGGATCGTTTCAACGAAGTTACATACGTCGCTTGTACTCTCGCGCGTGCTTGTTAAGTTTCTACCGACAAATTACGAGCAATGGCAGGGATGCAAGAACTGAATAGGGGACACGGCGTATTATCGGAGCAGTGTAACCGAATCGAAGATCGTTAATCCTAGAATAACATTGCTGTGTTTCTAGAAAAAATGTTCTTTCCAATAAACCAAACTGAGACATCTTTTCAAAAGTTCATCGAACTCTGCGACATTGAAATATTTTTTATTTGAACGCTATCAAACTTTTGTGTACAAGCACAAGACATTCTTATTCCACCCTTATCAATAGACGGATGGATACATATTAAAAGATTGAAAAAAGTCACTACTACATTGCAGATTGCACCCTTATCAATAGACGGATGGATACATATTAAAAGATTGAAAAAAGTCACTACTACATTGCAGATTTTATGCTAGTGGCTTGAGAAATGTGTGCACGCTTTAGCTAATTGGAAGAGCCCTTATCTCGAGAATGTCACACGAGTGGGCGAGGGACGGTGGTCGTTTGAAATTCGATTCGGGTCCGAATAGAGAGTCGATGGCGGGCCGTTTTGGTGCGGCGCGGTCGGAAATCTGCGAAAGAGAGGTAGTACATAGGAGAGATCCGAAGAGACAAACCTTTGCATTCGTTAGCATCTCTGGCAGTGGCTCGTGCCCAGGGTCGATCGAAATGGAACGGCCGACACTTCTCGCAGTCCCTGCCGGCGGTGTTGTGGCTGCACTCGCAGGCGAGCTCGCCGTTTTTGCCCGGGACGCACCTTGCCGCATGGCCGTTGCACTTGCACCTGCCACCTACGGCGAAGTCGGAGACGGCGTAGTGATGAGCGAGGGTGGTGGTGCCGAGGTTGCTGGTCAGGGTGCTGGTGTTCGGCGAGGAGATGGTGACCGCCGATGCGAAGCTGATGTCACCGACGTCGACCGCGTCGTTCGACTGCATCTCTTGGGGAGCGATCACTTGATGAACCGACGGCAAAGCTGTAGCCAAAGGATCGATGGATCCTCGTAGCAAAGCTTTCTGGTTCTTCATCCTCTCCTCCCTCTCCCTCTCCCGTTTAGCCAGTTCCTCGAGGCCGAGACCAAGTCCGAGATCATGATCGTGGTCTCGGTCCCGGTCATCGCCGTTCCCGTTGCCCAGCTGCGGTACCTGCTCCTGCGAAGGCTGGTGCGGCATGTGCAGCCGGTTGAAGACCACGCGGACGTCGGTTGCGGTCACCCAATCCTGAAGTATAGGCGAGTTGTCGAAATCGGAGGCGGAAGGGCGACCCTCCAGGGTGCTGAACGCGATCCTGCCGACAGGTCCCAGACCGTCACCGCCCGTGTACCGATGGCTGTCGGTACACCTCGCCTCCTGCTCGTTCTCCTTGGTGATGGTCGCCCTGTTCGGCCTCCCGTAGACCCGCCGACACTGGGACGAGTAAAACTGGAACGGCTGCCACGTTTTCCCGTAGTCCATCGACTTGTAGATCGCGATCGAGTCCGGCTTCGCCGCCTTCGGGCAGAACTGCAGACTGACGTAGGTCAGTTCGTACTTCTTTCCTAGGGAGAGGGTCAAGGTCACGTTGTCTGGCGGCGCGGAGAAGCTCTGCGACGTGACCAGGGGCTCGCTCCGCCAGCAGGTCACGTTGCTCGGGTTGTTCAAGTCCGTCAGGTAACTGGCCGGGAACCGTCGACGCGGTGTGCTGTCGTCGCAGACATGGCACTGACCTATGGCGGTGCTGCCTCCAGGCTGCTCGGTCACGTCGCAATATCTCGTTGGACCACCGCTTCCACAAGTCGAGGAAGCCTCCACGGCAGATCCGAATGCCGCGTTCACGAAATCCGGTATGCACCGTCTGGGCCTCTTCTCGTCGTAGCACGGGTCCGACGAGGCACGGGTCCGGAACCGAAGCAGCATCACCCCGAACAAGAGGCCCAGTGTCCACGCCGGTGCACTCTTCATCCTGACGATCACCCTCTATCGGACGCGACTTTTAGCTTCCTGCTTTTTCCTCTTCCTTTACTTCCTCTCTCTCGCTCTCTCTTGCTCGATCTCTTCCTCACCCCTGCCCCTCCCCCTGCAACCCTTTCCGTGACACGTAAATACACGCAAACAGTTCGCTCTCCCTCCAACAACGATCCCCCTCTCCTCCTTATCTTTCTCTTGACTCTTCTCTCGTGCAAAAGAGACCCCGACCAGAGGGTAGCGGTCGCGTGCAGAATCCTGTTCCGTTGGCTATCGTAACTCGAATTCTACTCTCCTCGTCGGCTCGTCATCCTGGCCGATACGCTAACCCCTGAGAACATCGACGCCAATCGTCAACGATTCACATCGTCGACCAACCATTCGAAGAGGAACCGAGCTCTCGATCTCCCTCGTGCTCCTCGCGTGAGACCGCGCGATTCAAATTGCCACGATATGAAACCCCACCGTTGAAATCGCTGTTTCTCCTTCTTTTATTTTTTTTTTCCAAAACGAGTTCCCAACGTGTCCCGATCGAAACACGATTCTACAGATCCACCGGCTCCGGCGTGTCCCGAGTCCTTGGAACCCTCTCGATTTTCGGCCAGTAGGACCGTGACAGTCTCATTCCTGTGCGGATTCGAGGATCGCAAGGTGTTGCTCGCGCGCGTTCCCCACACACGAAAGTTGCCTAAGCGAAACGCGGAAACACGAGCGCACGGTGTGCGACCGACACGTCAGGTGAAACGGAAACGAGAAAACCGACAACGACGACGCTCTACCGATGGCGGCTCGCCGCTAACTGAATCACCGTCCTTGCACGGTGTGCATCCGAACTGTTCCCCGAGTCCCTCTCTACAACACTGTACTCCCCACCAGGCGGTTCTCTCGCTCGCTCCACTCTCCCTCTCTTCCTCGCTTTGACCGTCGGCTCGCACCCTCTTATCCAAGACCAATTCCTCTTCGGCCAATCCGACAACGCCACTACTCCGCTCCCCCCACTACACCCCTCTTCGACACACTGGATCGAGGATCCAGCAGCCGGTCTGCGCACCAAAGCCACGTCGCGCACGCCGCGCCACCGGAAGATCACCGTCCACCAGACGATCCCATCCTTTCGCCGAGGAAGATCGCCCCCTCCCCTCAGGGGTATTCTCCGCCGGAGGGGTGAAAAGCCGATTTCTTTTTTTGTTCGTTGCGCTTTCGAAAAAATTTTGCGCCTCGACAAGGTTGCGGATCATGATACGACAATGCCCGCCGCTGGAGGTAGGGGTGGAATGGGGTGAAAGTAGCATTTTCCGTATAGAGGACTTAGCCGGATAAGGGGATCGAAGTCGCCGTTTAAACGATTTTCGGAATAGCTTACCACGAAAGAAAACCTTTCTGCCAAATTGCTGCTCTAGGTCTGTAAGGGTGGTTACAGGGCTGAATCGAAAGATCAGTTTCTGTCGAAACATTTTGGAAGGAATATGGATTTGGACTCTAGATTATGCGTCCTGTGCACAATATTTGCAACGGTGTTACTATGAATGTCAGTCAATGTCATTCAAACTGTATTCTGTGACACGATGTAAATTACGTCCAGCTGTGTAGATCTCGCTTAGAGGTCTGGGTGAGCTTAAACCCTTGCCGTACAATCTTCTTTACAGTTACAGCGAGTAGAAACGTCTTTACGCCCAAAGATGGTGCAGAAGAGAAAAGAAAGTTTATTTTAATGCTTCAAGTGTAATTACAAACGAATCGAAAATTTTATTATAGTAAAAAAGAAAGGCGTTGCATATTCATATTTATTAGAGTTTGTTCAATATCTTCATGACAAAAATTTATTTTTACAACAGGACACAAGAAAGAGCAACTGAAAAGTACTTACCGAAAGTCCTTTTGAATGATATCGATCCGCATACATTAGGTGGCATGCTAGACAGAAGTTTGCGCACTTCTAACATCGTCGAACTTGCAAACCTCGACAAACTCGCGATTTTATTAAACATTAGCACTCTACTTTTTATATCGTATGTTCCCATGAAGGGATAAAAGGATGACGTGAAACTTTGCCAGTAAGAACGTTACACCTCGGGAAAAATGTTACGTACGTTATATTTTTTTCTTCAGAAACGTAAGAAGTCTATTCATGCGACTGACAAGCAATCAGAGACGTTCACGACACTTCACTTTTATTCAATTATTTATTTCTCTGAAATTACGTTTAACATCGAAACGTTACAACACCGTCGCAACGTGTTTACATGATTATTCAAAGCATCTCGTGCACGCAAAGTAGACACGTGCTTCGGCTGCATCCACGGAGTTATTGACAAGGCCGTTTCTTCTAGTAACGGCAATTTCATTTACGCTCGTTATCGACTTCTTACGAGCGTGAAACTTTTCGAGTAGGTAGCTGAACGTACGTTTTGAATTTGATACACGATTTAACAAAACAACGACACGCACTGAGAAAAGCCAATTCATTTGCGAGGCACCCTACGTGTATTGTTACCAGACTTCAGATTTCTATGTGCAATAAACAGTTTTCGTTAATTAGACCTCTATGGAAAGTTTATAATATTTCACAAATAATAACCAAAAAGCACGTGAAAATACGTAAGAATCTAGAGTATAATTTAGAAACAGTGGGTACGTGTTGGAGAAGGCAGTACTTTTCTATATAATTACCATAAAAAATATAAAAATAATAATAATAAAATAATAAATTAAATAATTCACCCTTGCATATTTATAGAAATATTCGATCACTGACAAAAATTGAGTAATACCCATGTGACACGGTGTAATTTGAAACTTTATATTCATTACAAGTAGCCCACAAATAATAACTACCTGCTGTTCAAACCTTACGCTAATTTACAAGCGATAAACGCATTAAAACAATTTGCAGGCTGAATAATAAGCGTAAAATACTATGATTTCTGGAAACGTAGTACATTGTTAACTGCTCGCGGAGATACTTACCGATTACAAGACCGCGTAAGTACTTATTATAGATCGTAAAGTACGTTGTGATTGGTGACTACAATATTACAAGAATTAAAAACAAAGGGGAATACTATAATTTCAAGTTGGAGTCCGAATAAGAGCAGTGTATTGGGGGCTTGGAAACAATAAATAATAATCAACTAAAGAAGAACATGGATCATGTATTAATAGAATCTTCATGAATTATTCCAAGCGAGAAATTACAATGTACATGTACTTTTGAATAATGGCCTTATTTCAAAAATAAAATCCATGAACTTTTCCCGAAAAAATGTCTACGAGTTATGTTTCCGAGAGATCGTGCGTTTATCGAGATTTTCAAGTGAAAAGAGATCCTCGGTCTAGTTATAACAAACATTTTCCATTAGAATAGCATAAAGGATAGCATTTATCGAAGATAATAGTGATTATCGAGGAGCGATGGAAGTGTGAAACATGGGAAACGCGTATCCGCCGACTCGCCAATTTGTCATCGTTCGAAAGAGACGTGCTAGGCCGGTAGGTTGTTCTAAGGCCGAAAATCAAATTATAGTATCGATAACCCGAAATTAGGGGAGGCATCTGTGGAATTTAGGATCGGCTCTCTCTACCAAAAAGCGGACGAGAAGGCCTCTTTTCCGGCGATTCGATGAGAAGACAGGTCCTGATGCGTGCATGGATTATGGAGCGAGTTCTCCAGAGGGTCTATTGGTCGAATTGGCGAGTGGAAAAAAAAGTAGAACGGGAATGCAGGAGATACGACGTCGAAAAGCGAGAACGACAAGATGGAAGAAGCGAGATAGCGACAGAGAGAAGGAGAAAGAAAGACAGAGAAAAAGTGCGAACGAGAGAGAGAGAGAAAGAGAGAGAGAATACACGAGGTTTCTGTGGGCCGTCACGCAAACCTTGACGATCCTCGAAGAAAGCCTCTTGTTAGTTCCTCCAATCATCTTGTATTAAACAACCTCTAATTTTTTAACAGAAGTCCGCGTGTGTCTGTTTTAAGTCGCGTGACCAGTAAATTCGACAAAAACCTTCTCGAAAAAATTCTGACCTCGCCAGAATCGACGTTCGCATAACGTTCGCTAAACTTTAATCCTTTCAAGAAAAACACGATGCTTATACCATTTATTTTTTGGTGTATTCCTCTGTACAATAAAAATTGCAAGATACACAATTTATATCCAGTGTTCCCACTCTACATTCCCCTTCTACGACGCTATTCCCCCACGCTTCTAATCTGGGAGAGAGAGGGCAACGTTTTCCCCCCAATTCAAGCGAATTCCCCACAACTGGCGACTCTATCGTCTAATCGTTAGATACCATTGTTAAATTGAACAGTGAATGTTTCAAGAATACAGTGGAACTATGTACATGGATGTTGAATGTCTACACTTATATATTATAATAAAAATCGCTAAAATCTAAATACATATATTTCTGTTATTTTAATAAAGCAATGAGAAATAATCAGATTTTGTGTAAAATCAATTGAAAACAATAATCAATTTCGAAGAAATTAGGTTTATTTGGAGCACGTTTTTTGTAATACTATAAAGTATTAGGAGGGTGGGAGTGTGTTGATGTTATGGTACAAAGACCAGTATTTACGATGAACGTGAAATTGGTCGAGGGTTTGCTGGTTTCCAACAGCTTGAACAGATTCCGGAAAACTGTGAGACGGAACGAATCGTTTTCGAGGTCGTCTCAAATATCGTTCAAAAGATATCCCACCGGGCCATTTAACACTTCCCTGTAGAGCTTCGCCGAATACGGCAAAAGACTGTTCCTCGTCGAGTAGAATTCCTACCGAAAGGTGTTGGAAACATAATTATGGTATTCAGGTCCGTCCCCCAAGGATACCATTCAGTAGCAATATTCTACCTCTTTCCCAGATTCTATTCCGGGCGACAACCTGTGGCTGCTTTCAGAAAACGTGTTCGACCAATTTCGCTAGTTCCGTAAAATTTCCTCAACGGACTGCTAAAAAGAACCGCCACTTGGGAAAAAATCCCTTGTCCCAAATTATTAGGGCGATTCCAAGATAACGAAGGTTCCTCGTTCTTCAAATATACCAATCAAATCGTTTCAATTAAATTGGTTTCTTCGGAGCACTAAAATAAGAATAACTACGACATTATTCTTTAGATAAACAAACATGCATGAACTGGCGATTTTTATAGAGAATTTTTTTAAGGATTGTAAACTGTAATGAACACCTTGAATATCTCATAATGTCGTGTTCATTGCACATGGCAGAATAAAATGATTCGCAATAACTTAGTCAAATGAAACGAAAATAGAGTGAAATGAAATAAACTCGAAACAGATGGAACGCATGCGAAAATCACCGAATAATCAGCGCAATTATTGATTCCAATTGCAACAAACGGCTTTAGAATTTCGATTATACGGTTCAATCAAGTGGTGCGCTGATCCGATAATAATCAAACGAAGATTCTCTACTGTACGAATAAAATAAATACTGTCAAAATTCTTCAAAAATATAAAACATCACATTGTCATACGTTACTATTAATTCGAAAAAAACTTTCCGTTTTTCATTGTACATTTCCACAGGAATTCATTAGCCATACTTTTCGTCACATAAATCTCTAAATTAATTTAATCGAATTCAATTCACAGCCAATTTAATTCGCAAAATATTCATACAGCAATCGCTCGACCAGAAAAACAAAGTACGTCGATTGGTATCCACCAATGAGGAGCGCTTATTCATAATTTCTCCTGAAGGTATGAGTCCTCGTTAATTGGGTACAGAGGTTCAATGAACCCGACATCAAATGAAAGCGCTAAAACGCGAGTTTATTGAAATTATGATCTATTTCCCACGTTTCCGCCGCGACCCATTAACGTGACGTGTCTTTTCTCCTCAATTCTAACAGTTTTCTTCAGAGTTTGAGTACTAAATGCTTATTAACCTTTTACGTGTTAACCCTTCACTGCATGAATTGTTTAATTGGAACGTAAAAATTGAAGAAGATCAGTTGTTGTATTTTATTTAAGGAAAAAAAATTTTTTTAGATTAAAACATTTTTAGAAAAATAGACATAAATAAACGTAGAAAGAAAACACATTCAATTTACTATACAGCAGATTTGTTAACTATGCAGCGAGGGTTAATAATTTCTTTTAAACTGAAAAAAATTCTATTTTGGTTTTGTTAATATACAGCTTCGGAGAACATATAAGCATACAATTTATATAAATTTTCCCCTTTTTTTCTAATCACTGAAACCGCAAAATAAATCGTAGTTCAACGTGTTAAATAAGTGAGATAAATAAATTCGAGTTAAAGCGATAATCGAAATAATTGTCTTATAGAGATTTGAGTTAGCGAGTTTCGTATTTATGAAAATATGTAAAAATTCGGAATACCTTGAAGATGTCTGATGTTATCGTTGTTGCTTTCTTAGTCGTCGAGAGACCTCTCGGCCCGTCTCGTGGGTAGTTCAGGGTAAACGTCGAGATAACAATCGTCCGGCAAAAAAATGTTTCTCGTAGGATCACAGCGTGAACGATAAGCGGCATTCGTTAATCGAATTAATGTAATCTGAAGGAGCAGCTAGGCGAGCACGAGCGAGCGTGATGACGTCCTCGACTTCAGGATTTTCGGCTTAGAGCTCTCGCTCCGGATTAAAACTTTAGAACGACCGGCAAATGACCACCAATCCGGAGTCTTCGATGTCGTTTTTTATTTAGCATTTTTCTCCTTCCCGGACTTCTTTCAGCGAACTTCCGGCACCGTACATGGCATACGGTACGCTGTGCTTTTTTGTTCTCTACCGCGTTACAACCTGCACAAACTTTTCCAAAATGGAGTATCACTGGTTCGCGAATTTAAAAACGGTATTGAATTATGCATGTATCCACATAGTCTCGCGAAATTAAAGGAACACCGGATTGTTGAATAACAGAGAAGTTGTCGATGCTTGAACTCCTGTAACTTTAAACAAGAAAAGTCTCGGTAATTATTTACTTTAGGGGCTTCCTAACCGATTTTTGAACAACATTTTGAATAACTTTCGACACGAAGTTATGAAAGATCAAAGATCAACAAATTCGTTGACAATTTGGCGTTGCTTCAATTTCGTGGGTCAGAGTGCACAAAATTTTCTCTACGAATTTTTGCGATGTGTTAATTTGTTTACCAGAAGCCTATATAATTTCTCCTACCCAGATAGCACCGTACATCCGTTTCATTTCCATTTTATGTCCATACGTCCTATGTCCGTTACGGACGTCCCTTGGACATCCATTGGACCTAAATTTCGTTTGTCCCACGAACATCCGTTTTTTAGGTCCTAAGGACAACCGTCGGACTTCAATTTCGGACGTCTTTGGGACAGGAATCCGCTTTAGATATAAATCCGAACAGACTTGACCGATGGCAACAAGTCAGAAAAATTACCGAGCAAATCTGGCGTTCGTGGTCCTCGGGATTATCTCCATACGTTGCATCAACGTCGAAAGTGGCCTCAGGATCGCGCAAAATTGAGTGTAAACGAACTCGTTCTTTTGAAAAATTCTTTACTCCCCTCTTCTAAATAGCAACTCGCGCGCATCACTCACAAGGAGAGTGCAAGGACGTTGTCACACCGATTTGGTTGAGACTCTGTACACTTATAGATCTCGATCTCCCATTTACGAATATATACCATTATCAATCGTTTTTGAGATATTCATAAACAAAGTTCTTACATTACTGCTGAAATCTGCTATTGTAGAGGAGGTATATAACGAATATTTATTTTAGAGGTATATAACGAATTAATTTCGGCTAATTTATTAATACGTTTGTTCTTTAACTTGTATATAAATAAATGTGCAATATCTTACGAACAAGTTAATGTTACACAGCCAATTTATTTATAATTTATTAATCCTTTTGTTCTTCAACTTGTAATAAATGTGCAATCTCATATAGACAAGTCAATGTTATGCAGCGAATAAATAATATAAATAAATATGAAAAAAAATATTTTCTCCAAACGAGAATCGAACCCTAGCCCACCGGGTGGAAGTCTCGTTGTATACCACTTAAGAACTTTGTTTATGAATATCTAAAAAACTATTGGATGCAAGGCGGGCGGTATGTTCAAAACCATATCTACGTAATCGAAATATCGTTCCAATAGCGTTTAATAACTCTCCGGTTTGCTTGAGACGGTATTGTTCTCCAGCGTTTCGGAGATTCCGTCACCCGTGACTGTTGACAATTTTTTGTTCCACGAACCTGCGTCTTTGTCTCAGTATAATTTGACTTATAACGCTGGATGCCGAATCGAGCCGGTTTCAAGATCAGTGAGAGTCGAATCGCCGTAAAACAAGGTCCATACTGTCTGAGAGCTCGTCAGGCTCTCGCAATAAATTCAAAGTATCCGCCGTGGACACCACAATATTTACATAGCACATGAAATATTATTTCCATAGGTGGCGGCGGTGGGACCGAACCCGCGACCACGGCAACCGTTAAAATGCACTCTAGAAGATACACTTGTAAAATAACGTACCCATTCTGCAATTGAAAAATGTTACCCAAGATGTATTTAGAAATAAAATAAACTATGTACAGCTGTATAAACATCAGTTAGAGTTCTGGGAAAGCTTAAATAAAAAAAAAGAAGAAATAAAATAGTTTGTTTCGGTTTCTGTGAATTCGTTAGAAGTTGCTATTCGTAGGAAATATTCAACGATGAAACTGAATATTACGGTAGGTCTATGATACGTTCACCATTAAATTATACTATTCTAAAATCATGTTACGAAACCTATTCTAATTTCCCATGAAATACGAATAATTAATAACTCATGAAACGGCCTGTACACATGTAAAAATGTGAAACGCGCTCGAGCCAACGGATCGCAAACCCGTTGGCCTGAGCTGAATGCAATTTCAAATGTCGTAGAAAGTGATCCGGGCAACAATGTCTGAAATATATGTATCCTCTGTCGCGTATTAAAATTTCATCAGGCCGATTGCCGGGATTAGATTCTACGTTATCTAAATCGTTCAGTGTATTCATATATGTACACACGAATTCGTTAAAAAAAGATTAGTGTCCACCGATTTGTCGGCAATCGATCAGGAATTAGCAATCAATCTTCCCTGTGTATCAGGAATACCGAGCACCCTTTAAAAAAAGCTATTCCGGTTTCGAACTGAACGACCCGGTTCTTTCTTAGAAGTTACGAGAATTATTTCGCCAGATGTGTAACAAAGAATTTTCAAGCATTGCGATTGGTTGGAATTGCACATCATCTGGTAAGTAATCTTTCTAACATATCGAAGAAACTCAAGTCGTCCAGTTCAAAATTACAAAAGTTATTCTGTTTTGAATGGTGCGCGGACACAGTTTGTCACGGTACGTGCAGCGTCGCCAGATGAGAGGAGGGAGTACGAATCGAGGGAAAAAAGTTACCCTCCCTCTGTCTCTTCGGGGAATAGCGTCGTATTGTGTTGGCAAGAAAGTAATTTCGGTATGTTAAGGTGAAATAAAACCGAATTATGGGAAAATTTTGAAGTTTTATGAACCCGGAATTATACCAGAAAGATGGCAAAAGATCATTGAAGGATATGGGAAATATTGTACTGATTAAAGTTTATTGTTTGGATAGAAAAATTTGGTTTCCCATTTCACCTTAAAATACCGAAATTACTTTCTTGCCAATCCAATAGAAGGGGAAGGTAGAGCGAGGACACAAGTCTCGATCTGGCGACACTGGGTACGTGTAGCTGTATGCGAGTCTATTCGAGTGTGTCGGTGATTCAGATACGCTAAATGAGAACGAACGCAAGAATATCGACGGAAACGAGTAGAACGTTCAATGATGGTACAAGTGAAACGGTAAGAATCTCTGGATGCTACTTAATCTAAGGTTTTCCTAGATCTTATGCCAGACTTCATCGAAGGAAACACTGCTGATGTTTATGCACGTTTCCACTATTTAGCGCTAGCTTATCAAAAATAAAATTAGGCATAGCTTTTTTTTTAATCCCTACGTTAGAAGCTTCACTACGCTAATAGCAATATATGTAATATTATGTTAAGGGATGCTGTGAATGCATAAGCACCAGCAGTGTGGGTAGTTTACAAACGGTGATAAGAAACTGCTACGAATGTTTATTTCAAATAGAACGTCTGATTCGTAGTAGGTTCAAAAAGGTCGCAGAATTTCTTTATTACGTGAAAATGAATAATCTTGTTATACAATTAACAATATATTAGATCCTTTAAAATAGTTTCTCCCTGCTCAGCCATATGCATCGGCCAAACAAATCAGAAAGAATGGGACGAAAGTATGATAAGAGACGTGAAAGAAACGGCTGGTAACAATAATAATGTTTCCTAAAGCTTCGTGATCGTTCACGGATGTGTGTGTGTGTGTGTAACTGCAGGGGAACTAAATTGAAAGAAATAAACTGCGAATAGCAATTGCGTAATACATTTTTTCGATAATGAAAGAATTCCGAAAACTTTCTGAACCGGCTATGTACAGTACCAATTAAATGTGTTCGATCACTTCCTAGGTGAACAGATACTTGAATTTATGTACAGACAAAGTTAGCACATGCAATCGACGAATGAAGATAGGAGAATCATTTGAAAATAGTATGGTGCGTTTCATCTCTAATTTGCAATTAGTGCAAGTGATCAAGCCTCTTTAAGTGGTAGTGTACACGTATACCAATCATCTAACAGTCTCCTTCAGAGTCTCTTGTTGATAATATAGAAACGTTTCTCGTACATTTACGCGAAACAAAATTGATTGGTTCCCTGTCCTCGCTTTCTTTAGCTACAAAATGATCGTGAAGAGAAATCTGATCGATAGGACAGTGATTTCGTTAGTGGTTTTGTTCTTCATTGTTCCTAATTGTACCCAATATGGGTCGCTGTCGCGTAAGGTGGTTTTCATACGCAGTGGATGATTAAATTTTCTTAGAAGGTTCCGATATTCGTAAATACTTTTCATACTGTGACTCTAATCATTTAAACACCCACTATAACTGCATATTAAAATTCCACCTTACTTCCTTACTATAAAATTCATTAAATAATTAATTGAACACCACTGAGAGAGAGATATCTAGATGGCTATCTTTAGGTGGGCCACTAGCGGATTCTATTATATATAAAATTGTCTCGAAAAATGTGTGTTCGCATAAAGATCTTGAATTATCGTCGAGCGTCTACTTTGGAGGAGACTATTGGCGACCGGTTGCTATGTATTATACAAAACCTTTGATGCCAAAGAAGAGTTCTTAGTATTTCTATTATCAGCCCTCGTACAGGTTCACAAAAAGCTGAAGATAACGAAGGCAATGTCATCATCACCAGACGGTCGAGCATCTCTGTCTTCGAACGCGCGAAAAAAATCCGCGCGAAGGGCCAGTCGCCAGAAATCGACTGGCCCGCGCGATGAAAGTCCACTGGATAAATTGTTCACGAAATGGAAGTTTCTACTCGGTATCTATTTCTCTCTTTTTTTATTGAAGCGTGCACGAGAACTCCGATTGAGATTCGCACGCGCGCAAACGTACACACAGTGTGAAATGAAAAATAATTCTCAGGGATTTTGAGACATGAATCTGCGTATCCAAATTGATAAAGGTTTATTACAACACTTGTTCTTATTTCTAGACATTCTACTCGTCGAGAGCGGTGTTACGTCCATTTCACTAATTCGTGGGAATGAGAGCTTTTATCGTTTGTCATTACTGTAAATTAGAACACTCCGAGCTCGTGTTTCGGCTTAGAACTTGTGTCAATCCTCGGACGACGGACGCGTTCGATGGCTCTGCCTGTGCAGATTAATCGCTTCGTTTCTAGAGAAAATTTTCGAAACGTGCTCTACCATCCAACGATATTTCTTCCAATCGTTCTTTCATCGTTCCTCTTCGAGTTCATCTCAAGTATTATAAAAGTTCGAACACTCGTGTTTTCTTCAACGTAACCGTACAGCTGGTTTGTTCGTTAAACGAATGATCGTTCGAATGGTAGTGTACTGTTCCAACACGATTCGATCCTCTAACGAGAGGAGCGCACCGAATATAAATAACTGGTAACTCGAGTTAGCCGGTAAAAATAATAAGGTCCATGGTCCACATAGACCCGGGGCACTGCCTGCCGAGGATTGACATTGTATTCGTTTTAATATAAAAATTCGTGAACCTTTAACATACGTAAATGTATGCGCAACATTAAAGCTTAAAATGTTCTTTTAGTTTTCTTCTGAAAGAACGACTTATGCTCGACTCCGAAAAAGGAGTACCTTCGCGTTCTTTCCCAATGGTGGTTCACAGTTCGATACGAGAGGAAGGTGAACTACTCGTGTAACCAAAATCTGTCGGAACAATCAATGAAGAGGACGAGATTCATTGAACAACGAACCCGTTCGTTCCGCGGGATGCAATCTACTTCGAACTGTCTCACTCTTCAAGTAAAATATCGAGAAAAAAATCATTGTTCGACGACTCGTCAATGTCCAAACTCATTTCGATACGCATACCCATCCTGAAGAACTGTGATGCGCTCATCCTCGTCATACCCGGGGCGCTTCTACAGCCTTGAACCATGAAATTTCTGAATTACGCTCGATGGAGAGCTTCGTCGGTCGTGTAGAATGAACAAAGGATATGCAAAGTTCTTTTTGTGCAATGTTCCCATATTAACCATCGTTGGATTTTTGTGTAGATCTCTCGAACTTTCGCTTCGATCCGCGCCACGAAGAAAAGCCGCCGTTTCTCGTTCTCCTTGCCGTCGAAGAAACGCGTTTGGTCGCGGTGAGAAAACTACCGCGTTTAGAAATTACACATAAAATGCGAATTACACGATATCTATACGCCGCGGCGGCTCGTTCGCCTTGTTCCGCGAACGAATCCCGAGGAATTCGGTTTCGCCCTCGATAAAATGCATCGGCGCATCGTAGTCGCAACACGTGATGCGATCCCACTTATGCGATAAAAATGAATACAAAACTATTTGTAATAGGTCGCGACAATGGTGTGACGGATCTACATGCGCCGCCAAATGTACCATAGTAAACCCGTCCATTTGATCGTTTCTATTTAGGTATGATCGGCTGCATCGATCGTGCAACTAGACACAGAGAAACACGGACACGCCCGTGCGGCGGTCCTTTTGTCTTTTTCTTAAATTTTAAATACACGGCGCACGACGATGTCCACACACGACTCTTTCCATCTACGTATACACGTAGGTAATACTAACAAGATTTCTCAGAGGAGACGTATTTCGCTCGTATTTAATCGATCATTATAAATTAATAAATATAAAATATATTAAATCGCCAAGAAAACATCGTGAAAAATGAGAAGACGTTTCGGTATTCTTGCTTTTCTTTTTCTTCCTTCCTTTCCTCCTTTCTCTTTCTCGTTTCTCTCCCTCTCTCACACACGCACGCTCTCTCTCTCTCTCTCACACACTCTCTTTCTCCCTTTGAACATAACCCGCGTTGTGTCGTAATTTTTCAATTAACTTTTCCTTGTCTCGTCGTTTCTTTTTTTCCTCTTTTCTAATGACTTTTTTCTTCCGTATCGCACACACGCATACACAGACAGGAACAATCACGGGCGCACTCCCCTTTTTCCCTACCTATACTACATATAATATTTCGTTCTATCGGAAATAACTTAGCATCTATGTCCAATATATTAGATATTAAATAATAATCGTATCATCAATATATTAATTTTAAATAATATAATTTCTAACAAAACACCCGCCACTCAACAAATAATCAAAAATATACGTCGACGTTTATCTTATTTGGAATTTCAGTAAAAATAATTACGTCCTAAGGTTTCTACTCATTATCGTAAATTCTCGTGTGTAATATAATTATATTATTGGCTAACGTAAGGTTTTACGTACTTCGCGAATACGTTTCTTCCTTTTTTCCACTTTTTTGGCATACTACGATGCGATACATTAACTATGCGCTAATGAATAATATGTGACTCGAAATGATGAAGATACAAGGGATTATATCATACAACCACATTCCTCCCTAATAGAATAGAGATCGTGATTCTCGAGAAGTTAAATAAAGCAATTATGTGTGTTCGTTCGAAGAGATATACAAAATGTGACGGGTTAGAAAATAAACGCTATCAAAAAAAAATTCGAATCGCTCCGCCATTCTAACGTCGCAGGAAGAGAAGATCATTCCAAATAAATTCATTCGAAAAAGAAAGATACAATTTTTATACCGTGCAATCAATATGAATTACCCTTGTGAAATAAACGAATTGCCTTTCAAGGGTTCAATGTAAATAAATTTTCTCAGAGGCGCCATGTGAATAAATAAATTCACCGAGAAAAATAATCAAAATATATACCGCGATACAGCAATTCTATTATAGTAGAATCAATGAAAGCATAAAATTTCTAGATCTCACGTCACTTATCACGTAAATCATCTCGCGAAACTGTTATCGTGAATTTGTAAAAACTCGTAAAAACTCATCTACGTGCAAAAATGAAATTATTACATTTGCAGTTGCTCAACCTAAAATCAATGTTAGATTTTCATTGTTCCTGTTAATACAATACGATTTAACAGACTTCTTAAGCCATTTTCGATGATAGGCATGTTTAAGAAATCATTCCAGTAGTACAGTAAAATATTTATATTAATACATATCATATACTGCGAAATACAGACTTAAAAAAATTAGTAGACTATTGATTCTGAAAATGTAGAAAAAAACTGCATCATGACAGCAATTTTCAGTATTAACATATTGAAAAATACATGAAACTATATAAGGAGTTCCATGTATGTAGTTAAGCTGAAAGCTCATAACTCAAATGTGTGAATTGAGCAGGAACAAGATCAAACATCCTCTATGCATATCTGTTGTAATTACTATTCTCGGAAAAATCCGACATAATAAAAAATGCTATGCAAACAATTATAAAAATAAATGTAACTAGAACTAATGTTTGCTAATGAATTCATTGATTCTTTCATTGATTCTAATATATATTAATAGAATTTATCTGGTTTTCAAGAAAAATTATCAACCACGTAAACACATATACTGTCCCATTAAAATTTCCATTGAATCAATTCCATTTCGCGACACACCGTTGTTAACGGTTTGCTATTAGAAATGAAACTTACGTTACTTATGCGTTATTAGAATAATGCGTGTGCATGGGTCTCATGAACCACCGCAATACAATGGAAGTGTTCTTTCATGATCGCAATCAAATTCGCTTTGCTTTCACCAGCTTGCCTTGTCCGAAGAACACATCGCATGCGTTACTATTTTTGCTAAATGGTCGAGTACCCCAGGCATTTGATTTCTACCTTGAAACTGTTCGAAGGTCCCCTCCAAGAAGGGCGCCATGATACATAGCATATACGTATTTGTATCTCCAATGTGAAAAATATCCATTTAAGTGTTATAAATACTATCTCACAAAAAATATGATTCTCTCTATAAAATTGTCAAATTCTATTATCTCCCTAAAAACGTGTTGCGCTCGCGATAAACCAACCCGTATTGACGAAACATTGATCGTGCCGTTTGCTCCTCGCTAGAACGATTATTGGACCCTCGTTAAGAGTCCTATTTTTTTCAACAAGAACACTGTCGACAGAGACAAATTCGCGATCACGTTCCGGTGCTACGAAGCGTGTCCTACATATTTTTATGCTATTTTTCATTGCATTGATACGGAGATATGAGTTTCGAGATGTTTCCCATCTGGATGAATGTGAAATAATTTATTAAAACTCTTTTCTTAAACCGCAAGTTAGAATCGTAGAAAACGAGTAAAGAAGCAATGTCTATTTTATAAGATTACGAGTTTAAAACAATACTCTCTCTCTTTCTCTCTTTTTTGTTATATTTTAGAGAATTTGAAAATTCAATTTTCACGTGACTATACACTCTACGAATTTTTTGTTAAAATTTCAAAGATAAGACTTTAGGTGGATTTTTAAATGTACAAACAGTTGTGTAGAGTACACATGTAACATTCAAGCAAGAAAATTGTATAATTCTGCCGTAATCCGTTATAATAACAAAAGAAGATCTAAGTCTATAAAATGTTACTGAACTTATGTATATATGTGTTATATATATATATACGTGTATAAAGCTTTAAACTTCACTCAAAAAATGAAGATAGACTTCTCAAAATAAAAATAAGTTGACAACGTGCAGTTACGCTTGAAGGGAGACCTACGTCCAGTTTCAATTTATACTGCAAACTTTGTGCATTCCATTGGTTCCTGTTCAAAGCGTTTTATAAAAAATCGAGTCATCCAGGATTCTTAACAAGTTTTTTACCACGGTAATCGTAGACGCGTCGACAAAACAGAACCATATCCGAGGGAACTGGTATCGGAGGCTGCCGATTCTCTCGCGGATATAGTTGATCCCCCGGTGGAACTATTAAACCAGGACTCTCTAATCCTTCCTCGATTCTTCGTAAATTCTTACGGTACCTGTAAATTACATTAAAACACGGAACGCTCATTAGAACAGACCGTATAATTTTTCAGAATTGTTTCATTATGACTGACTGATTCTTTTTGCATTGCTAGAAATATTAACAACAGCACGATGTTCTCTCTTTTCTTAGAAACTTTGCATAATCAGTCTTAACACTTTAGCTACCGGAAACCTAAAATTGCTGTCGCCAATGAACGATTTATTCATCATCCTTGACGATTAAAAGAATGTCGAGTCGTCTTACCGGTAGGTAAACTGTTAAATAAAATTACTTTGAAAAAAAATTCTAACTCACCGACAATATTCATTGAATGTCAAAATATAACATTTATCTTCTATACAAGCAACACTGTTTGCATCCCGATGTCGAGAAGCGAACACCTCGTCCTCGGTGTCGTATTGAGTTCTACCTTGCTCAGTATGTTCTGGTCTATAGTACCACAACAAGGAAAACATCATTTCGCCTACAACAAAATGCTTGTCTTTACCCGATCATTATTCTTTCAAAAGCACGGTACAGTGCCGCCCAAATTTTTCTGATTTTACATTTAATCTAGGTTTCCCTAACGACGAGCATACTCCCGAGATTTAAATTATAGATTCTTAAGAAACTTGGCCAAAAGATAGAATATTGAAAATTAATATAGCAAAACTGTTTATGTACTTAGTTCATTGATACTCTGGGCTTTTATATTATTTATATTTTTCAAGAAGTTAACATATTTTATATGTATAAGTTCACGAAGTATACGTTCTACTTAAATACCACATCAAATATTTGCTATCTCTTAAACAAGTAACAATAACCAATTCTTTATGTTTTTTCAATCGTTCAAAGACATTCACTCTCTTAAAAATTTTGTTCATTTGCTGATTTCATGGACAACACTGATACAAAACATCACACAGTAAAAATATACCATCGTCTGGATTTTCCCACAACGCGGCAATTTTTGCTACAAACGGCAAATCAGCTTTCCGTGGACCACTCTTTAGTAAAACACAGTCACGAGGTCTTAAAACGTCGCCACTTTCGTGTTTCATACTCGCGTAACATCGACGTATAGCCGATTCTTCATTCTGAAAAACGGTAAAGACATAATTAACTCGATTTACTTTATTTATAGGAATACGAGAAATATGTCAAAAACATGCATGTACCGTTAAATAAACTTTGGCTTCAAACGGATCCCCTTCCCAACTCCATCCATTACTCCACTTGGGTTTTAAAAATGTTTTCCTAGTTAGCAATAAATTTTCATCACCTCCTACGCTTTCTTCGACTTTGGTAGTTGACTTTTTTATACACGTTTTCTTCGTACTTTTCCGTTTCTTCTTAATCAGAGCTGGCTTTTTAATAGTCTCATTAACAGTTTTTACTTTAGATTTTGTTGTACTCTCGTGCTTTTTACCATTATCTTTCGTTTTCGTTTCGTGAACTTTGGATTTACTTTTCCCTTTACACTTAATTTTATCATGAGTCTTTAACTTTATCCTTGCGTCTGCTTTACTTTTAGAATGACCGCTTTTTGAAATCACTTTCGACAACTTCTGCGATGCTATATTTTTTACTACATCGACTTTTTTAACCACCTTTCTCATGGTAGCTAACAGATTCAGTTCTTTCTTTGTTTTCTCGGACTTCTCTGTGTTCTTGTTCTTGCGATCTTTTTTCTGAGTCATTTGCAAACTTTTTTGAATAACGTTATTAATAGTCTCCATGATAGAATTGTCGTTGACAACATGCTTAAAGCAATTCGAGAGATTATTACTTGTACTTTGTTTAGAAGTCTTTGACTTTTTCATTGCATTCTCACAAGAAGTCGAATTATCTACTTTTCGCTTTTGGTTCTGATTATCTTTCTTAGGCTGCTTCTTCTTTGAAATGCACGAATCATTGTTAGTATCAACCTGTTTCATCAGAGACAAGATTGGTACAGAAATTTTCGATGAGAAATCACTATTAGTCAAATCTTGAGAAGAGCCAACAGAAAGAGTCCTTTTGCTCACTTTTCTTTTCTTTCTACTATCGGACAAGCTATCTAAAGATAATTTCCTCTTCGAAACTTTTTGACATTTATGTTGTTCTCCTTCCGCTTCTGTTTTCTCTGCAAGTTCTTCGATGGTTTCTTGTACTGTTGATTCATAATCTGGTTTTTTCCAATTTTCATTCTCAATCACCACAACATCGTTCAACTCCTCTTTAACATCGGGATCCGCATCCAATTTATCATCTAATAATATACCAGAATCTTTGTCGATCTCTAGAATAGCCATCTGCCCCTCTTTCATGCATTGCTCGCATTTCATTATATCGCACTTGTAATCGGATTCACATTTAACATTACAATTTGCGACGCAAGTTATGTTATCAGCCATTTCTACACTACAAGATTCGCATTTGACATTGTTATTCTCCAACTTGAATGTGCGAAGCTTGTTACTTGGACACGTTGTTACTGTTAATTTCTCGGTAGGCGAGAGATTTTCCATTTTAACTTCACACGTTGACGTACAGGCACGTTTCTGACAACCACACTTTTGCAACTTATCCTCCATAGAATTCTTCTCATTCTACAAGAGAATATTTGAAACTCGTTAAACCATTCTTCACTTTGGCGAATGAACGAAAAATAATTAGTGTTAAACTATCCAGTACAAGCTGACATATTTATCTAATGCGATCAAAACATATATTTTATAATAATTTTAACACTGTAGTGTATAGTTTATTATGAAAAATGCGGTATAGAACAAAACATATAAGTTTATTTAATTTTCGAGCAAAAGCGGTTCGGCACGGACAATGTTAACCGGCCCATATGAGACCTGACCGAATAAACTCATAGCAGTATTTTAAATAACGAACCTTGTCTTCGCAGTCCGAGTTCTGAGTGCGATTATGTCCACCGACTAGATTATGAGAAGTAGGGGCCGAAGGTTGGTTCTGATTCAGGTTGCGATGAGTGTTAAGTTGGACGCGATCCGTATCCCAGGCATTGGCACCGTGAGGCGGCGCTAGCCCGGCTAGCCCCCTCGCCGGCGAGGGCGGACCTACCAAAGCACTGGGCGGCAATGACAGACCGGTCCCCGATACCACTGGCGCTCCCTTACCATTACCAATAAGGGGCCCAGTATCCACGTTTTTTGGACAAGATTGCATCGGGCATGGACAACCCTGGAAGGTTGCATCTGAAATCAATTAAATGATTGATCAGAGTCGGTAGATGTGCTAACAAAACGTATTAACAGACAGTATATATGCCTAGGTACAAAAAAACACTTAAGGTGTTTCCAGAACTCGTTTCCAGAATTACAAGTAAAAAATAGAACTTTTGAGAAATGAGTAGGCGTATCCTACACCCTTACAACTGTAGAAACGAGTCTACCCCCTTAACGCTACCAATAAGATACTAGAGATGTGCGAGAACCCGATTGTCGGGATTGATTGCAAAGGCATTGGATCGAGACGAATCAGGTTCTCGAATAACTCGCACACCTCTATTAATTACCGGTAGAATAACTGTTATACTTACGATCTAAAAAGGGTCTTCCTGGAGAATGCAAATATGCTGGATTAGGTGGAGGAGGAGGCGGAGGAGGAGGTGGTGGATATCCTCCATAGTACGCGGGTAAAGGATATTCACCAGGTGGTGGCGGAGGTGGTTGATAGTCGACGACTGCTGGTCCACCTGCAGTAGCACCACTTCCAGGACCTCCGCCTCCACTAGACTCCTGATATCCATAATATTGCCTGAAAATATACCTTTTATAAGGCGCGTTAAAAAAAAAAAACATACATTTGTTACTATTGTTCCTCCAAATAGTGAAGACAATAATAATAATGAATGTATTTTACCTTCTGTAAGTTGGTGCGTATTTATAGTAAGGCGGTGGATGAGCATGCGGATGAGAGTAAGCTGAAGGGTAACACAAATCTGCATATTGCGGTGGTGTACCATAATATGGAGGACAATATGCCCTATAGAATCCACCTCCTGAAATATTATTATAATATTTATGTATGAATATATTGATAATAAACTTCAATTAGGTCGAAATTATTTTAAATTAATTAACCTGTGCTACTAGTTCCACCAGAAGTTGTTGAAGTTGCTACCAAATCATCAGAGCCTTCAGAATTTTGGGGAGGCGTAGGAGTTGGTTCTGGAGGTGGTCCTTTTATTGGTGGTAAAGTTGGTGGGTGTTGTATCAGTGGTCCAGCCGGCTGATAATACCCTAATAATTTCAAAAATTCAGAGTTAGACTGTTACTTGTTCTTTGTACCTCCTAAACCAGGACTACCGAACTGCTTCCCCACCACTGCTTTACAATCATATTCCTAGTCAATGCGAGTTGGAGAAGGAACTGAAAATTACTCACGAGCAATTTGTTCGGCAGGCCTGATCTAAACAATTGCAATTAATTTACCGTGTTGGTGTGGTGCTGAAAATGCTGAATGTCTCCTGGGTGACATATTTGGATGATTGCCTTGACTACCAGGCGGTTGCATTGATGATAATGCACCTAATGGCGTATATGATTTACAAGGTTGTTCCAACTTTTGCTGTTACAGGAAAATCAATATTTAATAATTTAATAATCGTAAAGAATTTCCACTATTCTAATGAAAAATAAAACTGACCTGATCATGAAGTTCAGTGGCGACTGCAGTAGCTGCAGTTTGAGTGTGACTGGTAGAACTTATCCTATACTGCATGCCAGCAATGCTACAGAATCCTTCATGATGTGTCGATCGAGTTTGATTAACATAAACACCTTTAAACAAAATTTTTTGTTATAACAAATTATAGACGCATACAAAGACAAATATGTAAGTAATACAATTTAGCATAGTACCTGTAATAGTAACATCTGTGTCTTGATTTACAATAACAAGCTTATTGGATGGTTTTATTACTTCATCCTGTTCTGAGTTTTTCCTTGATTTCCGCTTATCAATATCAGAATCAATTTGTTTCCGTTTTTTAATAATTTCTACCTCCGATTCGCTACTAGAGGAGTCAGAGCTGCTACTGCAACGGTTTTTCTCATCTGAATAAGAAGCTGCCAGAATTGCACTAGCATTAAGACTTGCCATTCTTTTACAAACAACCATATCTTTCAAATCCATTGCTTCTTCGTTTCTCTTTCTTCGTTTAATTATTTTTTTCTTAGTATATTCTACACTTTTTTCTTGTTCACAATCCTCATCGGAAGAAGACGACGACGAAGAACTTTCTATCATATCCCAGTGCTTTCCACGTAATCCTGGAACATTTCGGAGTTTTCTTTTAGAAACGTTTTCTTCTCCTTTAGTTTCTACTTTCTTTTCTTTCTCCTTTCGAACAGGTTCCTCTTTTTCTTCTTTAGCTTTCTTTTGCTTTTCTTTTTCAGGTTTTGGTTTACAAAAGCCTCCTAGATACACACCGCCAGTTTCATTTTCATATAAACAATGTACTTTAGCCAATGCGTTTAAAGAGGCTACTCTATGTCTTTTTGGTCCATTCCAGAAGCCGAATAATCTCATTCGTCGAAAACGTTCGTCGGAAGGTGAATTAGATCTTTCTTTTTTCTTAACATCCTTCTGTTTGCCTTTCTTAGTATCATCGTCGCTTTCATTCTCTGAATCCGATGACAAAGCATTGCTACTTAAATTCTCACTATTAACTGTTTCTTGTTTTAAATTAGTTTCTGTTATATTGTCACTATCGGTTTGTTCTTGTTTAGAAGTAACACTATCACTTGGACTATCTTCGCAAACTTTGATCTGCTTATTAGTCGATTCTTCGGAAGATGTCTCTTCAGAAGAAGAAAGTATTTGATTTGCGCTCTCTGTGTGTGATTTTACAGTTTTCTTTTTCACTTTTTTACCAATTTTTGCATTACTTTTCACAGGTTTTTTAGTATCTAGTAATTTCAACGTCGGTAGCTCTTCCTTAGTATTTTTATCGACATCTTTACTTTCTTCTACTTCGCTTTTTATATTATTTAGTTCAATTTCCTCGTTGGAGTCATCTTTAACTACAATCTTCTTCTGTTCGTTTAATGGTTTCTCAGTTTCCTTCATATCCATTTTCTTTTTAGGTGCAACTTTCTCCACCAGTGTTTTAAGCTTATCATCTTTCTTTAATGCAGTGCTTATTTTACTATTTTTCAAAGGCAACTTAGCTTTCATATGCTTTCTTAACTTTGGTTTCTTCTCTTGCATGACTTTACCTTTAGAAATATTCACACTTTTCTTCTTCGTTTTCTTCACTGCTTCTTCTTCTTCGCTTACCGATGTTTCCGCGTCTTTTATCAACTTGTTTAACTTAATTTTCTTATCCAGTTTTTGAACTACCGATAAATGTGACTTTTTCGTTAAGACAGTCTTTCTAGAAATACCTTTCTTTTGCAATAATTTCGTTTTAGAACTCTTTTTTGTTCGTGTTAAAGAACCTTTGCTACTTATTGTACCTTTTTCAAGAAGTTTCTTAGTTTCCGACTTTTTATCTTTTATCACAGAAATCTTTATATTTTCCTTGAAGTCTGACTTAACTGGTTTCCCATCCTTCTTCTTGTCATCTTTGCATTTCTTCTTAGTAATGGAACAAACAGTATCTAACTTTTCTTCTTGTAAATTATTCTCCTCTGGAAAATTGGAAAGTTTCGTTTGATCTTCCGTACTCTCTTCCTCGAGTTTTCCACTTTTCTTTTTCTCCTCCAGTTTTTCAACTTTTTTCTTACATTCTATTAACTGTTTCTCCAGCTTTGTTTTCTCCTCTATCTTTTGTACTTTCTTTTTCTCTGTTACATCATAAGTACACTCGTCGGTGACTTTCTCATCCACCTTTTCCAATTTCTTTTCCTCTACTTTATCACACTTCCTTTCCGAATCTCTAACGCATTTCTTCTTGTCGTCGACCTTCTCAGATTTTTCTTTCCGTTTCTCTTCTATTTTCTTCTTATCTTCGATCTTCTTCTTCTCTTCTGCCTTCTCTGATTTTTTCTTGTCGCTGTCTATCTTCCTTTTTGCATCATCCATCGGCTCAAGCTTCTTAGGCTTCTTTTCTTTTCTTACATCGGATACCGCTTTCTCTGAAAATGAGCGACGTTTTTTAGCAATTGTTGGTAGTTTGGTTGCCTTCCGGGTAACCAGCGCCTTTTTCTGTGTCTTCATTGTAGTTGATCTCTTTACATTTTCAGCTTGACAGAAATATGCTCATACTCGACGAAAGTCCTGAGCACACTATTAAGACTACCTAACTGCCATTGTAAAGGTTTAATCGGATACTGTAACTTCCACTGAAGCTGGCTGTATCTGCAAATAATACAAGGAAACATCACGTCGTTAGACACACGTATTATTAAAAATCCCATACTAAATGCATGTAAATATAAAATGAGCTACTTTGGTAACCTACTTTTCGAAGTAACATTTTTATCATATTAATAGCGAGAAAGCGTTATTTAAAAATATTTAATATTTTCGCAAAATCAATATAATTCGATCTACTGTACTTTTTTTTACGTGAATACCGAAAAAGGACTAATTGACATTAACGTGTTTTCTATTACTCGAACTACGACGAAAACGTAAAATAATTATATTATTTTATTCGAGAAAAGATGCACGAGTTCGATGAGAACGAATAGATGAAATAAATGTTGATCGAGATAGCTGGATGCGCGCACTTTCATCGACTTGTTGACAAATCGATCCCTTTAAATCTCACTGTTCACATCATTTAACATGCATCAGAGAAATTCGGCTTTCAACGTGTCCGATTATGTTTCTTTTATTCTTCCCGGAGTAAGACTACTCGGATTAACACCGAAAAACACAGTGCTCGCGATGTACGTAGAGAAATTAAAAGGACAAGGACACCAGGATACCTTTTAAATGTATCCGTAGATGGCCACAAGTGGCTAACATAAACTCAGTCTACTGATCGATGAATTTGTCACGTACGAATATTCTGCCAGGCTCGTACTCTATTACGAAAGCCACGAGCAATATATCCACGAAAGGGTGATTTCTATATTCGAAACGCGCGTATAATCGAGAAATAAAACGAAAATTAAGAAGGGTAATATAATTTATGTTTACCTCTATATAGCGAACCCTTTTGTTCCTACGCACGGCCCGCGAACGCTTTTTTAAACGATAAATTAATACACGGATGCAGTTGACTAGTCTGATGACTTTCCACTTAAACGCACCACCAAATGGAACGGCAACGGGATCGTTTTCCAAATACTATCCGACCGAGTCTGCGAAGCTTAACACGGATTTTGCATTTCCTTCACCCAAAACACGTATCTCACTCGACGTCCCTGCCCTTTTACCGTTGCCTTGTCGGCCATTTTCTTCCTCGCGCCGCCCCCCCACTTCTCTTCTTTCGCGTTTCCAAATACATAGTAAGTACATGTACATACAGCGTACATGTACTCTATCGTTTTCTCAAAGATATCCGCTAGATGGACTCACTCTTCTACCGCCAGGAGAATAAAGATTTTTTTGTTACAATTTACTCAAAAATAGAAAGCACCAATGAGAACTAATGACTGGACAGCGAATCTTTATGCAAAATTAAAAATGTTTGCATTGCTTGCAAGAAACAGAAGCAAAATGGAAATTTATTTCTTCTTTTAATTGCTTTATTAAATGGAAATTAATATGCTGATGTCCTTAAATCTTCGCGATTCGTCCACTGCTTTAAATTGCACGTGTCCAGTTTTGTCGTAAATGCATCAAATCCGCAGTCTACTGATAAGCACATGATAATTAGAAATTATTATAGGATAGCAGCTTACCGATTTTGTTAAATATCAGTTTTTGCAAACAAATAAATAATTTGAACTACATTCTACAATGTAAAAATTATTCGATCGGTATAAATGTAATCTTTGTCTCGATATCGCTAGTGTTTTACATTGTGAAAAACATTTGACATATGATTATAGTGTATAAAAAAATATATTTGAAACTTTTCAAAAAACAAAAACAACAGTTTATTATCGACGTCTCTTATACTAGACCAAATATATTGCGGTATTTAAAGCAACATTATGTATACAAGAAATATATTTGGAATTTTGCTTTTATAAGAAACAACAAAAACAGCAGTTTATTCGAAGTCTCTTATGCTAGATCAAGTATATCGCGGCATTCCAAGCAACATTGCTTGCACCACATCTCCTTGATGTAATTCAGGCTTTTCGGTAGTACGTGCCGGTAACATTAACAATGCGTTTGCTTGTTTGCAATTAAGCAATTTACTGCTTATTTGATTTCCAGTACTATAGGCACATGGTAATCCACGTGGTTCGTCCCATTTTAGAATTGCTCGAGCATATTCAGGACGTGGATCCAAGTTGTAGGACGACGTCAACTGCAACGAATGTATACGTTAAATATTGTATTGGTTAACAATCCCCAACAAATACAAGTATTACATACTTTCACTTCCAGAATGGTAGGTACGGAATCATCTTTACACAAAATCTTCAGTGCAGGTAATGCGAATAAACGCATAGTAACAGTTGCAGACACTGGATTGCCCGGTAAACAAAATAAATATTTTTCTCTACCTTCAAATAGGCACGTTGCGAACGTTGTTGGTTTTCCAGGTTTCATGTTCACACGTGCTATGTAAAAAATGATTAAAAATCTAATTAAAATGCACATTACAAAAACAGGATAATATTATAAGCACAGTTATAACGTTATTAACATAGGTACCAAAATGTATTGTTGCACCAAAGTGGTGTTTAAGTATAGGTTTCAACATGTCTCTATCACCCATTGATACAGAGCCAGTAGTGATAAGTACATCGACTTTGTTTAAAGCGTGTTTAATTTTTGATACCATTACAGCCTCCCTATATGATTAGTGAATATAATTAGAATAAGTTCCGATTAGAGTTTACTGTGTGTTCTATATTAATATACTTACTCGTCTTGTGCAATACCCAGGTCTATAGGATGAAAACCATTTTCCCTCAGTATCGTTAATAATGTAATTTTATTACTATCGTATACGTGTCCTGGCATCAAAACTGATCCAGGAGATTGCAATTCATCTCCAGTAGATAATACACCAACCTTAGGAAGTTCAATGACTGATACTTCTTTATAACCACAAGCCGAGAGAAGGCCTAATTCGACCGCCCCAAGTTGTGTTCCTGCCTTTAAAATCAATTCCCCTTTTTTAATATCACATCCGATAGGTCTAAAACATGATTGAAACATGAAATTATTAGTTCCTTATATTTCAGAACCTCTCGTATACTTCTAATTACAAGATTACAAAAATGTGAATACCTAATATCTTGTCCACTCTTAACTTCGGTCATAATTTCAATTTCTTTTTCCTCTGTATTATCAGAAGTTCCTGCTATAAGTTTAGTATCTTCCACTTGTACAACAGCTGTTGCATCTACAATGATACAATTAAAGGAGAATGAAGATTCTGAAAATTTCAAAAACTGTTTCTATACAAGTTTTAATTTACCATTTGGAATTGAAGCACCTGTATTTACTCGAACGCATGTCCCAGGTTGGAGTTTAATTGCAGTGGCCTATAAATGCATATATTTGAAATTTTACACTGGTATTTCCATGACGTAAAGAATAGTATTATTACTTACAAGATCTCCAGCTTTTATCCCACTTAATACTTTTCTTTTCCCTTTCCCATCACTTGCCAAAACTGCATAGCCATCTTTAATAGATGCTCGAAACGGTGGTAAATCATACTTAGAATGTAAATCACTGTCCAATACTCTACCATATGCTTCTTCCACATTTAATACTGATACAGATTTCAATGGAGTAATACATTTCTGCATCGTTTTCTCAGCAAATTCTACAGAAACCATTGGATAAGGCGATTCTCTATGACGTTCAACTATATTTCCTAAACACAACTAGCAAAATTTGATTATGCATATTTCTGGTAGAAAGAGTTATCCTAATATTTTTTAATTTGAAAATAATCTTACAGATGTTTTATCTTGACATGTATGTCCACAAACAGAGGAACTATTTTGTATATTGTTATGCGTATCTTTTACTTTTTTCCCATCGTCTCTCAGCAAATCTACCGCGTGCGGTATCACAGGAAGAATTACGTCTAAGCATTCCTTAACTGCTTTCGGTGATCCAGGTAAATTTACAATTAGTGTTTTCCCTCGTATTCCGCATACACCTCTTAACGATGAGCAATAGTAGATCATTAATAATAGAATATAACTTCTATTTATATAGAATCTTTTATGTAAAATACCTAGATAACATAGCCATTGGAGTAATTTTTAAACTGTTCATTAACATTGCTAGTGCAATACCAGGGGCTTCTTTCTTAATAATTTGTTTCGTAGCTTCGGGAGTAACATCTCTTTCAGAAAATCCAGTGCCACCAGTCGTTAAAATAACATCCACTTGTTTATCGTCGCTCCACTGTATCAGATTGCTCTACATATAAAAAACATGAATAGCTTTAGAGTTTTTATAAATAGTCATTTAAGAATACATAAAAACAAGAATTTACCTTTATCATGTGTTCATTGTCTGGAATAATTTTTTGGCAATAAACCTTTCCTCCAAGGATTTTTATAATTTCAGGACCACTTTTGTCTTCGTTGTTCTGCGTATAACAGCTATCGCTAACTATAAAAATATGTTATGTAACATTCAAATACAAAATGACTAATAAATGATTGTCATAAATTATCTATTATGTAGTATATCACAGAAAAATAAATTCTATAATAACAAGGTACAATGAATTGATATTTAATCGTTACAAAATACAAATACAAATAAAAAATACAATTAAAATAAAAAATATTTACTTGTCAGTACTCCAAACTTCAGAGTTTCCATAATTCCATATAATTATTTTTACAGTCACACAGAAACAATTGTCCAGCAAATTCTGATATATACAGCACAAAATTTCTGAAATAAGGAGGATTACATTAAATTACAATTCCGGACAATATAAAACACTAAACGTACGAAAAATATAGAATTGAAATTAATACATGTAACAAGAAAATATTACCATATGTGTAAATCTAATTGATATGAACTGATACGAACTGTGCGTATCTCTTTTTGAAGAGTGGTCATAAGATCGTATTTTTCATTGTTACCAACTATACAAGTATCGCCATGTTATCTCATATGTATTCCATTTTACGTGTTCACTCATTTCATTTATAAATAACAATTTACCGGAAAGTATAAAAAATCCTCAAGAACATAGAGAACAAAAAATATTAACCCTTGGACAGTGAACAATAGTCCATAAAACATACATATTTACATCTCAGAATATGTACTCAAATACGTAACTAATGAAAATTCCGTACACAACAAAGTATTTAACAGCGAGACATTTTCATTAATCAAACGCGTTATATAAATTTAAACTACAAATGAACTTGTTATTGTTTACATTGTAAGTGCGCATGCGCAACAGCAGACAAAATTTTCTGCAGCGCAGTGTCGTACACACGTAAAACGTATGTGTATATAGTACAACATTCCCTCTGCAACGTCGCTCAATTCGCATAAAGCAATGCGACGCTGGAGAAAGCGGGGGTTAGGTTTCTCATCGCTCTGATTGGCTAGTGACTCGTCATGAAGATAATGCTGCTTACGCCTATGCATTGATTTCGTCTCTCTCGCCCATTATATACAGGGTGACCCGGCTTTTTCCAGCCAAACTACGGTAGTGTATTCTTCTGGTATTCTACAGAGTTGTGCTAATTCAATTACATTGTAATTCAATTACGTAGTTGAATTACATTGTATTTCAATTAATAGTAATTCAATTACGTCGTAAATGAATTACTATGTATAATTCAAATACAACGTAATTCAATTACTAAGTATTTCAATCAGATTTGTAATTGAAATGCAATTTGTAATTGAATTACAGTATAATTGAAATACAATACAATGCATCTACAATACATGAAAACAATGTATTTTATAATTGTACTCCATTGGAATTACGAATTACATTGTAATTTAATTGACTGAAGATTTGAATTATAAATTACAATATAATTGAATTGCAATTTAATTGAATTACTTCAATTCTTTAATTCAATTCTGCACAACTCTGGTATTCTACCAAAAAAAATAAAAATGTTATTATCAAGTTCGGTTAGAAACGCTTCGTTACAAAGTTATAACGAAATTGTACAGGGTGTCTCAAAATTCCTTCAACATCCGGAAATTGGAGGTTCTTGAGATGATTTGAAGCAACATTTCCCTTTGGAAAAATAGCGTCCGCGGCTTTGTTGAGGAGTTAGTAACGAAAAACACAGACCAATCAGAGCACGACCTAGACGCTTATTGGAACAGTCAGCCCGGCACGTCAACTGTCAATTGGCCAACTGTGCATGCCGAAAATGTTGCTTCAAATCATCTAAAAAATCTCCAATTTCCGGATTTTGAAGGAATTTTGGGACACCCTGTATATATAATGAAATTTCAATTTCATTTGTTTATAACTTCGTAATAAAGCGTTTCTGACCGAACTTCAAATAACAATTTTTTACTTGTAGAATATGCTCTTTTAGTTTGGCCGGAAAAAACCCGGGACACCCTGTATGATCCAAGGTTTATGTTTACATCGTCGTCACAGGCCTGCGCGCTATTGAATGCGCAACAGAGTGGTGGGGGTGGAAAACGCGATTACAGAGAAGTCGGGAAACGAGACGGCATGGAGGAAATACTGTGCGTCAGTCAATGTGTGCGTGTTGACGAATGCATGCACCATAGGAATTCGGTGCAGCCGTCTAAACGCTTCGTAGTTGGCAACGTGGTTGTGCAGTACAGTTCTGAACATAAGAGAGGGAGTTCAAAGCTGAGTGAGTTTAGTGTTACACACGAAGTCACAGCAACAACAGTAGTGTAACGGAAGGTGTGTTGCTATTGTAGATTCGAAGATTTAGGAGCGTGCATCGGTCCGTAAAATTTTCTTCAACAATCAAATTCTCTCGTACATCGTAGGGATATCTTTTCTGGCAAGGTAACATATTTCATTTGTTTGTTTATGAGCGTTCTATTTACCTTACGAAACGTAGCACACTATTAATAGTCGCCGAGTCAATTATTTTGGCCTACTTACGCACAAAAATCCAAGATGGGAGGCTCGACCACACACACCCTTCGACTCAGCCAATCAGCGTCCACGTTTCAACTCTTAAGGCTAACAACCTTTGACTTCCATTTTATTTATACGAACACAGTCGAGTGCAACCGGTTTTCTAAACAAATAATATTGCCGCGTTACGTTCTATTATTTTAAGGGATCTCGAGCGTGTTGGGTACATCACGTTTTACCTGTAGGCGCATTCAATCTAATATATGCACCGGGCAATGCTTTACCAAAAATTAGTGACATTTTACATTTACTAGCAAAATTAATTTTACGTTTACTAGCAAAAAAAATTAGAAACACGTTTCTATGAACGTTTGTACATGTCTTCTAGGTGCCATATGGAACAGTTTAAATTATACTTTACCACACTACGGTTCCGATATGTTCATAATCGTAATAGTACTTTCAATTGTTCATTTTTATTTACCTTGTTTATGCGGTCAAGTTGTATACAGTGGTTCTCATTTGTAATTCGTACCTTTCTTTGTCTTACTGTCCCCTTATGATAAAGGTTTTGGTTTCGAATGTTTCAATAACATCATTTTTGTCGTATTTTTACTACAGATTTATTTCATATTGTTATATATATATATATCGTTTTTTATTTCTTCATTCTCGAATTCTTGTACTTTGTTTTGCAACGCTCACTACATTACTTTACAGATTTCCTCATCAGAAGCGAAAGGCAGTATTTTTTGTAATACATACCTCGCTGATTTCCTATAAAATTTCTTTAAAAAATTAACAACTAGAAGCTTCGAAAGGAACAGTCCTTTAAATTTTTAATGTACGAAGCATGCTGTGGAAAATTTCTATCTTTTGCCTTTTATCCGGAAATACTAGGGTCACACCTGGGTACCTGAATCTCGGTTTGGGTCAGGTCAGGTCGGATCGGGCTCCGAAAATTTACGATGCTCAAACAGCTGGAAATTTCGAATACCTGCACGCCCCTAACAAATATGCTTAGCCTATCATCATTATTTTATTGAATATTATCTGAATAATGTTACTTTCTTTTATTCACTATTAACAGAAACATTTCTCTGGACAATTGTATTATAAAAACGCAATAAAAGTTCGATTGTTCGCTAACTGTTAATATTCTCTAAGCAATTTGACTTGCTAAACCTGTTTGCCAATGACTAGTACAGGTAAACCTTGTCTTCTGTTGTCCCTCTATCTCTTTCTCTCCTGATTCATACCATTCAGTTTTCTTGTTGAATATACCGGTAATATATTCGGACATTGCGTTAAGCCCATAATTACGAATTTTTCTAGTGAAATTACAGAAAGATCTTGTTTTTTTTATTCGAATTGCACAATTAAGGATTTGGATACTCATATGCCGTTCGGGAACGCATATAATTTTACGCTTACAGTTCGAATTCCTTGTACCCTTGCCGTCTATTTATTGCTTACAACAATTTCGTTTGGATCATGAATATTTTCTCTACTAAATATACATTCATTTCACCTGAAACACGCATGCAAAAAAAATTGCAACCCATTCCCGTAGCGTCATCATTCTCGACTTGTCGCGGCAAGATTCTCGGCGAGCTCTGAGTGAAATGTTTCAATAGTGACCTCACCTACGTATATTATCCGACTATAGTTTGTCTATATAGATCTACATTGATTTTCAGTAAGAAAACATCTCGTAACACAATACCAATTTATAACAGTAATCGGCTAATAAACGGTTGTTAGAAAGTATTTGCCTTGTCTTCTAAAGATGTTTATGTGTACGTCATTCAGTTAGGCCTTTGTGGAGTTCCGGCCGTTAGTTGTTTTCAAAGTCAATATTATGATACGCAGTTTACTAGTTTTACTAACTGCATAGATTGAATTGTTCGTTATCGGGCATCGACAATCTGAGATTATTGCTATTATCGTTATTATGTTTCTGTTTTTGTAATCGGGTCATTGAACCGATAACAAAATGAAAAATGGATTGGAGGTGTGGCTATTGCGTATTAATTTATCTTCAAGACTCACGAAACTTCGTATCTTATCGCGGTACGTATATACGTGGTAGATAATGTTATATTTCCATTCAAAATTAGTGTTACGTGTTTACTGTCACCGTCAAAATGAAAAAGTATTTGTACCGAAGTAGTTCGGACGTGTTGCACTTCATTCTTATCGTAGAATAACATTTTTCGATATTGGAGATATCAGTTGTGAAAGCGCTCGAGAAATGAAATATTTAGGAAGTTGCCTGGGCCTGCAGTAAGTTTTCGGCGGTGCTGTCCATGTTTACACGCGCAGGCCTTTTCGCGTGGTCGACGAGGTCACAGAAAAATTATAGTACTTATTAAACTATTAAGTATAGATGAATTATACACCAAATCTTAAAAAGTAAAAGAAAAACATCGACGATGCAAAACATGTTTACGCACACAACTGGTTTTGCGTACTATGAATTCTTGTGTATGTAAAAGTGGCAAGGTCATTGTTTGTGCAATACGCAAAAATTGTGATTTACATTTGAATTTATTCGGTGACCACGAATCAATAAGGTTGGCTAATATGAAGAACACAATTTTGCCAGCTAATAAACCCGGTTAAATATTGTTAAAACGATACCATACTTATTAAAAAAAACTTTCTTGCTATTGTTGAACAATAAATTATTATTCAATCACTTGAGTTTTAATAATAGTACTTTAAACTAAAAGTGTCTTGTCTGATGACAGTCTTGAGCACTGTCGTTAATTTACCAAATTAGTAAGATAATTGATTAGAGAGAGAGAGAGAGAGAGAAATATGAAAATTTTATTGTTTATTTAATAACAACGATTGCATAAAAACTAGATTTACGATGCTGCCAAGAAATGTGCGGTTTCACTAACAATGAGTCACTTTTAAATGGAGCCATATATTATTTCAATCTGCATAATTGAGGTGCACAATAGGTTGAGTTCAATGACCATACTCTCTGCCAGCTTGCTTACTATGTCAATAGATCAATATTGGATGTCTTCTTAGAAGTTTTTAATAGATTTTCAATCATTTTATGAAGTGATCAAACTGTTAATTGTATAATGTTATTATAACTCGGATCACGTATGGTGAGACGAATACATTTGCTTTTGGGTGTACAACATTCATATAATAGTCGTGTTTCCTTGTTCTTTTTACTATTTAAGATAATTATAGATGCTAAACTGCCAATATAAGACAAAACACATTTAATTGGAGCGCAACTGCATTATTTACGATGACATAATGAACGTTAGTACAACGTCCTTCAGGTTAGAGACTGTTGTAACTTTTTTTATGTACTCCGAAAAAGAAAAGATATGGAGATGCAGAACTCGCGGCAATAAAATTTAGAACGACAGTTAATAAAACATCGTTTTATGTCCAATTGAGTACGTCATTTATCGGATGAACAAATACTTTTTTGTTGTATAATTCCCGCTAAAAGAACTTCGACAAAGAGAATTTTTACGATCATCTTTAGTTTAAAAACTAGTTCCCGTTCCTTTTTTCATGAATCATTCGTTAACATTGCCGATCTGAACAAAGAATGATTTTTAGATATATTTTCATTTTTCCTTTGCATCCTGTCTTTTAAATTGATGTTTTAACTGGAACGAAGAACAGAAGAAGTTTATTCCCCATTTTACACTTATCTTTTCGACGTAGAATCGCGTTTGTTTACAAATGGTTAATTTCACTCTTAAAATATTCATTAAACGTCACTTTGCACTTAATAACAACCGCTCCTCATCGATTCTATTAAACGATTACCTCATTTCCTCATTGAAATAGCGTTTTTTGATTACGTATCGACGAGCTGGAAATAAAATAGACGATTCTATTATATCAATATATTTTACATTAATTTTCATCTTGTTTGGTATGTTTTAAGTAAATAAGATATAAACATAGTAAGTACAAATAACAAACAAGTTTTTCCTTGTTGAATCGGCAAATGTTGCCGAACACTTGCAAAACTAATTTTCCATTGAAAAACAGTTAAAGCGAAATTATTGAACAAGATACAGTATTGGGAAGTACGTGTCCAAACATCCAAACAGGAAAACTGTACTTTCCGGTAATCAGTGACTTCTAGGAATGTGATTCAATTAGAATTAATTTGATGTTCCTTCCGTTACACGCTCCGCACTTCTTTCAATCAGATAGCCGAACAAAGGAAAAAACTAGAGTATTGGTCGTATTTCGTAACGAGTGCATACTGCTGCGTTACTGCAAACGGCGAAAACGAAATGCTATAGTGGAGCAGGGGGGGGGGGTGGAGTAGGCTAGTTGACCTTACTTAAGAAGCCACAATTGCAGCGCGCATAGGTACTTGGAGATACGCGAATGCTATTTAAACAGTTACGATACGTTGAAAATATCAATTTCTGTTAACTGTGGCCTCCTTTCTAACACGTCGACCGCTTGAACAAACTTTTTCTCTGCTTAATGTTAACTGCAACATGTTATGCGGGGCGCAGCATTTTAATGGGATCACCAAAGTCTCTCGTTTATTTATTGTTTCATGGAAATAGTAATAGTTTACGAGTTATTTTTGTACAAGGTTTCGAGGCTATCAGCCTCTTTCGAAATAGAACTCTTCTATTTGAAATTACCAAATATTTGCATTTGTTACCAATATGCGCACTTGTAGTAATTCGTATGTGGAAGGTAGAAATAACTTTGTATCGTACTTTTGCAGCTTATCTCGAAAACAATTTAGCATACATGAAACTTTTGGTTGTATAACTCGTTTACCGTTATCTTTGTTCAAAAAAACAGTCTTCCTCGAAAATAATTTGTTTAAAAGGCATCGTATCTTCAATTTTGCAGGTTGTTTTTCACTTCTGAACAAAAAGTATGATGAAGAAAATGGTTAGGAAAAAAGTTCTATATCGTATCTATGAAAATTGAGGGAACCACTTAGCACTCTTTATTGAATTTATTTGGAAGTTCAATTAACAATTTACCAAACTTTTATCGAAGTGAAAGGAATGACTTGTGATTATAGTGGGTTGGGAACCGCTGCGTTAAAGTAAAAGTGCTGCAGACCAGAACACGTTTTAGGTCTGGAAACGAGGTTCAGACAAAGCTAACACACCGTTCAGCTTAGGTGAGGTTTACACATCATTCCATAAATGTACTGTACCATAATCTGGACCATTGTAACACGTATATTGGAAATTCTAAAGTCACGATGCACATCGATTCAAGTCGTATAATTTTAAAATCGAATTTTCGACCTGGATGATCTTTGAAAGTCAAGTAGCTCAATCATGAGAGATAAGAATGTGCATTGTAAGCTGACGGTGCTATTAAAGTGGTTGGACCATTTGTTTCTATTTGAGTGATTATTTTTATATTTTTGCTTGACAATCTTGATATATTGATCAAGAAGGAGGCTCTCTCGTATTATCATATACTTTATAATTACACGAATAGTGCATAGCTGTTCAACAATTAATCGTGTCGTCTACTATTAAAGCAACAGGGACACTAACTACGATACTGTGCAATCGGAAGTATGTGAAAAATGTAAATGATTCGCATATAACAAAGTATAATTAATATGTTATCTGTTTGTTTGACATTTCCTTTCATGCTTCGATGGTTCGTAAATGAAGTGTGTAATCGGGGCATGTATAAGCATGTCATTTGTATTATCGGACGGACTAGGAGAAAATACTGAACCGGAGTCTTATCAACGAGTGTTGTGCGCGAAATATGTTAATTCTGTTAATTGTGTATCCACCATATATCGTTCCGAGTGTTTTCTCGAAATTTTCATTTATATCTTTACTAGACTGCGAATGAAAGATGAAATTCAAAGTTGTTGGAACATTTTAACAATTAAAGATGTCAATATATGATTTCCCCTCTGTTAAAGTCACTAAGGGAAGGAATAACATTCGATTCAGTATCTATTTCTCGCGATTTTAATTTTGGTATAAACTGTATACTACACAGGAGATACGACAATTCATAGTATAATGGGGGAAGTATAGGATTGTTGAAGAATGTCGAACTAAAGAAGATTCATGTGAAATATAAACAAAGCGTTGTAGACATTTATAAAAAGGAAAACTGCAGCCACTAAACGAAGAAACTGATTAAAATGCAAGTGTTTTGCTCGACAAACTAGATCATGCATCAAAGTTTCGAGTCGGTGATGCAGATTCTAATTCTATCCTGGTTCCCGTAACATAGTGTCTAAAAGTGAAAATTTCATAAACTTGCAGCGTAATGATTATACAGATGCTAGATCCGCGATAGACATTGCGCTTTATAGTGCAGGTAGCGGCAACGTACGCGCGCGCGCGCGCTGTTCGAATGTGCAGAAAGATCAAGTAATTGTTTGCGAAAATTATTACCGCTCATCCAGCCAGACGAACACTGTCCAAAGTCCAAGGTTATATAAGAGAAGCGTACAAGCGGTAATTCAGTCTTGTCCGCGAGTGAGAAGGCCCCTTACGCGGTTTTGTCCCCCTTCACGCGTCCTATTATATTTTCACTGTGCTTATATTACGTGCCCTTGCTCGTACACGCATGATGCAGCATGAGTAAAATTCGCGTGAACAAAGAAGCGATAACTTGAAGCGGGATAAGGCTACACTGTGATCGGTACCATCGAAATCCCGTAGGTCCGGTGTTCACGAAGCTTCACTTTGTTTTCGTACTCGAGCAAGGCCTATGCAGTTTCTAATATTATTTGCTAAGCGTCACTGCAAATCCAAGTGAAACGAAGTATTGTGAAATTTATTGTGTAACTGTTGCGGCTGGCTTCGGTCATTTGTTCCACAATTACGCGCATTATTATAATTTAATCGATTGTCATTCTTTAAATCGCGTACACGATATCAAATTGAAGTGTTCGTTTCAATATTACTTTACTCATTTCATAAAATCGTAAGAGACTACGATTTTAACTTTGTCAATAACGATTAAGTGGATATTGTTGATTTCAGAGTTGTAACCAATAGTCTATGGAATGGCGGAAGCTCACGCAGCTGTGGCATTTAGTTTCTCCATCACTCACGAGGGATGGGATGTTAATTTTGATAGAGAAGTCCTGAATTTGGTGTGGCAGTCGGGTGTACGTTCTTGGAAGAAAAGATTCTTTAAGTCTCTTGTAAGTACAGAGAACCCCTAATTAATTCCGTGTTATTATTGTCAGAGGAAATAATATTGTATTGATTTTAGAACAACTTGAAAAGCGGCGTTTATCCTGCCTCTTTGCGCAGCTTATGGATTACCATAATTTTGGTAACTCTGATACATTTCCTGGGTTACAGGATACCTTATGATCTTGTTGGGAGAACTGTACCGTATTTATCAGGGTAAGTTTGATGAAATACAGGGTGGCAACATAACTTTATCACTCTGAACATCTCATTGATTTTTTGGGTCCCATGGAAATCACCGACACAAATTTCCCCGACACGGTTTTCACCGAAAATTACTTCGGCCGACAACGATTTTACTAATCAGTTGTCGGTCAAAATCGTCGTCAATTCTGGTGTTGGTGAAAACCGTGTCGGGGAAATTTGTGTCGATGATTTCCATAGGTCCCAATTTTTCATGGTAGAAAAGAATGGCGAATGAAAATATTACAGTTAGCAATTAATTCTTCTAAGGTCATATTTTCGAGATATCAGTGCTTAAAAGCAATGTTTCCGTATCGCACTTTTTCCTATCATTGTAATGGTTCTGGTAATTATACTGTGCATTTATTTATCTTTTTTTTTTTGATAGGTCGTCGATATTAACGCACTTAGCAGGATCATGTGCTGTTGGGCTCCTTTTATGGTTGGTCGCGATATACGCAATGCGGTACACCTTGAAATTATTACTTATGTACAAAGGATGGATGTACGAGTCAAGAGGGAAAGGAACTAAACTTTCAAGAGCTACCAGAATATGGACTTCATTAGTGAAGTTGTTTATTATGTGGCACAAGCCTATGTTGTACAGTTTTCAAGGATCTCTACCACGACTTCCATTGCCATCAGTACCAGACACCATGAAACGAGTAAGATCATAAGTTTGCTTACAACTCTCTGCAGACCTTTATGCGAAATAAAAATCGTCTGTATCGATTGCAAGGAATAGAAACTAAATTGAACGTTATCTCTTCCTTTAATGATTTTAATGGAGGAGAAATCATATATTGACATCTTCAGTTTTAAAAATTTTCCAACAATTTTCAATTTCATTGCTATAAATGCATGAAGATCCGCAGTCTACACTTATTCAGTGTGAATATCTGTGAAAAACTAATTATTTCATGAATTGCATAGTACCTTCGAAGCGTGCGACCGTTATTGGACGACAAAAATTATGCCCGAATGGAAACGCTGGCTAACGAATTCCAAAAAGGCATTGGCGTGAAGCTTCAGCGTTATCTGATACTGAAATCTTGGTGGGCTACTAACTATGTTTCTGACTGGTGGGAAGAATACGTTTACTTGCGTGGACGATCTCCCATTATGGTGAATTCAAACTTCTATGGCATCGATGCGATTCTTATGCATCCCACTACTGTGCAAACTGCGCGTGCTGCGAACGTTATTTATTCATGTTTGCAATACAGACGTCTGATTGAACGGCAAGAACTAGAACCGGTTTGTAGATAAATATTTTTTACTACCCATTAGTATATTGTTTAATTCCCAAGCATCTGTTGAATCATGTAGCATTCAGTGACATTTTATTTTTTATAATATACTGGAAATAGGTCAGTGTAATGTTACACATTAACATACTACAGTATATGCATGGTATAAATGTAAATGATAGTTTAATTTGGTTTTTTTTTTCAGATATTAATTCAAGGCTTGGTGCCCTTGTGCTCCTGGCAATATGAAAGATTATTCAATACCACACGAATACCGGGACGTGAAACCGACAAACTCGTTCATTATCAAGATTCTAAGCACGTTGTGGTATATCATAAGGGCAGATACTTCAAAGTTCCTATTTATCATAAAAACCGAATTCTGTTACCTTGTGAAATCGAAATGTAAGTCAAATATCACATCCCACGTCTTTCTATATAGAACAATTTTAATATACTACCTAAATTTTAGTCGGTTTCATTTGCTCGTGGTGCAAACGTGATATCCCGTGAAGGAGAATTGAATATCTCCCCCGATTTCAGTGTTGCGAACGGTAAAACATGTTTAAGCACGATTGAAATAGTTTTGTTTAAATAGTTTTTATACATACCTTGAATTTATTTCATTATTAGGTATTTGTTCGTGTTATATTGTTCTGATTTGCTTCGTATTCATTTTTATTTTTCTTCAGCTTGAAAGTATGTTAGAAATATCGAGAGCACCGACTTTTTGTTTGTACAAATTTTTAACGCATATTTATGCACTCTATTATTTGTTGTTAGTGCTTTCATTTTTATAGATGTATAGATTTTTATAAACTATGTTGTGTGAATACAACAAATCATATATGTTACAGACAAATGCAGCAAATTCTAGATGATAAGTCTGAGCCTTTGGTAGGAGAAGAGAGATTGGCTGCACTAACAGCAGGTGAAAGAACTACGTGGGCAGTAGCTAGAGAAGAACATTTCGTGAAAGGAGTAAACAAAACGTCCTTGGATCTTATCGAAAAGGCAGCATTTGTAGTTGTATTAGACGATGTACCATACATATATGACCCAGTAAGTGGCATCGTTAAAACTGTAAAAAATTTAGTCTCCATAATATTTGTGTATATTTTGAATGTATTTTTTTTGTCTTACCAGGCAGATCCAGATAAATTAGACCAATACGGTCGCATTCTTTTGCACGGTAAGGGATACAATAGATGGTTCGACAAATCTTTTACGTTGTGTATCGGCACCAATGGCAGGGTAAGTAATATTGTTTTGACTGAATTAAATGCGCAATGCAACATAGAATTATCAAATATCGAATTGTCTTACAGACTGGTTTCAATGCCGAACATTCATGGTGAGTTCTTTTACATTCAAATATAAAAAGCAATTACGTAAATTATAATTTAACTTAACTTATATATAAAACGTAAACTCTAGTCTGACAATACAAAAACGAAAACGATGCATAAGGCAAGAAGATGGTTGAAAAACAGTCATTTCATAGTAATATACAATTTCTTTGTGTGAAGTTTTTAAACACCTTTATTATACAATTATAGTATAATGAACATTAACAATAGTAGTATGTACGTAGATAAAGGAAATGAAATACTATAAAATCATAAGAAATTACATTGAAATCGATATTTATAATGAGAAATAATGAGTAGGGCAGATGCTGCAGTGATGTCACATTTGTGGGAGTACATCATGTCTCAGGATACCAACGCTAAACAGTAAGATTCTAAGTTCACAGCTTCTGAACGTATTGAACTGTTCACGGTTTCTTCTGCTTTCTTTGCCTTCTCTACTCTCTCTAAGAAGGCCCACTGCAACATATTAACTACAAGTTCAACGAAAATCGCGATCTTCAAAGAGTATATTTCATTTTGATTTGTACACGTGACACGTTATAGAACATTTGTTCTGTACATTACACATATAGGATGCATTTATGATACGCAGAAGATTAAGTTTTATAACTTCTGTGTATTGCATCAAGTATGCTGCGTAATATTTTCTACATACAATATAATTTTCCAACAACATATGAAACAACATATTTCTTTGAAGATTCAAATCGATATTTGCCATCTCTTTGTTTTATTTCTATATGTTATCGTTGGTGACTTTGTACATTTATTGTATGTACAAGATTTCTCTTCTATGTGGAAGGTTAAATAATTCTGTTTATAATGTGCTTGTTAGGGCTGATGCTCCTATAATGGGATCTCTATGGGAATATGTAATCGGTAATGAGGTGAACATGGGGTAATTTTTTTTTCTTCTTATATTTCTTATTTTATACTACTAACCTCTTCTTTAAATATAATCGTTCATTTCAAACTAACCCCCGCATTATAACTCATTTCGCTTCTGTAATTTAACATGTACATGACATATCATGTGTTATATAATAACAAATAATGATCGAGTATATATGTACACATTTACATGTATATCAAATTTTCAGTAATCAATTACTTAATACCGCTTTATATAATTTTTAGAGTGTGTCAATCTCTCAAAGGAAATTGCATAATAGGATAATTGCTTGTTGCAACACATAAGTCAGAATTATGCAAAATTCGCTAATACTCTGTTAAACATAAAAATACATATATGCGTGTACATGTATATATTTCATCGGATTATCGTACACGTTTTAAAGTATTTGTTAAAATACATTACAGATATGGAGAAGATGGGCGTAACATAGGTAAACCAGAATTTACACCCCCGTCGCCGACACGACTACAGTGGGACTTAACTTCAAAGTGCATAGATACTATTGAAGAGTCGCTTCAAGTAATGATTAATATATTAACAATATCTATCGAATACGTTAACAAAGATTATAAATTACAGTTAGAAACCAGTTGCAATTATTACTTCAGATTCAAAATATATTAAAGTTTGGATAACAATGTAATGAACTTTCGTTAGAATGCAACAGTTAATTCGATTTAACCATTTTCTTCGATTCTACAACGAATTTTCATTTGCTAGGTTGCTGAGAAATTACTAACCGATGTTGAGCTACGCATTTACGTGCATGATGCATATGGCAAAGGTTTTATGAAAATCAATTCAATGTCACCTGACGCATACATACAAATGGCACTTCAATTGGCGTACTTCCGTGATTCTAATAAATTTAATTTAACGTACGAGGCTTCCATGACTAGATTGTTCCGCGAAGGAAGAACTGAAACAGTCAGGCCGTGCACAATCGAATCTACCGAGTGGGTGAAGGCGATGCACGACAAAGATGCAACCGTAAGTAACAGAGATATGCAGTATTTTTGTGTAAAAGAATTACATATACATATATTGGGTTGGAATGAAAGTTCGTTTCAACGTTCGTTAAAACGTAGCGTTTTCAAATTACGATAAAAATTAAGGTATTTATTCTTGTGTTTATTAAATAACACGAGAAGCTACCTCGAAAATGGCAAAAAGTAATAGAACAGAATGAAAATATATTATTGAATAAATCAATGAATAAATATTTGAATTTTAGCTTTCAAGTTTTATGTACAAACACTAAGAACTTTCGTTCCAACCCAATATTTAGTGTGTTGTCGACAACCTATCCAGTACAAATGTTTTATTGCAGGTAGAGCATAAGTACAAATTATTGATGGCCGCGGCAAATCAACATCAAAAAGGTTATCAAGATGCAATGAGTGGTAGTGGAATAGATAGACATCTATTTTGTTTATACGTCGTATCCAAATATTTAGAAGTAGACTCGCCTTTCCTAAAGGTAATATTCTTTAACAGTACATTTGTATGATATTAATCGAATGAGAAACATTTCTAATCAATTTTCCTTCTAGGAAGTTTTAAGCGAGCCGTGGAAATTATCCACTTCGCAGACACCGCACGGCCAAACGTCTCTAATAGATTTGAAGAAACATCCAAATTGTATTTCTGCCGGAGGTGGTTTTGGGCCCGTGGCTGACGATGGCTACGGTGTTTCCTACATCATTGCTGGAGAGAACCTTATATTTTTCCACATCTCCTGCAAACTTAGCTCCCCGCTAACCGTAAGCGCACATAATTGACTATATGCATTATTTTTATTAATGTACAAAACTTCAATGTAATAACACGTGTTTTCAGAATGCTGCTCGATTTGCAAAACAAATAGAAAAAGCTCTAGGTGATATGAAGGACTTATTCATTGAAAGGCAGAAGTTGCAACGCGACAAGAAGAATGGATCTTTGTAATTACTGTACAATAAGGCACGAAAGAACATTAACAGGAACTAATGATGTTGGATATTTTTTTTAAACGTAACAATAGCTTATTTATATAAATAAATTGGAGAATGCACATTTCTCGAACATTCGCTGATAAGTCCTAGATGGACACGAAAAAAGTACAAACAAAACAATGAACAGAATGATCTTCATTGGAGAAGTTATGAGATTTTTCAATATAAATTTACTTACAACACTTATATAAACTTTATAAAGAAGCATGTATATGCATCTCCTATTTTTTGATACTATATGAGCTATATTGAAGTTTAAACGAGGAACGGTTGTCAATTATAGCTCTTAGAAATATGCGATGAAGAAAAAGATTTATATCAATTTATTATCCGAATGCTCTAGCTCTCGGATATTGTACTCAATTGTTAGTTTATTCTTATTTACTCTTAATCAAATGTAAAAAGAAAAGTAGGTAAAATATTTGCAGTTTTTAATATTATTTCACATACTTATCATCAATCTTTTCTATTCATTCGAACATTAGATCATTTAATATAATAATCAACATTTTTAGTTCTTACGAAAATAAATCGATCGATTACAATTAATTTCATTTTTACAACATAGATTCAAAACGAAATATTTTCAAGCTTAATATTTTATATAATACTCTATATTTACAACATCAAATGCTATACTTTCCGAATGATTGAAACGAATCTCAAAATAATTCGCAAACAATTTTTTTAATAAGGAACATATGAATTTACAAATTTATTGTTAATAAGGCAACACTTCATAATACAACGTGATCGCGTTAGCGTTAGTATACAATTATGTTAACTAATATGCCATGAATCAATATCTGCAACCTATCAATGCAAAGTTTTAATGTTATAGATAGTTTTATACATGTAATGTATTACTCCTTTATATTATGTCTTTATTAAAATTATATTTCCAGGTATTGGTGCTTTTACACTTTTATCAATGGTATTTTAGATAAGCATTACATATTTAGGTTTCCTATGTTAAACAGAAGAGATAGTGTAGTAAAGAGTAATCATACATAGTTATATTATACGATTATATAAAAATTGTAAATACGTTAAACTGACAATAACGGAATATCTTTTAAACGAGAAGGAAATACTACAAGTTCGATCATGTTTAGAGCCTTCAAAGTTTGGATCTCCCAAATTTTTAAATTGTTTACATATTGTACCTACACTTTGTAGTAAGAAATATGAAATAAGTGAATATACTTTTTACGCATTATAAATAACTACTATTATCTTTAATATTATTGTTCCTCTAAATAAATATCGGAAATATAAATTTGTAGGAGACTCGAGACTCAAAGTTCCGATGGAAATTCCAATTAGAATATTAGAAATAATAATTAATGGTGTTCGTTGAAGGAACAGTTGAAGGACAGAATTTTTGAAGCTGGGCAAATAACAGCTATTTATTATAGAAAATAACGTGACGGTTTTTTATAAAAAGAAACGCGAGGAACATTAATTTTCGAGAAATTTGCGAAAATCCCGTAGTCCGATTTAGCGACAAGTGCGAAATTCGGGAAAAGAAAGGTATCTGTAAGGAATAGATAATTTAATTGATATATTTGCAGACGTATTTTACTATATTCTCTTTATTAATTCTTCTACATTTATCTATATACATATACAATAATTGTTTTTTAAATATAAAGAGTATACGCAATCGTCCGTGCGCAAACTCAATGGAGAGATAATCTCCATCTTAGTTCGTAGTTCACCTATACGCCGATGGTGGTATTAGTTTCGCTTCTGCGCACCGTTAAATTTGAAATAGCCGCGCATACGCAAGAGAACTTGCACAATATCTCTGCCAATCTCAGCAATTTTCCCGCCATCCCGGCCAATTCTTTATGTGTTGAAGTTTTCGTTCCTGTCAGCATCTCATTACGAAAAGTGATTGTTTACTTCGCCCAAAATGCGAAGCAATTCGGCGGATCATAGATCGTCTACGAATCCGGTGAGGGTATCCATGTTTGACAGAGATGACAAAGGTAAGTCGCGGAGCGACACAAGGAGGACGCAAACAGTGAAATCGTTAATTTATTCGATACAAATCACAGAGAAATTAATATGATATTATATGATTTTTTATATGATAACCATGCACATTCGCATTAATTTATTCAACATAAATACTACGATAAATTTATTGATTCTGTGTGTTCAATGTTGATAATAATCTTTTTGCCATTCTAATTGTTTACAGTAAACTCTCTCTTACTCTGTTCTTCAGCATATTTCCTTTTCCACAAATCGATTCTTCGAACATTTATGTATGAAAAAGTGTAAGGCAATCTACGAGACTATGTGTCCCGCGAAAATTTCGGTGTTCTCTTACGCCCTCTAGGATATATTCTGGCTTCAGCCAAAATACCAAAATGCCTTCTACGGCATTTCGTCGGTGCAAAAGACCACTGACGAGATTATTATTAAATGTTACATTCTCCGGCATATTTTAGACGATGTTCTGCCACTATTTTGATACTATTCTCGTCGGTGAAGCAACTTTTAGCGATGTGGTATTTCAGATAACTGTAATTTCTACCGTTACCACCCCGCCCATTGCGCCCACTTACCCTGCCGCGGAATAGCACGGGCTCTGGCAGTCTTTACTAGTATCTCGTCGGTGGTTGGATGATTGGTCTATGTCTATCTCATCTGCGATGTAACGTATATAGAAATCTGGAGTCTGCCTTCGGCTCAC
>CM052335.1:15317695-15331716 GCA_028455595.1 Lasioglossum vierecki
CACAAAAGACGAGAGAACGAACGGGAACAAGCGGTGTTATTAAATTTACCTCGAACGAGATCGTTCATGTCAGCAATCTATACCGTTTTTCACACACGCGTTCACGCACGGACACACATACGCACACAGGCGAAGAACGAAATTAAATGACGATTCGACGCGACAGTGTGGGGTATTGTATCACAACTATATCCGATGTCAATTCGTGCCGACAGTTAAATCCATCAGAATACTTATCGGAACGTGACAATCCGTGCAGAACGGTGGTATATACGTACCTATATTGGTTTGCGGTCTGCCGGATATTCGCGGGTATCCGGCGACATCCTTGGTCCGATAAATGGATCTCTGCTTATCCGAATAACCACCGTTCCGTGCTTGAATCATGCGCTCGTGTCTAACCGAATAAAAACACGTGATTGACCACCGCGGAAATCAAACTGCTTACCTGTACTTTTTCTGTATCCTTGTCTTTTAATAGAACCACGGAAATCATCTCTCTCTCTCTCTTTTCTTGGTCTTTCTTTCATAACGTTTTCGTAATCTTTTTTGTTCCTTGTTTCGCAAATTTCTTTCTTTGTTTTCTTCGTTTGCTTTTTCTAATTTTGGTCGTCCCATGATTGGTATGCAGAATACACGATATAATTTGAATTGTGTTCAGTGGTTTTAACCTGACCTAGGCAACTGATGCTCTCAGACGCGATGCCTTAGTTTCTCCCACCCAACCGGCAAGCGCTAGACCTGTCCGGACCTGTTCCACGCGATTCTATACGCCATCGACCCTCGGAGTACCAAGCGACCGAGTCTGGTTAAATTGACGGTGTACAGTATACACGCAGTGTTCACTTGTGCTGCTTTTTCGCTCTCTCTCTCTCTCTCTTTCTTAGTAACTATTCAGTTTATAAACATACCTTTTCCGTTTTTTCATATTTCCAATCACCTAAGTGCCTGGCCATTTCTTTATCCAATTAAAACAATCATGCAGCGAAGGGTTAAAAGATAATATAAATTTCTATTTCGTTCCAGTTAGTTCCAATTCATTAGAAAATTTATGTTTTGCACAAAGATCCACTGTTTAATTATAATACGACAAAACCACGACAAAACTTCTCCATCATTTCTACAGAGGTTTAGAGCAATTATGAAAATTGTCTACCTATTTTTAAAACAAGTCCAAATTCATTTTTGCACTATTCTTGTCTCAAAGATTATCGCACAGGTCGAATACCGAATTTTATCAGAATCGATGGATATTCATTGTTCAGATACTCCTCGGATCCACTGAATAGATTTCCCGAGAAGAAGAACGAAGGCCGGAAGAAGAATCGTCTGCTGCGACGCGTGGCCAGAAAAATAAATATCCTCGGCACAAAGAGAAAGATAATGTCGAAAATTCCGCAGTGCACGTACAACGAGCGCACTCCGTCTTTCCCCGATTATTTATTCGTTTTTGATCGGCGGCGGAGCGGAGGCGGTGGAAAAAAGGAGGCAGCCATTCGTTGCATAAGAGGTGGTGCAAGCTAAAAGCACGGAAGACAAAGGTGGGGAATGGGAACGGAAAAAGAGGAAAACGAGGGAGAACGGCGGAAAAATCGGAATCCCGAGATACCCATTTCACCTTCCACCCACAGGAGAGCAACAGGATACGCATCAGGTTCTCCGGCACTGGGATAGTACGGGCTACGAATAGCTCATGGATTATCAGCAGCAATATAGAAAATGATGTCAAACCGCGGCTGCTACGTGATCTTTATCTCCTCCAGCTATATGGATAGTAAAATTCAAGTCGGTCTTATGAATAAATATTACACACCGTGCTCGGTAATATTCTCTACAGCGCGTCGGCGGTCTCTCTATCCCGGAAAAAGGAAAGGAAATAAAAGTCTCGCACTGTGAAGCTGCTTCGAAACCTCTCGTTCTGAGAATTCAAATGCGACCACTCCGATCCGCTGTTGACGTATAGCGTGTTTACACGGGGGGCGTTCGATGATTGAATAAAATTTCGCTCGTATAAATTAACCCCCTCGCGCTACGGTTCCATTTCACGGTTTCGGTGATCAGAACTTCTTTGTAGCTTGTAATTTCCTACTAAAGGAGAAAATTTGTATCTATTGTATATGCATATGTATTCTTCAATAGGTGTACATTTAAAGAAAAATCAAAGTAAAATTTAATTTCTATTTAACCCCTTGACGCACCAATTAAAAATTCAAAAGCGGTCGTTTCTCCAGCAATTCTTTTATTCTCCATTTTCTTTCATTGCTGTTGGTGGCGAAAATGATGGAAAGTGTCTCGCTGATAATCTCAGTGGTATTGGGACGTTTGATGGCCGTCCGCAACTTTTTTCAGGTGAGAGGAAATAAGCACAGCACTGTCTAACGAGGTTTCTCAAACCCGAATCAAATCGGGCGAGTGCGAAAAGAGGTTAAGGAAGTTAAGGTAATTATTGCGGAAGGGTTACCGTACTCCGATTTTGATGAAATTTAAATATGTTATGTAGCTACACATTTTTAACAACTTTTTCCTTTTGTAATGTAGTGAGCTCGCTTTTAGTTTTTGAGATATTTGCAAAAAACTATTGCTAATACTGTATTGAATTTTCTATATTCTCTCCGCCCCCTCCACGACCTAATCACAACTCATTCTATTCGCATAATCTTTACACTGTAGATGTCATACGGAATTTGAACAACGCATACGAAACTCCAGGAGTAGTCTTTCAAAATTGAAACCTTACCCTATATATGCATCATCCTTTTTTTAACTGAGGAGGGGAAAATACGTTTCCGTACGCAGTGCAGGGCTCAGATGGTAATATAAGCTGAAAACTTCTCCACCCCTATATCTCTGTCATTTCTTTACGCGGTATATATGTATCACCCTATATAGAGTGAGACCTTGTTTTCTCTCTCATCCCCACAACGTGTTTACAAAAAAAGTAAACAGACGCCACGCCGAAAGAGCCTTACGTTGCCACGGAGCGTACACGAATACAGAAAATTTTCAATACAGTACTAGCAATAGTTTTTTGCGAATATCTCGGAAACTAAAAGCGAGCCCACTACATTAGAAAAGGAAAAAGTTGTTAAGAATGTGTTGCTACATAAAATATTTAAATTTCATAAAAATCGGAGTAAAGTAACCTTTTCGCAATAATTACAGAAGTTAATATTATACATACGTATTTATTAGACTCTGTTTAGAATCTTCATCGCGAGTCAGAAACGATATTGTATGGCAAGGGGTTAATTCGTCTCACCTTCCACACATTCGTTTCGTCTTACAGTTACACCACCAATTCTTCCTCGAAATAATCAGTTTCACAAAGTTTGTTTGTTGGCAAGATCACATCTCACGTGTACGTTGCAAAGGATGGTATATATACTTTCTTTCGAAGTAAACCGTATTTTTAGCATCAAGGATATTTATTTTCTATTCAGATGTAGAAAGATATAATATCTGATACTGCTTATCGGACGACATCGTGTACAATAGTGCTTGTATGCTTATCGCAAACAGCGTTCAGTTACGTGATGTTGCTTCATTTCGAGGATTGATACTGTCAATGCACAATGTGCCACGCGAAAGATATCATAGATTGAACTCTACAGGGTTTATAATAAGTAAGGGTCAGTCGATCCATGGGCGAATCCTACGCCTCTGGATCAGTGTAAGAGAAACTTGACGGAAAATTATTTCCAACAATGAAAATTGTTGTTAATGTTTTTTTTTCTACATCAACATCTTCCACTCAATCGCATCGACATCAAGTTGGTTGGGTGAAATGTAAAACAGTAAAGGATTCGAAAAATTTCAGAAATATTGTTTTTATTGTAACAAAGTTATTAAGGGGTGAAATCATTCTTTATTATATTCCTGCCTCTGATAATCGATGCAGAACATTTTTATTTTGCACCAAGAACCGCAGTCCACTCAAGACAAGCGTTTAATGGCCGTATCAAGTCATCGTCTCCCTGTCCATTCAGATACTAAATTTGAAAACCTGCGCGCCGCGAATAAATACTTATACTTTCACTAAATTTGAAGTTGCAAAGTACGATAGAAAACCTACATCATAAAATACCAACGTGAAGTATGCTTACGAATTATTCAGGGTCTTCTTCACAAATGTCCACCGATGGAAATCGAATAACCATTAGTTTTTATACACCCTGTACATCGAATACCTTTGATGCAACTACTTGAAAAGAAAATTTAAATTGTACGTGTTTGACGGTAATTCAGACATTGAACTGGTTATCATCGGAACTAAACAAACGAAGGAAACGCGCGCGCGCGCGCGGCGCATTTCGTTAACAACGTTAAACCGTTTTAATTGTCGGCAACTTCGTTTACATACCTGGAAAGCTGCAAATGCTGTTACTTCTTGCATAATTCCATCCACTCGCTGCCAAGTGAAATGAAATACAGATTTACAATATACGAACAATCCCTCCCTGCCCTCCTAAACATGAAACGATAAGAAATGACAGTAATCTCTGAAGCCACGTTCACCAGCAGAGACATATTTGTCATAGCATATCCTCGGGAGGTCTTAAAATACCAAGACAGTGTTCTGTCACTACCCCAAATAGGTCTCGAGAAAATGTAACACCTTCTGCCACCTTCGCTGCATTGTGATACGCACGTTCGCGGAGAGACTGTAAGGGGACATCACTAGAATATTAAATTACTGTCATAAAACCTCTTGTCCGCAACCCCGAGGCGCCATGCTTTCCCAACTTATTGAGCTGTTTCGGTGGTTTACCTCGGATCAATTCCCACTGTATATACATTCAGAAAATATTGGGACACAATATAATTTTGGATTCCAAGCTTGTATATTTCGAATAGATATGCAATTATGTACATAACTTAGTTGAATTATTATTATTATTATTTTATTTAATACAATTAGAATCTCAAGGTAGAATTGTTGAATTCTACCTTGAATAAACAAATCTGGTATTTAGTGAACTAAGAATGTATTTTCTTACCATGTATATTTATTTTTATTTTTCTGAAAATATTATACAAAAGCTGACCTTTCAATTTTTTCTAACGAACGACTTGTTTTTTTGTTAATAGACTGCGAATGTTTATGCAATGTTCAATTTTACTAGACGAATTTTAAGAAACTCGAATCAAATGAATTCTTATTCTACGTGGTACGTATTTTCCTTTTTAATTTTGAAGTAAATCAAATTAACTAAATGCTGTCGGATTTTAAGGAAAGATCCACAGTGCACTTATTCATAATTGCGTTCTTATAAAAGAAAAACCGAGAAAATGCAGAATTGTATGTCACGAAAATATTGAGACTCTTTATTGGTTCAATTTATACGTCATGGATGCATCGATGCACCCGCCGGCTGCAATTGCATCCACATAAAATGATTAAACTTGTTATTATTATTTTCTTTAATGCAATCCAATTCTTTTATCAACGCCAATCGATCTTGTTTTATTATTCTACGTGTAAAATTACTAATCCAAGGTCATCAAAGGCACAAAACAGTGGTAAGTGCTGTAATTTTTTGAGAAAGTTTCGCAAGCTTACTTTACTCTGAGGAGAACTAGTTCCATCTAGCTTTTAATAAGCTAATTAAATGTCATCCATTCCGGACAGTGAATATAGTCTATTTTTATCTACTTTGTAACGGCTTCATCGATTGTCTTTTAAACGACGACACTTCAAAGTTCTTCTATGCTCATGCTTTACAACTTATTAAGATTTTGTAGACCGTTGATCAGATAACGACACTCGAGAAAGAAGGAAAATGTGACATAATAATAGACAAGTGCTAAAACAACATACTGAAAATAATTTCGATCACGAGGTATTAATGTCTCCCTTACTTATCGTGAACAAAGAGCTCCGATAGCGGAGCAGAGATTGTTAATAAAATTATTCTCCTTTGTCAGAATCCTTTTTTATCCATTAAATATTAGGTTGCAGGAAAAGTTCTATCGTATTTTAAATAGGCTGGTAATTTTGCTTTGTAAATCAAAAACACGTGTTGCTAGAGAGTCAACAAGTTGTTAAAAATAATGGAAATTATATCATTGAATAATATTAAACATATATTTTTATAAATTCATTCAAATGTTTCCTTGAAAATACGACAGAAATTTCCCTCGAACCTAATACCTGCGAAAAACAATGGTGGACTGTAACGTTTAGAAAAATCGAGAAACAGTTACATCATTCACAGAAACAAAAATATAAGCAATGATTCACGAACCAGTAATAAATATTTCCGAACCTTTTCTCTAAAAAATCTTTGCTCGACACAGTCGAGAAGTAAAAATACCGTCGTTCACGAAGTGGCACAGGAAATATAAGGATCTCCTTATTTGTTTTAAAGAGGGGCGAATGTTAGCTAAACCGTGAAAAAATTAACAGAAGAGAAGTGACCAGCGTAGAAAAGTTTAACAAAAAGGGAAGTGTGTCGGTGTTGGTCAGTCCTCCGGATCTGGGTAGCATAGTAGCTTAGAGCACCGAGAAAGGTGGTAGTCTTTGGGTCAAAGGGTCCTCGGGACAAAGGCTCCAGTTGGTCAGCCGATAAGTAGGGGTGAGTATTTGTGGTACAGGGTAGGTCTAGACTATGGGACCCAGGTGCCTAGTAATAATAAAGTATGGGAGGGCTTGGTCTTGGAGAACCGTCGATTAGGTTCGCCATATATTGAGGTTGCTTTCCCAAGTTTTCTGTCAACACGACCCCACAAGTATTTAATCGAATGCATGCGTGTATGTGGTGCAATATAAAATTGAGTTGAGAACGCTAAAAATGGCATTCATAATTTTTTGGATAGTATGAAATGTCGACAATTATGTCCGAGACTTTTTGCGTCCTCCAGGATTTGGTTTTCATATTCTTTACAAAAAAAGTATTAATCTATTTGTGTAAAAAAATCATTAGTTTAGGAGATATTTTAATTATAATTTGTTAGGAAATCCGACTCTCCGGTCAATAATATGAATTCAATGTGATAATGTAGTTAGGCATAGACATAAGACAATGTAATTATAATTAAAATATCTCCTAAACTAATGATTCTTTTACACAAATAGATTAATACTTTTTTGTAAAGAATATGAAAGAGCTTCAGCTGACGCAATAAAAAATATATGATTCCATTTTAAAAAACATTAATGACCTTCATATGTCCTTTACACGTCCACCTACAAAAAATGTACCATCAGAATGTGTCCCTCTCAAAACCATTTAACTTCATCTGAATCTAGATGACAAAATGTGGCGCCCCACCCTATATATAACTTTTTGGATAGTTTGTCTGATGTACATTTTTTGTTGTTCAACATGTCCAAGTGTGTTTTGCGTCCTCCAGGATAATAAGAAACGTATTTTTCTGTGTTTGCTATTAATCTGCGTGTAACAACACGTTGAGTAAGAGTTTAATAAAAGCGCGTGCCCCGGCGCAGCTTGCAAAATGCGTCGCAGAATATAGCATTGTCCTTCGACGTCATCGACAACCCTTGTAAATGACACGCAGACGTTGAGAAGAGTGCTTGTTCCGAGGACACTTTCTTCGGACGAGCTTCGCCAGGGGAAAACAACGATCACGCACAGTGATCGATACGGGGCAAATAAATCTTATCCTTAGCGTCGCTTAGGATCTTCGAACAGATATTTTCTCTGTAGAAATTAGGTGTGTTTACATTTTACGTGCAATAAGTGTGCCGATATCTCCTGCCATACCTTCGTCGGATTGGAAGCATTTGAAAAATCAATAATCGATTTCTCGATGAATTTGTCGACCAGAAGCTAGACTCTTAAACGAGCACAGCGCTTTAACACTAGACTGAGAATGATAACTAAAAATATAGAATAAATAAACTAAAAATAACGAAGAACATTTTAGGGTGAAAATTTTTTTGAAACGTTTCAATTCAGAAAAGTAAATATTCATTTATCAATTTAAATAAAAAAAGAATATCGACTTGTTATTTTATCGACGTTTTGTCTCTTTGAAAAAACATTTTTATTTAAAAAACAATTAAAACAATTTCACACCGAGGAACAGATTTAGTTCGTTCTGACCGGTGCTAGATACTTTTATTTCGCAATTAATGAAATTATTGAGGTGTTTCATAAGAAACGATTTAACAAATATTTTTATTAGAGCACACATAATAAAGAATATATTATTATATTACCACCTTGCACCTTGTCGGATGACCAGAAAGTCGAAAAATGATATACCGTTCTAGCGCGAAGGGCCGCGTACAAGAGTAAAGTGCCCTTTATATCGTTGTGCTGGGGAATTTAAAAGTTGTGCTGACTTGTGCTAGGCTAGTACAACTCAGATATATGATTATATGCTGTTTGGATAACTATTTCTTACTTAAACGTTAATTAGATGTCAAAAACGTTTTTTTACTATAACTTTTTTATTTATAATTTTTTTAAAGTAATACTTGAGCACAATCTTAGCAAACTTAGCACAATTGAAAAAATTGAAAAAAATCAAAAGTGGGGGGCTATTCAAAAAAACGTTTTTCTCAATTTTCCATCTTATTTTTCATATTATAGGGATAATATTCGGGCACAATATAGCACAAACCTAGCAGAATTCAGCACAATTGTTGAAATTATTTAATTCAACAAGTGGGGGGGCTAACTTCTAGGAGGTGTTATCCTGCGTCTCGATGCATGACCAGCAGCGTGGCTCTGCGATCTTGTTAATCTCCGCGAAGGAAGAGGCTCGAACGAAGATAGAAAGTACCAGTAGAGGGATTGCGAGTAATAATGAGCGCAAACGTTAAGCGCAAGAACGCCTCGGGTTGCGTTAAAGGTCCCCTCTTAATACACTTAATAAATATGTTTATCGCTTCGGTGACTCTCATCTATCGGGTGAGTGGGTCCAGTGACGTCACTGGCGCTTCTCTAACGTCACGTCACGATAAAACAGAACCGTCGCCAGACCACGGTAAAATAATTGGCCGTCACTGGCGTGAACGTCGACGGCGCCGCTACGTGCCGCGATCGACAATGTATTTTCGTTTCTATTTACACCCGACTTGCCGAGTATTTTTAACAAAAACGTACCGTCCGCAGAAAAGTAAATTAACGGCCACCGACGGCTCCGCAAATTTCACAGCGACGACAACACCGTCGAATACGAATCCGATAATTAGCGTCCCATATCTCTGACAGATTTTGCCAGAACTTCGTTATTACGGCCGCATCGATTATACGAGATCGTTCATAACCGGTGGCAACTATGGGATTAAGGCAGTTCTACTAGGAACAGTTAGATAACATTTCTTCACTCAACACTTTGCTTCAGCGTCGTCTGATCGAGAATGAGAGAGGGCAGAGCTCGGGAAAATAGTATTTTAAATAATAAATAATCCTATTTATTTTAAAGTATGTGTAAAATTTTGAAAATAAAACACTTTATTCGATGCAGTTATTTTTGAAAATAAAATAATTTGTTTGAAGCAATAATTTTTGAAAATAGTATTCTATTTGAAGAATGTTTATTATATTTTGACTTTGTCTTTAGTTTAAATTTCAATTTTAAATATTATTGCTGAAAATAATGAATTGATTTCTTTAATTAAGCACATGGTACAATGAAAACCGTATAAGGTTTAAGTAAATTCGATCTTCTCAATTTTATAAACTGTCTCGTTTTTCTATGATTTGAGCTTGGCAGGTTTAGTGTTAATGATTTTAATAGGGGCGAAATTATGTAATTGACAACTTCAGTTTTTTTTATATTTTCCATCAATTTTGAAAATACGTATTGCAAAATACAGAAGCCACTTCTTTCTATTCCTTTTCATTTATTTCTTTGCATAATAATTTTATCCCCACCACGCCGCCCTCCTCGGAAGAACAGAATTATTTGTAAGGGTGTAGAAATCAAGAATGAATTTCAATTTAAAAAAAGGACAAATACGTTTAAGAGGTAATGCGTCTCCGATTATTCTCCACGAAATATATTTTTAATAATTCTGGAAAAATAAAAATGGTCTATTAATTGCGAGATGCAGAAGCGACGTAAACATTATTTTATTTAAAATTTCTCACATGTTGCTGCAGCGTGTACAACAATTTCTGCAATAGTATAAAACCCACATTTACAAGTAGGCAACAGTTAGACAAAAATATTTTCCATTTGTACCCTGCATCCGAAGAGATTTCGAGAGGATAATATTAAAAAAGGTATACTCTCAATTATAAAACTGATTGTGTCGTGTCCCGTAAAATGATAAAATTGATTGGAATCGATCGGCGGGAGAAGGAGAAGCAATTCCGTAGGAATCTATCGAATCCGTTTAAACCGATCAACAGTAGATTTTCTAGGAAAAAAGTAAACGAACGTAAAAACGAATTTAGAATTTCGCGAGAACGCGATTAGAATCGAGAAGCAGTTCCGTTGTCGGCTCCATTGTGTCGCGTGAGTCGACGTTATCGAAGGATAATCGTCGATTAATTGTTGGATCTCCTAATGAAGACGTTTTTCCCGCTTTGAAGTTTCACTTTTCTTCCCGAACCGTTTGAGAGAATATCAGTCTTCTCTGCGGCAACGTGTCTATTTTTGACGCGCGGCTCATACATCAAACTCTCATTCCGTACGTGGTGACCCACATATGTTACAACCGGCGTCCTGTATAAAATCCCATACTCTGATAGAGTGACGAACAGTAAGCTCCATTTCTATCCAGCAGCCGTGTTTTGCCGTTTCGCATCGGACGTTGCATTTGTTTCTCCGGATAACTTAAGTATAATAAAATATTCTACAATACACCGTTCTGAATGTTCTGAACGCGTGGAATTTGAAAAAGGGCGCTGTAGGATCCATCATTTTTACGTCTTACTTTCCTAAACCCTCACCCGTCCTCATTTCACGAACTGAATCTGTCCTTCGGTCTCAAATTGACATAGCGATAAAAAAGTAGATAAAATAACAAGGAAAACAGTTATTTTTCGATGTATTTAATTGATGAATTAATATTTACATTTTTTTCTCGGTATGGCTTTCTCATTAAAAATATTAAAGTCACGAAATTTAAATTTACCAACAAATAACATAACTTATTTCGAAAAAAACTGTGTCAAATTGACACGAGGGACGAATGAGGGTTAACTCCTAGCACACGAATAGTACCACTAAAAATTGCTGTAAAATTATTCGAAATATTGTTTACATTATTACGCCTGTCGGTATCTAATCAATGATGGTATCCAATCATGAAATTTGAAAAATCATAGGAAATGGTAGTAATCTGGTAGTAATGGTAGTAATATATTTAAAACATTTTCAGTCGTTGTGAAATATTTTATACTTTGCACTCGGAGCTATTTTAACTTTTAACTATTTTAATTTTTAACTGACCTAAAAAATAGTATATTATACATATATTATGTTAATATATAATACTATATTATTTATTATAATACTATATTGTATTATATAATACTTTATTATATATTATAATACTATATCATATTATATGATACTATATTTTAGGTCAGTTAAAAATTAAAATAGTTAAAAGTTAAAATAGCTCCGAGTATAAAGTATGAAATATTTCACGACAACTGAAAATGTGAAAATGTTTTTCTCGTCTGTTCCCTCCAGTTCTTCTTTTCCTATCTTTACTATCTGCCAACTGACGTGCAAACTGACCAAAGTGATAATCGGTTACTTTCATATAACTGTGGCAGAAAATAGTTCTTGCAACAGCGTACGGATATATACTTCTTTTTTTCTGACAGTGGAAACTACCCTTAACCCCTTGCCGTATTTTGACGAGCCAGACTCGTGATGAAGGTTTTTAACAAAGTCTAACAAATATGAATATTACAAGTTTCATTTTAGATGAAATAAAATTTGATTCGTTTGTAATCAATAGTTAAGCATTCAAATAAATGTAGCCATATAAAAAATGTAAAATTTTTTTCCTTTCTACGACATTTTTGGGGATACAGACGTTTTAATCACTGTAACTGTAAAGAAAATGGTACGGCAAGGGGTTAAAGGTAACGCATTCAGTTCAATTATTCTACACGTGGTCCGTAACCTATAATTCCCTGAATTATTTTGGATATCGGTGAAACGTCTGGTTTTATTCGTCCCGAAGGTTTCGTAACACATGGTCGAAAGAAAGAGAGTGCGACGCACGAAATAAGCAAAGAAGAAGGCTAACACGTAAATTACTCGACCTGAATATTAACGAAGTCTTAAAGTATCTTCGACTAAAATCACTTTCATGAGAGCCTTTATATTCTGACGATATCCTCTCGCCGAACTGTCTATTAAATTATAACAAACACCACACATACGTGTATATGGAGAAAAATGATGTGACACTTTTTGTAACAATACCGTATGACGAAAGGAGAGGATGAAAATATTTCAAATAGTAGAAAGATTAAAAGAACTCGAGAATATTGATTGGTTATATGAAACTTATTAACATTATTCAAGAAGGAGATAAATCAGGATCATGTAATTGCAATGGATCCGAGTAATTAATCAGACATCTACTTACCGCCCTATTTATGTCAAATCAAAATAGTCTGTATTAATTACAGGCTCAGAAACGATTGGAAATTTTTTTTCTATGGGCTCTCCTTTTTAGTTATGTTCGTTATGGCACTGGAAAAGTTTTCAGGAAAAGAAATTCGAAACAATTACAAAAGAAAATCAAAAAATTCGGAAAACCTACAAAAATTATAAAAAAAATCACCTGCAAATTTATTGAAACAAGACAACGTCTGTCAGGTCAGAGCTAGTCTTAAATATTAAACAAACAAGATCGTCGCTCTATTTTATTTCCAACGAAAGTTCTTTGATTTTGACACAAATTGGAACATGCTTGCAAATGACTGTAAACGCTGTGCAAACGCGTGCCATAAATGAGGAAAGACGATGTTTAGAATGTCATCATACTTAGTCTGCATTGAAAAGCACGTGATGCAATAAGGAAAAGCAATATTTACAATGGGGTATTATCACCGTCACTGTCTTATCACGGTAGCAATATCCTAGTAAGACTGCGATGTAAGCCTGTCCAAACTGCTACCGCCACGAGTCAATCTTTACGAGACATGTGCCAAAAGTCGGCCGCTAATGAAGCCACACCACAAAGAAGCAAGGTAACTTTAGCTCTCTCCACTCATCGCTGGAACCTTGGGGAAACTTGGAAAAAGAATCTTGCTCGCGAAAACCCTACTTCGACAGACTTGGAAATATAACCCTCGAAAGACTATGGAAGTCAAGGGTCCAGTAACAAAAAGAACCAGCGGCTGAAGTTAGCCAATTTAGCGGCGATACTGTCCTAGACTTTTGAGTATTTGCAGAAGTAAAATTATGATCGGCATCTTGTAAACCGATACATAATTCAATTAGGTTAAGAAAAATCATAGAAGAATTTATAGAATATAATTTCGATACTGTTATTTCCACGCACCCTGTAGAAGCTAAAAGCACCCTTTAACTACCGTCAGATTTTCTCAGCGTCCTCATTAGGTAATGTTTTAATAAATAATAATTTTCGTAATCTAGCGCAGTCTGAATGTTCAACAACAAAATGAGGCGATCTGTGGGACTGTTCGAGTGAAACAAATTATTTTTTTACTCGACGATACGAACCCTATGAAACCTCGAAACACAAAATATCATACTTTTCAGATAATTTTCCGAGCAGATATAGAGTTCGAATTGCAAAACTATGAAATCGGAGTAACAATTAAATAGTTCAATTATTCTCCTTACACAATAATAAAACGTCAACTTTAGTACATTTCAGTTATTAATGTTTCAATCAATATACAACGAATAGATAGTTTAGTGCAATATAAACTTGATCTGGTGAGGTAAAAATGTTCAATAAGAAAAGAGGGAAACAGCGAGACTGGGAGACCGTTGAGACGAAGGGCCAAACCAGTTCAGCGCTGATAGCGTCTTAAACTTAGGGTCTCGTTCGAATAAAGCCTCCAGTGAGCCAACCAATTAAAAGGCAGGAGGATTATGGAGAC
>CM052335.1:15331816-15457897 GCA_028455595.1 Lasioglossum vierecki
AGACTCTGTATACTTATAGATCTCTATCTCCCATTTACGAATATATACCATTATAGACGCTAACACTCAATAGTTTTTGAGATATTCATAAACAAAGTTCTTACATTACTGCTTAAATCTGCTATTGTAAAGGAGGTATACAACGAATATTTATTTTAGAGATATATAACGAATTAATTTCGGCTAATTTATTTATAATTTATTAATACGTTTGTTCTTTAACTTGTATATAAATAAATGTGCAATATCTTACGAACAAGTTAATGTTGCACAGCGAATTTATTTATAATTTATTAATCCTTTTGTTCTTCAACTTGTAATAAATGTGCAATCTTATATAGACAAGTCAATGTTACACAGCGAATAAATAATATAAATAAATATGAAAAAAAACTTTTCACCAAACGAGAATCGGACCCTAGCCCACCGGGTGGAAGTCTCGTTGTATACCACTTAAGAATTTTGTTTATGAATATCTCAAAAATTATTAAGTGTTAGCGTCTATAATGGTATATATTCGTAAATGGGAGATAGAGATCTATAAGTATACAGAGTCTCAACTAAATCGGTGTGACAACGTCCTTGCACTCTCCTGGTCAGAAAAATACAGTTCAACGTGGACGGCTTTCGAGCATTCAGCTGCGAAGAGCGCACACGCCTTCAAAAAATAATTGCTTGTATGCGAAGGGCGTATGCAGTGTGCAGCTTTCAGTATAATGTGAGCAAGGTCGAGTACACAATGCGGCTGGAAACCAATCAGACTGTAATTTATTACGTTAGAGTGGCGCGGGAAATTTTGTAAACTCTCCCGATTTAGTCGAAGACCAAACTTAGTGTGTTTCGATCAATTAAAGGCTTAAAAGGTTTTCGGTTTCGAGGAAGTGTGGCACGCTCGTTAATTTTCCTTGTGGAAAGTTTCGCGTTTCGTTGTCGCTCGGCCAGGCGAGAGAACGAAGCTCCGTATGATATTTTACGGGAATTTCATTTTATAGGGGACATAGAATCAGTCTTCGGCGACACGAGCTTCGCGTAAGCTGATTACACGTCTTGATTTACATAGAACAACGGTGAATTACACTTGCTGCACACAGTTGCTGTTTGCAATTACGCTAGACCCCGTTTAATAGACCCGCGTTTCTCCTGCGTCGTGTTTGATTTCGATCCCGTTTCCCTAGCTATTACGTAATTTTAAGACGAATCTAACCTTGCTATACCGTGTACATTCGTGTATACAGGGTGTCCAAAAGTTCCATCAACTTCAGGAAATTGAAGATTCTTGAGTTCATTTGTAGCTACATTTTCTGTTGAATAATGAACAGAGTTTGCTTCTCAAACGAGAAAGAATATTTATTGTAGAGGGTGTGAGTGTGTGTGAGAGAGTGGAAGAGCAAGATATGCAACCGGAAATCCGGTGATCCAGGAAAGTGAAGGAAGTGTTTAAGGGGTTGAAATGGGGCAGTTAGTTTGTAAGATAGTGCTTAGGTTAGTTGTAAGCTTTTGTACATACTTTTTTTCTCTATATATACTATATATATTAGTAAATAAGTATAATTAAGTTTAAGTTTACGTTTAAGTTAGAATAAGGTAGTTTTAGAAACGATGTAAAAGGGTGCAAAAGGGGTAGAAAAAGGGGTATGTTATGCAGAATTCTAACCCTGAGAGGAGCAAAAATAAATATATATATATTTATTAAGGTAAAACTAAGTATAAATGTAACTTGCACTGAGCTGTAAACTCAACAGTCGACCTGGCGCGTCAACTGTCAATTGGCCGACTATGCCAACAAGTGTCTAGGTCGAGCACCGATTGATCTGTGTTTTTCGTTAATAACTCTTTAACAAAGCCATGGACGCCATTTTTTCAAAGGAAAGTGTTGCTTCAAATGAACCTCAAGAATTTCCGGATGTTGAAGGAATTTTGAGACACCCTGTATACCAAAATGAAGAAGGAATTTTTGTGAATTGTCACTTGTTCCTTGCCACGGAGTGGCGAACGATCAATTTAAAGGGACAGCAATGAGAGATGAAGGAATTCCATGTGATCTATTGAACAAACCAAGGCCCGTTCAAGCGAAATTGAAGACGATTTAATACGTAAGCTAGTGCAAATAAATCGGCAAATGTCAACAGGAAGAAATTGTGTCTCGCCTACTCTTTAGACCAGGCGTGATATTTTTTCGAGAATTCTGAACAAACTTGACCCAGGAGCTTCTGAATATTCAATTATTTAAATAAATGAAAAATAAATACCTAAAATAATAGTAAAAATGAGAGGAGTTACAGATTTTTTTCATTGTTGTATTTGCGTAAGGAAGAATCTACTAGTGAGTTTGTATTTTTTTATTTTTAATAAAACAACGAGAGTTCTAAACAAATTCTACCGTACAGAGATTGATCTGTATTTTTGCGAGGAAGAATATACTAGTGATTTCGTATTTTTCATTTCTAAAATAGATTCACATGAGTAATTCTACTCGTGAAGCAGTGAGTACATACGTATTTAAAATTTATTTATTAGAAAGTGGTATTTTTAGGTAATTTAATTTAATTTCGCTGATTATGAACGTGTTCAAAGGAGAAAATTGTGCTTGTCTCTAGAAGCTTTGAACATCTTGTACATCCGCGAATGGATCCCTCGAAGGAAGCAGGAGATCGTGGAACAACGGGACACCTTCTATGAGACCTGTAAAAGTAGATCACCGTGTTCTACAAGAGCATGGGCGCATAAAAACGTCAGTGGAATCCGATATCATCCCGGTTCAGCAATCCGATCGATTAATCCTTTTCCTGGTATATGCGTTCCCGTACATCGCGAGCATATACACTCGATTCGATCGGAAGCCAAACGCGAGCCGAGTTAAGTCCCCGGAGGGCCCAGTGTCAAAAGAATCAATATTGTAGTTTTCAAGAAAATTAATGGCATGGTTAAGAAGGGGTAAGCTCAAGTAACAACAATTTACCTCAGTGGCGCACCCAGGATTTAATTTTGTGGGGGACGAGTTGAACAAAATGACATTCCTTTTTTTTAGCAAAAATATCTGTCAACAGTAGCGACACATATTTATTTATATACATAGAGAAAAGTTGTTCAAAATGTTTAGTTTTAAATATAACATATCCAAAAATCATCGAAATCGGAGAGGAAGCAGCTATTCTACGGTTTAGCTAATTTTCCAATGTTTTGCTTCCTTTTTCTTGGGGGGGGGGGGGCTTGGCCCCATAGCCCTCACTCCCTGAGTGCACCACTGGTTTACCTTATGTACAACACACCGTTGATAGGGAGTTTCTGGTGACCGGGGAACGAACAACGCGAAAGAAGATGCAAGACGCCGGCAACGCGATGGTAACGGTCGATTAATTATTTCAGACTGATATCGACATCGGGGAGATAACAGCACGTCTACAACACATTCAACGACACCAGGCCGGACTGTTAGTCGCCGATAACGAACCTCGACGAGAGCCATTAACAAAAAGCACGCCTTGAACGGCTGTCCAGACGATTGGAGCCAGCAATTGGCAGGTCACGCACACTCATTCTAGCGAGACGAATGCCCAAGGCATTCGAATTGGCTTCCTTTTGTCGTTACGTGCGCTGCCTACTCATGTGACCTCATGCGATCCGAATGGAAAACGATTCGTTGGTCCCGCTACAAACGAAAACCTACTCGAAAATACGGTCTTCCCGGGCCAGCCTGGCTGAATCCACGTCCGAGTACAGCGACGTTTCGATGTATGATCGGGGTCCCATGGAAATCACCGACACAGTTTTCACCGACTCCAGATTTGACCGACAACGCCTTTAACCGACAACAAAGACCGCCAACGAATCTAAAATTATTGTCGGTGAAAATCGTTGTTGCTTAAATGCGTTATCGGTTAAATTCGTTGTCAGTCAAATCTGGAGTCGGTGAAAACTGTGTCGGTTAAGTTCGTTGCCGGTGAAATCTGGAGTCGGTGAAAAGTTGTCGGTCAAAACTGTATAGGGGAAATCTGTGTCGGTGATTTCCATGGGACCCGTATGATCAATTACTTTGGGACCAAAAGTGGTTCGGAACCCACCGTAATAAACATAAAGATCCCGTTGAAAATAAGGCTAAAATACGCTTAAATTAGGTGATAGGGAGAGTGGAAAGAAGGGGGAGATTGGTAAATGGATTTGAAACCCTGAAGGGACCAAATAAAAAAAAATACTTCGGGACCAAATCTCGCTTATATCGTGTAGTGACTAGACATCACGCGAACTGATACTTTTGAATGACCGTGAATTATCAGTACAGAACGAACACGAGTTCGTTCCCAATCACAATGAGTTTTCACAGCGATTCGTGATTTTCCTAATCGCTTCTAATTGACGGAGAACATAACTATTATTCGCGCAATTCACGGAAAGGTAAACTTTATGTTTTATATTAACGAGATTGCAATGTTTGCCAGTTATAACGCATTTTTATCAAATCTATTAGACTGAAAACAAAAGACTATCCAATCAGAATGTTGTTTTTCACCATTTATTTTGCAATTATTTTAAACAAATGCCATGTTTTCAGTGAGTAACTTTTTAAAAAAATTGAAAAAAATGTATTTTTAAAAAGATGGATATAACATATACATACATAAATATAATATAGATATCGTCTGCACTTTTAGACTGTTTAAATGAATATTAAAATTGCAAAATCCAGTGTGACAATCAATATTTTTTACGTTTTAAAATACCGAATAAGGTACGATAAACAAAATCGAATATGTATTATGTGTATCATTGAGTGAAGTAAATTTACGTTAGATGCGGATATTTTTACACAATTTGTTATTTTCGAAAAAAAACTAATTCGATCGAGATTAAAAATAAGGATGACAGTGAGCAAATTTACTCTGGATTAAAAAATCAAAATTGTCTTTGTGAATTGCAACAAACAGGAGCGAAATAGCAGTTTGTTTCCGTTCGTAAATTCTTCTAATGTGTTCACTGCTTTAAATTACATCTACTTATTTTTGTTATAAATGCATGAAATCTACTGTCTAGTGATGAATCGTGGTTAACGATTGTGCAAGCCGTCCCTAGTGCAGACGCCATTCTTCAACCACTTACCATCTAGCGTTGAAAGAGGAGAAAAGATCGACCACAGCTCTATTACGAAATTGAAATATTATGGTACTAGAATACTCGAATATTCGTAACTGCATGGAGAGAATAGAATCTCGTTTATGATCACACATCGACAATACCGGGCCACCCTGTACTTACGAAACTGCACCTACGTACACACGTGGACGTTACGTATGCGCATACAACGGAGTTCAATGGAGTTAGTAGGTGATTTAGAATCGAACACGGTCGAAGTTCAAAATTGCTTGGGCATGAATTATTCGTGGATTTGTATCAATCAATTGACTCGTCGTACGGTACTTCGACGGGAAGCAATATCAATTTTATTAATACGATAGGAAAGTTTCCGCGAGGTCTATCGATATCGCCATTGGTTTGCTTGCTATTGCTCTACTTTGAGAGTCCCGTCCATTCGATACTGTCCCACTTCCACTTTTAACTTGTATAATTACTCGGTGACCATTCAATTTCGGTTCTCTCGCTTTCAAATTGATCCTCGCGCGTTTATCCTACTATGCCAGATTTCGAATAGAACCTGCAACTACACTGCGGATTTTATGGATTTATGGCTATAACTTACGATTGCGAATAATACACAGAGCGTTAAAAAAGAATACCATTCAAAATTGCTGCACCATTATTCGAAATATTATTTGCCATTTTAAATATCTTGGTATCTAATCAATTACTAGACATTTAAATATTGTATGAGGTATTTTATCAATTTCACGTCAATAAAATTGAACGAATCGTACACGATAGAATTATTGTAGGTCGAAAGAAATGTTTAATTTTCAAGTGAAGATAGCTTCGTATGCAAAAGGTTAACATAAATTTTACGTAATTGATTCAAACGAAAAGTGCAGAAACTAAACAACTGAATAATTAAAAAATTGTTAGAAAAACGAGGAAAGAGCGCGGACTACCGATTGGCAGAGAGCTGGCAGAGATGGTTTGAAAATGGCGTTTGGAAAGGAGATTTCCTGTTGTTAACGTCCTTATTCACCAATAATTCGCGCATCCGCTGCGAGAGGCTGCTCCTCTCTGTCGAAATAGCTATCAAACATACCGTGCTATAACAAAATCAGCGAACCGAGTCTCCCATTACCGTACACGTATAGACCTCCACACCGGCGGAAAACTAACCTGTTCGCGGATATGGTTCAACAATTTGATTTCTCGGAGAATCACGAAGCCAACACAACAACAACACTGCCACCAACATCGGCAACATTCGCGGCTGCTCCTTTAACGTTTCGCTTGAACAGCTTTCGCGCAACACCACCTGAAGCCAGTGGCCACGACCCCCCACTACACCGACGTTCGTTCTGGCTCGATGCCAAAATAAAAATTTTATGGAACATGAGAGCTGTAAGTCTCCGGCAATTCTACGAATTACATCTGGATCGTTTGCGCCCGGAAATCTGAAGAAATGGCCCGAACACTGAAAGGAGTGACCCAAAAATTACGAGTTTTTTCGCTCGATTTTCCTCCCGCGAATTCAGCTCTAATTTCCGTGCCAAATAATAATTGCCGTCGAGCCATGAATCGCTGAATTTTCAAGCTGAGTTGACAATCGGATTTTCAGATATCACGACCAAGTGTGTTTTAGTATCTTCGAAATTCATATAAGGAGCATGAAATTTTGAAATTTTTACATTTTGAATTATCTACTTCGCGTTAAAAAAGTAATCAAGTAGAATTTTTAATGTAAAAACTGGGTAACCTATCAAAGTAATCTACGACATCTAGTGAATCATAATTTAGTTTAATCTTGTTAATGTAAAAAGTAGGCTACTTCTGTTACTTTTTGCAAAAACAATTTCTTTAAAATAAGGAATTGTAAGTTACCTAGTTGTTACATTCAGGCGGCGATATAGAGTCGCCAATCAAGCGAGGAGGATTCATCGAAAAACATTTTCATTCCCGCGATTCTCGCATTTCGTAGAATACTGACGTTAACAATTATTGGAGCACGTTTATTCGGATGGTGATTGACGTTTACAGCGATGGCCGTGCGAATAAATCAGTTTATTTAATCATTTTCCAACTTGTATGTTTTAAATGGAACGTGCTCGAATGCAGAGTGTGGAATAAAATAACAAATCATAATTTATTGTATTTTTTTAAGATATAACATAGACTGACATTATTTTCCGCGAGACTTGAAGAAAACGTTTTCAAGAAATTTGGTGTTTCGGTGAAATAACTTGTTCGAATTAAATAAATGAATATTGTAACAGTCTTTCTGATGGTTCTTGTGTGAACGTTTAAATAAATGAGAGAAATTCGTGCAACAACTTGAGAATAATGCCAATGGAGGAATTGGGGTCACATTATTATTACATGGACCGGACAGAGCACAGGCTGGAGAAGCGTCCATTCGAGTCTCTATGTGACACTGTGTAAAATATGTATACTTTACGGTCTATTTTCAGGTATTTGTGCAGACAGAAGCAAGGAATCACTTTGCCGAGAGATAAACATTCTTTGAACCGGCGAAATGAAAATGAAAATAAATAAATGAAATGCACGCGTGACACAAACACCTTTTACCAGGAATCTACAACACCCTGCACGATTCCATAGTGAACTGAATGACCATTTTAGGTGGAATAAAAAGTTATATAAGAAAATTTTTTAATAACCATGCTTATATTAAAATGCACTAAGAAGGAAAAAATTATTTTCTCTTTTTTAGTGTATTTTAATATAAGCGTGGTTTTTTGAAAAAATTTTTTTTTTTATATATTATTTCATTTTCTACTATTAGTCTTTATTACCGAGCGTATTTAGTAAGGCCCGGGTTCGATTCCCGCTGAGAAAAAATTTTTTATTTATATAGATAAATTTAATGTTGTTATTTTTATAATACTACTAGCTGACCCGACAGACCTGTCCACATTACAATAAATTTAAACCATTTCATTTTTTCCCGAATTCTCCATTTTTCGGGCAACTTTCCCCATTTTTCTTCCCCTAAAAAACCTTATCCGGATTATTACGAACATTTCTTTTTAAATTTGCCTTATCGGTCCAGCCGTTCTCAAGTGATGCGTTTACCAACGAACAGCATTTAATTTTTATTTATATAGATACGCGTCACTCACTTTTGATGGTCGGTAGGTTTAGTGTTAATGTTCACAAAGTTCATTAGTAAAGTTCTTCACAATAATTTTTAGACATTGTTTAATCACTAGTTTTCTATGCCGCAGAACTTCTACTATAGTATGTGCTATCCTGCTCGCCACAATTTTTTGAAGTTTTTGTAACACCGTAAATTGCTCTATCTATAAAAAATTAATAATATAAACTTAAAGATTCCACCTAGAAGACATGAACATTTCTGAGTCGAAGAACACAAAGTTGTGCCCAGAGAACGTGTTCAAACATGGCTGTAGTAATTGTATAATTCACTGTAAGTATAATACGAGTTTACATTTACTAAATACAAGAGATACATACAAATGAGTTCGTTCTAAGAAGTTGTTCGCGGCTGTTGTATAACAATGATAATAACCGCGAAAGAACTGGTGTAGCAAATGGGGTAACGGGTCTTGTTTTGTGTGACTATAAAATGATCGTGGATTCTCAAGCGCTAATTAAATGGCGGCCGCTCGATATACATATGTATGTACCATCGTCGCTCAAGATCATCTCCTGCATACATCGACCTCGCACTCGCGATAATCTTGGTTAATCTTGATTTGCTAGAATCGAACGCGTCGCTGCGGATCGCTGGAAAACTAATACCGGCAAAAACCAATGGGATATGTAAATCGATACATCGGCACAGTGAAACGATCGTTGCGCACACGTCTTTTAAAAGCCACTTGGCGATCGAATATTTCTCGTCGGCATGCGAACATACTCGTTCGAGTTAGAAGATACAAATGCAACGTATCGCGAAACTAGTTTACGGTACCGAAAGTCGAATAAAAATGTCCTCGTGCCGCCCGTCAAGACCGCTGCCAGATTCCGAATAAAATAGAAACTTTGGGAAACATTTCACTGCAGTGTGACAGTAGGTTGCGGAGAATCGTGTGCATGCTACGAATGCATAGAATCCGCAGTCTGGCTACATATATTTTTATGTAATCGTTTTTCCAGGAATTGATCAGCATACTGCGGAAGTTTATGCGTCTGTGCTATTTTCTAATCCACGGGGGCACCCTTAACATAAATATTTCATAACGTTCAATATTTTTCATCATCTTGTGTTCTGGTGATTCTTGTCTTTGATTTGTAGACGTCGAATGGAACGAACAAAAGAAAACTACAATGTACCCTAACAGCACAAAATATTGTATACAAATTCATATAATATTTATTTTATATTAAGTAACAAATATTTCTTTTTAAATATGCAGGGAATATCTGTTTCATGTTACGAGAAAAATATTTTTTTCTGAATATTATATGGATCTTTATTTCATATTAGAAGTATAGTATTTTATCGATAATTGTCCGCAACACGGGTCTGCCCAGGGACAATTATCCGCCAGGAATACTGTTCTTTGCCACGAACACACATTTTTTCTCTGAATATTTAGCTTATATTTTTTAAACATTCAATTTATATTTCTTGTACATGTATACAATATTCAGATCCAATATTTTTCTCACATGAAAAAATGTGGCTTAAAAAATATTTTTTCCAATATTTGAAACAAATATTTATCCAATATTTTTGTGTTACTAGGGTAAGACTCGCGTTACATGGGATCCAGTTGTTAATCAACATACGTTTTTTTCACCCGTAGTCGTTTTCTTATATTCACGGAGACACACTGAATGAAAACAGTACATAACGTTCAATATTTTTCATCATCTTGTTCTCTGGTGATTCGTGTCTTCGATTTGTAGATATCAAATGGACTGAACAAAAAAAAACTACAATGTAAGACTCGCGTTACATGGGATCCAATTATTCATCGACGGAAGTTGACGATTACCCTCGGTTGTCTGCATTCTGAAATTCAGACTCGCGGAGCAATAAATATTTTTTCTACCCACAGACTCCAGTTTTCGGAACGGCTACATCCAGCCCGGGAGAACCGTGACTCACCGCGAGCCGCGTAAATATTATGTGAAACGCTGATAATGCAAATTGAAACGATAACACGTTTCGTGGCCGCACATCTGCGCACCGGTAAGTTCCGACATTCGATCAACGAAGTATGATAACAGCTGTTTGCGATGCGTCCCTTAACCCCTGCAAACTTGATGCCCGTGAACTGGCTTCTGCCGGTTTCGCCTATGTCATGAACTTCGGACTAATAGCCTGCTATTAGTCTAATTAATCAGCGGAACTGTCCTCGCACGGCAAAACAACGCGCACTACGAACTCAACCAATTTTACCCTATGAATATCCATCTGTATTCGCGTGAGGATTTTGTATTCCTTATTTTTAATAGCTATTAGTCTAATTATTCAACGCGCGTTATGTTTTGAACAAATATGACCCATCTGTATTTTCATGAGGAAGAATATACTAGTGATTCTGTATTTTTAATTTTTAATAGCTAGTAGTTTAATTAATCATATAATTACATTCTAACCAAATTTTACCCTACAAAGATTCGTCTGTATTTTTGTGAGGAAGAATATACTAGTGATTTTGTATTTTTAATTTTTAATAGCTAGTAGTTTAATTAATCATATAATTACATTCTAACCAAATTTTACCCTACAAAGATTTATCTGTATTTTTGTGAGGAAGAATATACTAGTGATTTTGTATTTTTTATTACTAATTATTATTAAATCTGGTCATGCCCGAGCAAATTCTTCCTCGCTGCCGCTGTGTGACCCTCACTATTTACCAGAGTACCGGCTTCCACCGCTATTAAATATTTCATACTACCCCTGTCGTGCTTTGCTTCGTAACCAGACCCGGGTAAAAAATATTATAACTAAGAAATAGATATATTTGCAAGTGTTATTTCTCATGACTGTGTTACATATGTTTCATTTGAAACAGTAATTTCTTTTAGTTTCAAATGAAACTTATGTAAAAGTTGTGAGGAAATGGTATTTGCTAATATTTGTAGTCCTTAGTTGAAGTGTTTTTTACCTGGATCTGCTAGTGTTACTACGAGGAAAGCCTCGTATGTAGCTGTTGTTTGGTGGGACCCAGGGAGAGGGGAAATAAGTACTTGTTTACCTACCTGACTAGAAGTCTCGCATTTTGATTTTCTTGTAGCAACACAGCGAACGTTCCCCACGCAATTTTACCGAGATACGTAAACTGTTTTGAATTTAAACACTGGAACATTCAGCAACTTCCTTATTGTAATTGTTTGCTACAATTTTGTCCATCCTCGCTAGTCTGCGGATTTGATATTATTATAACAAAAACGGATTGATCAACTGTGAGACGGTAAAAGTATTTGAAAGACACAGTTGTATTATTTTCAGTCCAATGAAATTATTCAAGAAATAAATAAATGTCTATTTAGCTGTCTTATTAATGCAAACAATTTTCACTTTCCATAAAAGTTTCAAGTGGCCTGGTAAAAAGCAAGTATTATTTCGAATGAGTCGAACAAATGTACGACTATTGCGTCACGAGCATTCAGTGAAAGAGAGGATCTTTCATCGCAGGTGCTTTTTTCAATTTGATCGTTTTATTCACGTCGCTCTAATAACTCCGAGCTGAACAACGTATGACTCAAGTAGTCGGAATGAATGCACGCATATCGCCTCGAACGTGAAAATTGAATCTTCTTTAAACATAAATATGCGATTACAGTTAGAGTATCACCCTGCACGACTACAGAATTTGAACACACCCTCGGTATCTTTATTTTCAAATACGATTTCGCATTAAAATTTCGTTAGGACTCATTGCAAATACAGACAACCGTGATTAAATAAAAATCACTAACAAATCAACGATTTTATAATTGATTGATATGTGCTCAGAATTATGAAATTGGCCAAGTGAGGATTCAGAACAAATTAATTGAATGTAATTTTTTTCAGTATGGTGAAAAATGAACCGTTTGATACAGTGATTATTATTTCGACATTATATGGAATTCATTTAGTGCCAATATTTTAATGATTTTATAAAGATCCAACAATTTTACAAGAGAATACAGTGCATATAATAAAATATTGTTACTACCGTGCCGGTTCCGAACGTGTTAACAATTTATCCACCTGCCTATTATTAAACTATAGTCTTTTCAATGACTGAGCTGTATGTATAAAAAGGTAAATAATTTTCTTTCAAAATTTTAACTCAAAATGTTAATAATTAATTCTCAGTGGCTTGACAGACACCATGAAAGAAACTTGTAACTTTGAAGCTCAGTTCCGTTTTTAACAATTTTTGTATAAAGCAGGTCAGTGATACAACAAGAATTGTGATCTTTTAATCACAATTTTGATCGTGTGTAACTCTTTATATTTTAAAAATGTTTCAGACGCAGTTTCTTATTGTCTTTCTTGAGAATGATAGGAATTACTATCGAAACGTCGAAAGTTTAATTAACTTGTAAAATTGCTTTATTATGTTTCAATTGATCGAACCGTTGTGCCGAAAACATACTTAAAATTCTCTTGGTTAATAATTAATGTTTTAAATGTGAATACTCTACAACTACCTGTGGATTTCTATTCGTAATATAATATTAAATATAATTTCATTGAACCAAAGAAAAGTGTCGGAAAAGAAATGTTGGAAACTCATGATTTTTCATGGTCGGAGGGCCATTTTGAAAGACTGTGCTCGTCGGCCGGCGATGTATCGTTGCGGTAATATTATGATTGTATGTGCACACGGGAGTGGTACGGATTTAGACGCAGCAACAATCCACATATGAGCCAAGGTCGTGCCGTTGGCTTTTTCACTCGTAGCCGCTCCTCTTAACCGCCATTCTATTTCGAGGATTTTCTAAAATTTATCGTCCGGCACAGGCAGCGTTCATTATATACCCCTCTAATACACACCGGCGCTATCAATTTGAATTTATGCCACGACGCGCGCCGCGGCATCTGGCATTATTGTTTCAATGACGTTTCGGGGTCAATCACGGTTACAACATTGCGTCGACCACAGTATATACGTAGGTATGCATGTATATTTGTCGGCCATAAGAATGCACGAAGTAATTCGTCACGGGCCACCACCGGTGCCAACAACATTACTCTAATAACCGCGATACTATAATCACTACGCGTGTTCCCTACGATATGTGCCCATAATTGTGAAATTGATCAAAGTCATATATTTCTAGTTTCCAGATATTTAACCCTTTGCACTCGGAGCTATTTCAACACGAAAATTAAACATTTCTACCGACCTAGAATAATTCCATTCTATGTATATTAATTTTATACCAAGTATTGTTTAAATTCATGTAATACTTCATTCATTACTTAAATGTTTAGTAATGGATTAGATACCAATGCAGTTAATTTTTTTCTTCTCTTTTTGTTACGCAGCATGTAAGTACACTAATTTTGTTGATTCTGTTTATTGACCTGGCTGTGTTTTTAATTTTATTTGCCATATTGTAATTCTTTTCATTTTTTTTTTTAGACGCAATATATGTTCTTTATGAAAATGATCCACATAGGGATCGAAACGTCAAGATACATTTTTAAATAATTGCACATTAGCTGTTTGTGTTAAATTGATCGAACCTTGCGCCGAAATCATAAATTCATATTCAATTTCCAATCGAGAAACAAACTTCACCTTAATGCAGTTAATAATGCATAGTACAGCAATTTTTAATGGCGTCTCAGAATTGCCACATACGACCGTTTTCATTTTATGTATATGAAACATATCGTCGGCATTGTCTGAAAATTACCTAAGTCGAAAGAAGACATTAATTTAGACACTAATTAAACAACAATTTTGATAACAAAGTAATTAACAAAATAAATTCAAACCGTATAACTCGAAGTACCTAACAAGGCAAAGCTGAAGTCCGTTTCTATCGTTCTTGATGGGTCGATTCATTCAAGCGAATCATCAGAAATTGACTAACTCAATTACGATTTTAAGACAAATCACTACGGATTTTTGTGGAAAATAAAAATTGTCTGTATCAACTCTGCATTAGACTGATGAATATTTCCAAGTCTTTTCTAAGCTGATCGTTTTATACATACCACGATGCGTTAACTATATTCCCCAGTACTATGGATTGTAGTGCTTCTAGCTTACAAATTATAGCAACGTGACTTTCCGCAGCCATACTCTAGAGCTTGTACGTTTAAATTGGTTTGATAATTGTGTTATACATTGAGACTTTGTTGTCCATATTTAATTAAGAGTGTTTGTCCGTAAACACTGACGAATACTCTTTGAATTATTAAAATGAATACAATGAAAAATGAGTTTCTTTCAACTCTTGCTTCTTGCGAGTGAGTCAGCAAATTTTGCATAAATGTATGCCGTCTAATCATTTAGATAACAAGAATAACGTGTTCATTCGTGCCAATATTTTTTATATTCTAATTTTGACAAACTTTGAATTTTAAATGACGCGAGTCGAGTTTGTAAACGTGCATCCTTCCCGTATCGTTTATGATTCATTAATTATATGTACGATCACTGAAACAATTTTATATTACGCGACACTACGTTTCCTTCGTTTTCGCCATAAAATTCGCGGTCTAAATATCAGAATGAAAAAAGATCGTAATCAGATAAGCCAGCCGCTTCGTGAAACGCAGAAGTCATCTGGTCTGGAGTGTAATTATAATTCGTAAATTATAACTTCTACCTTCCGCTGTGTTTCAAGTGACGGTGCACGATGAAACTGAATCACGCGACCAGGGATCTCTAAATGGTGCGCAACATTTTTATTCTTCGTCAAAGAAACCGAGAGAAAAGGGAAAAAAGGCGACATTTTATTCTCTGGAAGTTTTATTCCCTGCGGTGAAGAGACATCCCGCTGTATAATCAGATCAAAACAAAACAAGGAGCCGCGCAACTTTTACAGCCACTCGTGCCAATCATCTTTGACGAGCTTCTCGTTTTTCGAAAGGTATTCAACCGATTACGAAATTAGCGGGGAAAAAACGGGGCGAACTGTGTTGAAGAAGACGATTGTATTGCTTTGCTGGGAGAAAAGTCACGTAAGGTGAAAATAGGATGAATATTCTATGATGAGCAAAACGAAATCGGGTAACTGTACCGATTACTGCGGTATCATGCGTCGATCGTACTTTATTTTCATATTATTCCTGATTCATCATGAAACGATAATATGTGCAAGCATGTTACGGAAGAATGTGTTCAAAATACGAAAAGAAATTGGTGGCCTTCGAAACCCGATACAATAAAATATGAAAAAATGAACTCGATAACATCTTGTACGTATAACTGCGTACCCCCCCCCCCCCCCCCCCCCCCCGTTACTGCGGATTAGAATTCGAAATCTAAAAGCGCACGGAAACACGCTACGTGTCTAGGCATTGATTTCAATAAATCCGGTCTTTTTTTTGTTCCCATTAAATCCACAGAAACGTGACTTCGAAAAAAAAACGTATTTTTCAAATTTAAACAAATATTCTGATGTTATTCTAAAAGATATTGAATTATTCTTTGCAACAAAAGATTCTGTAGACTCTCCCAAATACAGTGATATCCAATACTAATACTTTATGATATAAAACGTACAGCCGCGGTAATAGGTACGTTTACCCAAGTGGAAGGGTCGAAAAGAAACGTCGCACAGTGGTGTATGTAATGTATATGGTACGAAAGTGAATTTCTCTTAAAAGTATACCCTATACTTAGCTAAAAAAAAACTTCTGCAAAACAAAAATCTATTAGTGTATGTAAATGAGGTAAAATTAACTAATAATTTATATTAAATTTATATACCTTAATGGATATATGAATGTGAAAACGAATGACGGGAGATTGTTCCTCAGTAATTAAACTAACTCAAGCCCCGAAATTTTTTAATTTATGTAAAATTTTTAAAATTGAATTTTGACCGCTGAAATGGGCGAATACCCCACTGTGCGTCGTGCAGAAACAAGGCCATAGAACGGTTGGCTGAAGCGAAGATAGAAATGAATAAACGGAACGACACGTTTAAATTATACAATCTTTACAATAGGATTTATTTTAAATTAATATTTACAAAAAATGAGGTTGGTATGTCCATCGATTAAATTCGTAACTCATCGAGTACTAGATCAAATAATACAAGTCCGTTCTCAAACATCTCTACATACACATCGTTATAGGAATCGTAATCGGCTACGATTTACAAACATAATAATCACAAGGTGAGAAGAACTTCTCGTTTTACAATACTTCTGATGCAAAATAGTGATAATATTCATCCCCCCCTTCTCCCATATCCCATCCCCGCTCTCGTTTTTCCCCTTCTCTCTTTCTATTTCTTTCATGCCCGCGCACACACACGCGCACATACACTCACTTCATTCTCTCTGGCTCCCTCTTGTATATTTATTTTCTTTAAATATATCTTAAACTCGTGTAGGATTTCTATCGTGTCCCTATTACACATAGAGATAAATACTTCGCTCGTACGTACTTTGGCGCAACAATTTGATCAGCAAACAATTAATATTCATGGTCGTCGCATATCTCTCTTTCACACTCTCTCTCTCTCTCGACTCGCAAAACAACAACGAGGTACCCTCGACATCCCGCGTCCCGTTTCGCGGCTGGACGGCCGATGGAACGCGAGAAGAAAAAAATGATTTTCGCAAACGACACTCGAACACGTAGGAGGGAAGACTCACACGCGATCGGCACGTGAATCATTCTTAGCCTACCTTAATATAGGTACACCGGGAGGTTTGATTGGTGCGCATGCGGCGATGCAGTGGAACGAACCGATCCATGAAAATAGCTTTTTACCTCCGCGGGCTATCATTTAGCTAGCTACATCTTCTGCGGGAAGATGGCCGACGTCGTGTCGCGTCGCGAGTCTACGACATTGAACTTGCAACCGATATATTGCGGTGTGATCGATCGAGTCTCTCTGCCAGTCACCATCCTGCCAGCCGACGAAAAATTCATGCTACACAACGTACGAAGCTGCGAGTCCCTTTAGATAGTGATGGGGCCAACGCGAGACTTGCCGAAGCCCAACGTCGCACAGCGTTCACGTTTGGACGAGGGAACCGTGGTCGCAAGCGCATCGACTGCCATAACTCTGTGGTGGCCAGAAAAAAGCGCCACATGTCACAATTTTAAAAAATCGAGTTCATACATTATTGGAGCTTTTACAAGATTTACCAGAAGAAAGTCGTAAAAATAAATTTGAAAGGCTTAAAGAATTAATGCAATTTAACCCTTCACTGCATTTTGACTTTTTTAATTGGGTTGACAAAATTGAAAGAAGCTCAGTTTTTGTGTTTTATTTAAGGGAAAAATATTTTCAGAAAGATAAACATAATTTAGAATCAGATATTTAACTATCAGATATGGTACACTATGCAGCGAAGGGTTAACCGATGCCCTATGTCAAGGCATCAGCGATCACAATTTTAACACTAATCCTACCACCACCGGTCAAAATGACCGTTTCCAGATTTTATAATTCACAGTTATCGAAATAATAAACATGATTTTATAAGGAATTGTTATAGAGATATCTCTAAGTAGAGCACGTAAAATCAATCTTGTCATTTTTATAAGGGAATACGTACCCTTATAGTTACGTTTAAGGCTCGGTAGGTTTAGTGTTGAATGGCAATATCTCGAAATTGAAAGTGTGTGAAATGCGGCGTTCTCTCGTGACAACCACAGAACTAGACTGCGGATCTTCATGCGAAATAAACAGTGTCTCTGAATCGAGCGGTCCGCTGCGAGATGGAGGCTGTGCCAACTCATTTTGTTTCTCTTACGCCATAACCGTAGATAGCGGATTTTATGCACTCCCGAAGACATTGCAAACAGCTTAGAACGATGTACGTGTTGTTTCCAACGTCTCGATATTACTAAAAGAAGAAATCGATTGTCGTTTCACTTGTGCTCCTCGCAATCAAATCGGACAATTCTCATCTCGTACGAATATTCACAGTCTGCACACAAGGAAAACAATGATTGGAGAATACAGTAAAACCTTAAATACTGTCCGCGGCGACACTTTTCGGTCACGCGATCCGTATTTTCATTCTGTCCTTCTCTGTGTTCGGCTCTCAATTGAAGTCTCGCTCGGCGCGGTAAACGCAGTCATAAATCAAAAAATAAAATCGTCTTTGCAAACGCTATCTGCCCAGAGTACTCCTTTTGGACAGTATTTACGGATTTACTGTACAATCTTAGCTACACAGCTGTGGAACAATGGCTAGACACCGCGAGGTGTCGGAATTATTGCAAATCTTATTTCTCCTTAATTGATTGAGACTGATTGAGATCCCACAATTGTAAAAAACAGAGGCCCAAGAATACATTGACACTCGTTCTTGGCAAAACCTCATACAATCCGCAGTCTAACCCTTCTAACATTTCTCTACTTCATTTTCGAAAATAAAACTAACCCATTTGTACCGCTGGCATGCATACGTGCTCCATTTTTTGGAATTTTGTACGTAACGATATTTGTATAACGAATATGTACAAATGCCAGGAAGACATAGACAGTTTTCTATACAGAGCGCTTAAAAAATGTCGTACTTGGAAGTGGCGATTTCTAACGTCATTCGAAGTAACTTCTTCTCGTGCGAGAACGTTTTCCGTAGCTTTGTTCAATAATTATTATTATACCGTGGATCTTTATGCATTTATAGAGAGAAGATGTCAATATATAATTTCTCCTCTATTAAAATCATTAAGGGAAGAAATAACATCGAATTTATTTTCTATTCCTAGCAATCAACGCAGACAATTTTTATTTTGCATAAAGATCCGCAGTCTGGTTGTTATCAATAAAGACCAATCAGTTCGCTAATCAGAGCCGCGGAGAAAGTTCTTTCAAATGACCTTGCGAAATGCCTCTATCGAGTGTCACATTTTTTGAGACAGCCTGTATAGCAAGATGCACATGTTGTCTTTTTAAACATAATCCATTCAGAGGTATGTAAACCGTTGCGAAAAAGGACACTCTGACGGGATCGCCGCTAAGCCTCAATAACTGTCACAGAGTCAGACCCGCCGCGACACGAATCTGTGATCAGACCTGTCTACAGTGACTGCCGAGACCCACGGATATGTTCTATTACGATAGCGAAGTAGATTTCCGTCTGAAACACAACAGTTTTCGAGACATCGGTGTCCAGAGTATCGACTTTTGGTGGTCGGAGCGGTTCTTTCACCCTTTATAAAATATATCTTCACGCTCGGTATAGTTCCCGTGGTCCCCTCGTCGGTGTCCTCGCAATATCCGAAGGTCTACGCGACTGGAAAGGACCAGGACAGATCGCGAGCATCCAGCCAATCGAAATCGTCACAAAATCACGACCACTGATCTCTACGAGAAGTTCGCACATTCAGTCTCTCTCTTTGCACATGTCCCACAGAAAACAAATGCAGTGTTCGACACGTTCCCCGCTGGACTTTCAAGTAGTATACCGAGTTAGCCGATCGAAGGTGTACAGAAAAATAAACGAGCCGCGTTTGAATGCAAAAGTGGCGCGGAACAGAGCAGTTCGACAATGAGGAAGAAAAGTTCTGCGAGTCACGGTAATAGCGAAGGAAGTTATTAAGACAAACATCGACCTACGCCACGTTTGCATTGAATGGCTCGAACGATGGAAAAGGTAAATGATTTTCCTGTAGTATTTAAATGGTATAATCAAGACTTGTATGTTAAAGTCAACGTGGCGGGGAACGTGTTAATAAAGTAACGGAGTAGTAGGAAATTTCTTCGAGCCTCGATGACCACCCTGAAATAGAAACGATGCTTACACGTACGTGTTCTCGGCGAGCTTCAGAGAATCTACACACGGAACTTTCGTATCTCGACGATATCTTAGTGTTACTCGGCGATATCGGACCTTCACTCGCGCATTGTAAAATCGATTCGTAGGTTGTCCAAAAAATTTCACGGACTCTCGAAGTCGGAGCACGGTTCGGCTCGATCCTCGCGTGTGCTCGTCCCGTTTGGCTCGAGCCGAACTGAATAATCCGTCGGCTCTATCGGTATTAATCGTATCTGGCTAAATAAACTTCGGATATCGGATCGACGAGTGTGCATATACGAGCGCACGGCGAACCCCGTTCCCATCACTATCTATAGATCTCGAGGAATCGGCTATTTGTTTTCACGACAACTTCGACCTTTTCCACCGGAACTCCGAATATCGAAGATTCACCGGGTGTCCCGGTTAATCGAACGATTCGCTGTTCCGTTTCGAATCACCGTAGGCAAGCAGATCACCAAATTTGTCGGTGCAAATTTCCAAATTATCGATAACGTATCAACGCACCCCACCTTTCTATCCCCTCCGCCCTTCCCCTACGCGTCCCCCACCCACGGGAATCTCTCGCATAAAGGTGAGCGACAATCTCCTATCGCACATGCACGCGTGACCAGAGAAAATCAATACACAACCACGGCTATCTGGTACATATTGCGTTCTCGTGGCCGGATCGGCTACGTTTTTGTTGATTTCTAGGCTAAGGCTGTATGTAAATATATTTTATTTCTCTCGTCTTTCCATGGATCGATTAACGAGCGTGCTCGGTCCAGAACGATACGCTAAACGGAACCGCCCGGCGTTTCTCGTTTCTGCTTCGTCGGGACGACGCTTAATTTCTACCGGTCTGACAAAACTGTAAAACATGGACACCGAGTTTTTCCAAGCGGATTTGGGCCTGCCAAAAACGCGATCTCGACGGATGCACGAGCCCCGTACCAATCTTCGACACTTAACTGTTACCCACGAGAATGCCTACGGTCTCTGGCTAAAAGATTAGGGCCGGTCACAATTTTCAACGTCTTTCGTGCTTTCCAGTAAACTTGAAACGTTTAATCATTTAATTTCAGTGACTATCAAGATGTTGCGTATTAATTTATTTTTGTTAAAGAAGACATGAATCCCGAATTGAAAACGTCTAGAGTTCACTGTCATAGCAATAGATGATTTACAGAAACGAATATGTTCGATGTTTGACGAAATCATCCGCAAATAACGATTTACAGCGAACAATTTGGAACGTTGTAAGTGACCCTAATTTCTTGGCCAGCGACTGCAGTGTAATCCACGGTTAGATGTCCACTATCCATCCCCACTCTTCCCTCTACCACTTAATATACCTCAGCGGAGCTCTGTAGATAATGAAAGAGAGTAAATACAATGCTAGAATGCACAAAACAAAGGTACGCAACAAGAACATCTAACTGTGGATGTATATCTACCGTAGTGCTCGGTTAAATTTACACGGTGGACAAGAATAGAGAATGAACAGAAACATTCGCACGAAACATGTAAAAGCGACAAGATCGAATTTACTTTAAACCTTGTACCGGTTTTAACATAATGCGCTTAAATAAAGAAGTCGTCGATTCGCTAATTTCCTATGAAAGCGTTCTTAAAATTTCAATAATTGTGAGATAAAACCACTTGCCCTACAACAATCTTTCGAACAGAATCTTCTAACAATGAATGTCATGAATTTTCTTCGAGCCGAAACACAATTTTATTTTGTCGTTGTCAATATATAGTCATTGGAGAATATCCAAATTTACTTCTTCCTCTAGGAAATTATGAGCAACGAAGAAGATCTAAATGTAGATTTAATCGAACACCACTCTACAGTAGGACCTCGCTCGTTGCACGAAATGGGGCCGAGAAGGTGTTCGAACATCGAGGTTCTGCAACGAAGGAGATAACCAATCGAACGATCTGTTTCTCTCCTCCGATCCTCGCTAAGAGTTCCAGTAGTTGTAACATATGCAACGAACGAGGTTTTACCGTACATGTACGCTGACCCGCGCATCGATGCAACTCGATTTTCCCGTTTCTCGCAATACTGACATTCAACCAGCGTCGAACGTTGTCCGCTGACTCGCGAACAGCTGTATTTGTTAACCAATAACGGCTAATACCTATTTTGGTTATTGGAACGTCGTAACGCAAACAACGCGGAAACATGCAAACACGGCGACTTTGGAAAAGAACAGATGCGGCTCGATAACACCTTGGGCAAACATCGTGTTTTCGACCAAACTCTATCCAATATTCTACAGTCTCTTTACAATCGACCGGTCCTAGGTTCTCCATTATATTTTGCAATTTCGGGTTCTACATCAACGCAAGTCCTTCTCTCTTTCGTTTCTCTATCTCTTTTTGTTTGGTTTTCGAAGCCGACTTTGGCGCGTTCGTTTAGCTGCAGCTTTGTGTTACACACGCGTTTAAATCGTTTTCGTTCTGACTTCCAATCCGTTCGGAGGCGAGTGGGCCGGAGAAAACAAAACAGTCAATAGCTTCGACTTTTCTCTTTGTTCCATCCTCGCTCTTCGATGTTCCCCACTCTTATCACTGTCGACACAAAAAGATGGTTCCGTCAGTGGTGTTGTACATGGAACTTGTTAACGCTAGAACTACCAGACCTCAAATCCTTCGAAAATCCCGAGAACGACACTTCCCAAAGGAACAACTCAACTTTACGAACACGCCGAAACTGAATCGAAACGAATAATTATTAGAAGACTGCGGCGTGTTTATGCGTTGCTGACAAAAACGAACATGATAAAAAACTACGATGGCACGAAACGAATCCAAGCAAGGCAACGTTATCTTGAATTTGCTAACGAACATCGTCGAACATTTGTTCTTATGAAGAAATTAATAGTGGTGCTACATGCTTTGTAATTTATTGAAACGATTTAGAGATTTTAGTTGAACCTATTTCTTGAAAATCATGTAGATCAGGGAGTTCCAACATGTGGCTCGCGAGACAGAGACGGCTCCTTCTCCCCGCTTAGGTATTTCCCCCACTCGTAGAGTTAGAACGAGCCCCTCAAACTACAGCTTCTTCCACCAACCTTCCTTACAAAAACGATTTCGTAACGATAGTCTTGTTTCAATTGAGACCGAAATGCCCACCCTTGCCGTAGAACTTCGTCCCGCTACTGCCGCCGCACTAGCGGCTGTGCGCAGTAGTGGGAGAGGCTAGACTAATGGCGGGGACCTTGCAGTTCTCGGAGGTGACCAAGTTGGAACTCCCTAATGTAGATCATTTTCGCATGAACTCAAGGCCTTTTCCATCGGTCAATTCTTATTTCGAGATATTTAACCCTTTGCAGTCGGAGCTATTATTAATACTTAAAAGTATTGAATACTTAAATGTTCAGTAATTGATTAGATACCAACATATTTAATAATCTAGACAAAATTAAAAAACAGTTACAATCTAAATACGATTGTGAATAATGGTACAGTTATTTTTAGTGATGACTCTCTGAATGGAAACTAAATGAATTCCATACACTGTTGAAACAACAAGCATAGAAAAAATAACTGATAAACTCATTTTTATTGAAACTTTGGCTTAGACCACTTTTATAATCATGAGCAGGTATTTAACTGGTCAGTGCGTGAACAGTATAAAATGATTGAAGGATAATAAATGTTCGTTTTTATTTCGCATAAAGACAGGCAGTCTGTTTGTCGTTATGAAGAGCGTTCGGTAGTTCCAGTGTTAAACACCAGAATCAAGTAATTTTCTCGCGATGAATGCCTAATAATGCCTAATGAGCTTATGCATCATAACGCTATAGGATAAACGGTACTGTTGGAAGCCGACCAGACTAGACTCGACGTTTCAAAACGAAACCGATTGTGCCCGGGTGAATAATTGTATATATCAAAATTTGGCATGTCAGTTCATTCGTGTTCTTTGTACAGGTGATTCATGAGTTCAGTATCGGTTTCATCTGTCCAATGTGACCCGCACTCGCTTCGCGTTGTCCGATCGCTGCCTAACACGAGATGCATGCATGCAGTTCACGTTCCTCGTAAAACTTTAATGTTATTGTAAACGGGACTCGCCACAGGTGGTAAGCGTTCGTGTCAATTGTCGACCTGGGAAAATTTCATTCGCGCTAAGTTCTTCGGGAACTTGAAAAAAGAAATGGCACGGAGTCTGGACGAGGATTCTTTGGCGAGATGGAATTATACTGGACAGAGAGGATTCCTTCATTAATCCTCCGTAGACTCCCAGCCTGGCTCGTTTACGTCCGCAGTGAAATTTCACTCTTGAATCTCTTTCTTCCCAATATTTATTCTTAACCGTTAATCCTTCAAGAGGATATTCTGGTTTTCTCACTTTCACAAAATCGAATGTTTCCTTCTCGTGTTTTCTCCAAGTACAAGCTCAATAATTTCTCGTAACCAGAATAACACCGTTAAACATTTCATGTTCCAACGATTATTAAAATAGAGACTTCGATAATTGTTCCAGAATGTTTTTAAGAAGTAATGTCGTTTATTTACCGCAAGACAGAAATACCTCCTCGTCGTTTGGTCGTTGGTGACTGACGGTGAGACAACTAATTTATTAAGTCAGATATATGTTAGTACTCTTAGATTCGTTTAATCGTTTCGCTGTTTGAAATTGTACCCTCTGTTTTGTTTTATCATAAATTCGTGAAATACGCTGTTATGGCAGCTTGGCCTCTCGGTTACGAAGCACATGAGTTTCCCTAAGATCAAGAACTTATTCTGGCACGTGGACTCGGATGAGGATCATCGAAACAATCATTGGGACCGACATGGGGTCCCATTGACTCAAGGCCAAGAACAAGTGTGGCAATGAGTCAACCCCCCTCTTCAGTTGAATGCGGACAGCGAAAGGTGGGGGTTGATATGACAAGTGTGCCAAAAAAGAACCGGAAAGGGCCGTGGGCGGTAGAATGCATTAGGCAATGATAATCCCACAATTCCATCTGAGGTGGGGAGCCGAGTCCCATACTACCCTCTCCAACCGACATCGGAGCAGAGGGTGTGCGTAAGAGCATTCCCCCATCGCCATTAAACGCAAAAAAGGGTCCCATTGACTGTGATATAACATTCTTCGCTCCATGAAGAATGAATCCACAACGAAGAATGAATGCACGCGAACCTCGCGAAAGAATATTACGTTCTAAACAAACCGACGCCCTCGGTGACCGTCAAACTGTTGTCGCACTTAACTTTATCATCGGACAATGCTAGAAATTACTGTGGAGCCTTCATCCATCGATTACGTCACCGCGCTCATTAATAACCGAGCCGCGTATCCGGTGTTCGTTAATAATGGCCAAAACGAGGATACCAGGCCGTTGCGAACGGAGATCGACGACAGCTATCACAAAACCGTTTGCCAATTACGCCAGCCAATTTACGCGTGGGTGTAAACATTTCGAAGAATCGATTCGTCGACGAATTTTTCACGGGATTCCGACGGCAAAGAGATCCTAAGCCGAAAAATAAACAGATCACACACAAAACGGTAACTATCAAATCTCTGAACTCAATTTTCTAAACTATACCTTCTCACTGTGTATTGCTATCCTAATGTTAACCATGTGGGTAATTGGACTCTACATATTCTTCGAGCAACATAAAAGGAAAAATTTGTCTGCTTAAGTATTTGTGAAATTTTATTGATTTTTAAAAGACAAGTATATAATGCATTAAAAACTTGGACCATATCACAGATAGAATTCTCAAGTATTACCAACTCAAAAACTCAGAACCTGCATCGAGGACGATTCGATATGTGACTGAAAGAGATTTACAAGAAAAACAAGAACTTTATCAACAATTATTAAAAACTACACGAGTCACGAAGAAACGCGTTGATGAAAATTAGTCGACTGTTATCGATCTCATACCGTGGGTGTGCCTTTATTATCGCAGACCACGATTATGCCTACAGACACAACACCTGTCGCTGCAGCGGAGTGCACGATTTCATCGATTATCTAGAAAAGCTGTTCGAATTTGAGCAACGGACACTGGTCAAACCTATCAACGCATCTCCCATCATTCGAAAGGCAAATTATCTTCTGTCAGGTTAACAGGGGATGTCGGGAAACACCTGGTGAAGTTGAAAGTTCACCGTGTGGAGGGGGTCGTAAACCTGAATCCCAAATTGTGGCGGAAATGTAACGAATGAAAATGATAAACGCAAGGGAAGAGAGAAGAAAAATACTGAAGAATTTTATAAGAAGAGAAGTGAGGGTGTAAACTAGAATGGACAAAACCAAAAGGAAAAGAAGATGATGGTTGCAAGGATGGAAGAAGAATAGTAGAAGATACTGAAGAATTTTATAAGAAGAGAAATGAGGGTGTAAACTAGAATGGGCAAAGCCAAAAGGAAAAGAAGATGATGGTTGTAAGGATGGAAGAAGAATAGTAGAAGATACTGAAGAATTTTATAAGAAGAGAAGTGAGGGTGTAAACTAGAATGCGCAAAACTTAAAGGAACAGAAAAGAAAACCATGGCTACGAGAAGATGGGAAATATTTACTAACGGAGAGTGGAGTGTTAATAGGACATGATTTAACAAGACAAGCGAGGAGAGTGGTTCAACATTCTGCTGAGGCGAACCGTGCTGTTGGGAAAGCGTGAGGATAATCGTGTTCTAAAACTAGCGGACCAATGCCCGAAAATCCTGGCAACAAGAATTACACAATAACGGAGCATAATAGCGTCGGGAGCCTCTAATCGACGAGTTTTCGGTAGACCAGAGAAATTCGATTTTGAAAACTTTGCTAATTAATTCGCGCGGTAAACACATCCGGAGTTGGGATCACAGACATAATACTGGTTAGCGGCTCCGAAAAGACCCGTTGGCAAGGTAAGTTCGTTAACGGTTAGGTTAGTCGATGCTGGTACCGACGTTATCGAGACCGTGACGATCGATTTGTTGGAACTTCATCGGGGGACATAATGAACCAACTTAAACGTCGAGGTACCGCGGAAAGTCAATAGAACTATTAGAGTAAATGAAACATCAACACAAAGACGTCGGCGAAACGGTCGGCCGGTCGCGTTCAATCGTAGAATCAATGTTTCGTTTCACGCATCGTGTACGTTAGCTTATCGATCAGGTGCTTTTGATACTCGTAACAGCTTTATTATGCCACGCGCGATCGTCGATAAGAATCGGCAGAGCAGGGGCTACGACGCAAGCGTGGATCTCCGGTGTGCAAATCGGGAAAAGGTTGCTGTGGGAAAAAGACTTTACGAGACAAATCGGTAGTTTAGCCGCGGTTCGACGAAAAATTCCGACAAATTGAAACGGGAACTCGAGCGGATGTGATTTCTGGCCTTCTCCTCCGGGCTTTCAATTTACATATTTTCTCGGCCTTGCGGCGGCCCGAAGTAATATTTCTGCGATACGTCCAGAAAGGCAAGGTGATCGTGTCAAATTCGCGCGGAGAGATGTAAGGCAAGAAACGAGTTTCCAATGCAAACAGCCACGGACCGCGGGAACCATTAAAACGAGATTGAACGAGAATAAGAGCGGCGGAACCGCAAATACACAAGCTCCGGGCGAGATACGATATTGAGAATGCACTTTGATGAATTGTCTCTGTGCTCGCGTCGAGCAATTACAGTCGCGCGAACTCGCGAACGCATGTGAGTACACGCACGCTCGGCGAATTAAAAGCCAACGGAGATTCTTTGTTCGCCGACCGATTACACTTTCCGATCGAACGACCTTCAATTATTTTATAGCTGCGAAAAAGCGGCCGGTTAATTGAAATCCGCTGTCCCGATCGATCGAGGTCGTCGATTTTTCCACCCGTCGGAAGCCGCCTCGCACTCGACTCTGCGTACGTTTTATTATTAACGGGCAAAATTTCACGGACACGTCCTTTATTTTGATAGTTCAGGCAAAAGTGTTTCGACACGTTTTTTGCCAACGTTTTTGCTAACGTTCCTTTACGTTTTCAAAAAAGAACCACTTTTCACCTGAAATGCCCCAAACACCAATGCGGAAATTTCAATGGTTCTTGTAAAAAGAATTCCGAAAAAGTCGAGAAGAACGTTTACTTATTTTTATATTTCTTAAAAAGATCACTTCTAAAATACCCGTAAATACCGATGCAGAAATTTCAATGATTATTCTGGAAAGAATTCATAAAAATTCGAGAAAGAACAGCCTCGAGAACCAGACCCCGATCGATCGAGTTCGTCGATTTTTCCAGCCGTGTTCTCACACACGGCAGGATTATGAAACGACAGTTTTGAGCTCGGACATTTAAACGAGACGTTCGGGGAAACACGGAGGCGAGGTCTCGCGGGACACATCGGGATAATTAATTAGATATCGATCGGTCGTCCAGTCTTTTTCCTGCGTTAACTGATTTACTGCTGGATGACTCGCGCGGCTCTTAGATGTCGCAGACCACTCTGCAGAAAGTGCCGGTGGATCGGAACTAGAACGTGCAAGAGAGTTAATAATATCAGGAGCTGCTGCATAATTACACACGAGACGTTCGAGACTGTGTGTCGCATCTGGTGGCCAGATACGATGTCGATACGACGGATTATAAAGACTAATGACAGCGCACTGTAGCTATTGCTCGAGTTAGAGGACGTAATTGACGCTTCAACTCCAGAGCCAAGACGTTCGATGGAACATATCGATTGCGACCGATCGGACGCGCCTTGTTCGCGAAAGATGTTCGATCGTCGTACTTAATGCGGAATCAAAATCATCGTGTATTTCACACATTTAGTTTTTCAGTGTTGAAACTATTGGTTTCATTTTCTTTTTAAAATATGCGACTGTGTAGAAAGCAAAAATAAATTAAATACGATCTCTTATGCAACTAATTCAGAGTACAATGGTTAACAAAGGGGAATTGATTTTAAATGGAAAAATTGAAGCGTTAATCGTGCAGGGAAAGGTAGTTAATCAATTTCACCTGTGGACGGAAAGAAATAGTATTTTAAAATTCTTCTGGTTTTTCTCGCTGTTTGATATTCCCAATTTTTTTCATCAAATCGTCAGTCGATCGTTTGGTTACCGCTAACCCCACAAAGGGCGAACGAAAATAAAAATTTCCGTGGATTGTTTAAACTGTCATTTCTGGTGTTCCGACAACAAACGTCCGCTATCTATCGCGATTCTCCCCGTGGAAAATCAAAATTCCATCCACTGCGATGTTTGTTTAAACAACAGTTTTGATCTGAACCGCCGCGATGATCCTTGTTTCAGCAGAAGCGTCACGTTTGTCGTCGATCGCTAACAAAATTATGCTTTAGCCAAGAAACCTGTTTACCCTGGGTACCGAAGATAGTGATAGTCCCAGTGGCGAACAATGCGGAAACAAAAACAGGATTGACGTCCTTTAGCTTTCATTGGAGGAGTTCCAAATTCTCCTCGCCGGTTCACGGCGAACAATAGAAACATTCATAAAAATGGGGCTTGAATCCGACCGTTATCTGCAATCTGTGAATACGTCGCGAAAATTCTCTAGCATTTCATCTGTGCGCGTCGATGGGGAGGGAGAGAGGCCGTCTACATATCTCTGTAGCAACGATCGAGAAGCTCTCTGTTCTTTCTTGTCTCTAAATTTGGAAAGGAGAAATTAAAGAGGCCGCTGAGACGGCTTTATCTTTAGGCGGCGGCGAAAAAACTTGTGTGGTCGACCGAACGCGTAATGAATGCAGCTAGCCTTCGGAGGTCGGGTCATTGTGTGCGCAAAATCAACGAACTTCGTCAAGGCCAATCCGCACGGCGCTCAAACCTGTATGGAGAAATCGGCCGAACGCTGAAATACATGTCCAACACCGAAAACATTGAGACATACAAAAATATTGATCGCCTGAAAACAAAATAACTTTCCTGTAAATCGGGAAGTTAACAAAAAAACAATGAATTATTTGATTACGTGAGAAGCGAATGATAATTGATAATTAGGAAGAGGAACGATGGACGAACTTCCACGAGCGACAAATGTTCAGTTTGCTCGGATAGCTCGGGATAGTTCTCGGTACGTCTGGTGGAAATTGGAAAAGAACCAGTCCAAATCGGATTGTACTCGACTGGTGAAAACGATGTGCATCATCAAGTTGCATCATCGCACTAAAATTATGCGGCACGTCAATGCATAGAGTGTTCGACAGATGGAGAACGCAGCTCTAGTACGATTGCGTCAAATATCGGCGACAGGCGTCACCTCTCACGTTCTTCTTACGAATGTAATCGTTCTCTTATCGGCACGCATCGGGACAACATTGTGCCCCACCAGGGGACTGGTTATCTCACGTGTACGTGCTTCGCAACAGCGAAAAGAGCGACGCACGTAACCGATAATTACCGCAACCTCGACAATTTGAGAACACGGCTGCCGATCCGAGGCGACTGCGACGAAAATCGACGTTTCGCTCGCTGCAGAAAAATCGGAACAAATTGTGAAATGCTTATCATCAGGCTGTGAATGAATCTCTAAGAAAAATTAAAAAGTCTCCCAATTGTCTGATCTGCTCCTTAACAACGCCAATCAACTTAAAAATAATTGTACGTCACTGGAAGGCCGTCGCAAAGTGCAACGAGCACTCTGAGATTCTTTTAATCATTGAAAAAAATAATTCTCTTAATTGAAACCGAATAGTGAACAATACAAATGGAAAGTACTGAGAATCTGTCTGGAATTGATGTCCCAAAAAGTTTCATAGAATTGAACAGCTTCAGAGGATGACAGAAACAAGCCTAACGTTGTTCCAGCGAAACGCATTGGACAATGGCGTGCAGATGAACGAAACTTCCTGTTCGTGATCAGAGATGCGCGTAGACATAAGTAGATGGACTGGTTCCTAATCAAGAAGCCGTTGTTGTTAACGCCGAGGGCATTAAACGGTGTGTTAAGGCTAAAGCTTTTCGGTGTAAAACGAGATTGCAGTCTAAACGGGCAATATGTCGACGGGTCATTGGGGGTCAGTGGAGAGGCACTTGACGTAGCTGCTGTATAGTCACCGTTTCCCACAAAGTGCTAGACATTTATCACTATTCTCTCATCGCGGACGAAACTGATGACCGAAGTAAACGGGCTATTGCCGCATTGCGTGAGACCGGCTGGATTAGAGCACGAGCCACGATAATAATAGAATAGCAGTGTCATTTCGTAGGAAAGTTTGGTTCGATAATACAACGTCTTTTAGGATCCTAAATACCTGCGAACGAGGCGTCCGTCTTCTTTTTTTGTTTCACTGATTAGAACCGGGCCACCCCTGACACCGATTTACTCGTTCAATTTTTTAGGAGACTCTCTTGCGACGGATTACATTGATTCGTATTTAATAATTTGATTAATAATATTTTCACAGATTCGTTGTTATCGCAACAGATTGTATGTTCTGTAATTCGAGGTTGGCATTGCAGTTCTTTCCTTCCATATGTTGGTAACCCTCTGCGAACTAGGTGAACGAAAGTGGCACCGATCGTCAACCATTTACAAATTGATCGTTTGAATAGAAACACACTTGCCAATCGTGTTTCGTCGATTTTATAAGGAATCAGATCCAAATAAAGCAAAGAATCAGCAACACGCATGAGCAATACAAGATTAACCAATCAAGATAAAGACAATTAGGAGAATAGGGATTCAACTTCAATGAGAATGGGTACGCTACTGTATGTCAATTGGTTAACTTGTCTAATAACCAATATTGAAATTGATCCCCTCAAAATTGTACAATTACTTCTAATTCTACTGAGATAATGATCATTAACGAACATTTCTTTCTGCCATTCTTACTTGGTTTTACAATTTCTGGTTTGATCGCTATATTGCTAGCGACAAGAACCTAGTCAACCAAACTACGAACCGGCTTGCGAGCCACGAAGAGGACTCTTGCCCGTCAAGAGCCCACTCGGGCATGTCTGCACTAAGGATCCCACAGTCGGTCCAATCAGAACTGTAATTAGACGTTTTAGAGGCGTAATGTAACAATCTAATACACCTAATCAATCCGGAACGAAATTGTCCCCGTCTGATCGATAGATTAGACATTCGTTGGGTAACATCCTAGCTCCTGCGTGGGACAATAATATTTTCGAGACAGTTCGATCAACAAATCTTTTGGCAGTCTTGAATGTTCGCGATCGGAAGTTCGAGATTGCTATTCCAATCTTTGGCACTGCGCATCGCCAGCCAAAGCAACTTGTCTTTGAACAAATAATTCCATTTCAAAATGAAGTTACAATTGATCGGTTGCTAGTGCCTCGGGGTCATTTGTGCTCCCGACGACACTGGATGAAAATGAATTTCCCAGTGTCTGGATCGAGACTAGTTTTGTTAGCGAGCGAGATACAAATGATTTCGTGTTACCCAGGCATGAAAATAAAGCTCTGTTTGGTGCTTCGAGAGGTATCTCGAGTACACGACACGAAAGCTCCGGCCATGTTCGAGATAACGGGACCGATTCTCTTGGAAAGCGTCGAGAGCGACTCTCTACGGATGAGGATGAACGACGATAACATCTGAGAAGCAGAAACACTATCGTGAGCACAGCCACAGATGAGGAACATCGGCCTAGAGGGCCGACGATTAATTACTACGGATGGTCCTTCTCGCTCGATCGATGGAGTTGATCGTAAGAGCTGAAATTACTTTTCGAACCGAGTTCAAACCACCCCACGCTCGTTACACGTAGAACGACATTCTCGTTTGGAAAACTCTCGCTGGTAAATGGATTCTCCGCCAACTTTTCGAGGCTGAGAAATGTAGAGGTACATCTATGTATTTATTAACGGTCGAAAGACCGGTTTCGCATTTTTATATTTGTAAATTCTTGAAACTACAAACACGCTTCTAGTGGAGATTATCAAATAGATTTCTTCATTAAATCCGCAAATCTTTCAAGGAATAAAAATGCTATAAAGGAACGTACAAAAAGAATTAATTTAATAACATAGATGACTCGGTTGTGTTTTTTTAAACAACTTAGAAGACGTGCTGTCGGTTAACCGACGAACAGATCGAGTTCGGAACTGTTGTCTTCGGCGGGTCGATGCTATAATGTATTGCAGATGCCATTTATGCTTGACATGAGAACTGATGAATCGAACACAGGTCAAGCTCTTCAAGTCCAAGTACACACCCGGCTATAGACAAGAGCTGACACACATTGGAAGACCCTGTTCCGTGCCTTACAATTTATGATGGCCAACAAATTAGTGCGAAATTATAGTCACGTGCTTCTAGACGCCAGTAACCCTTCGTAAGACATTGGTGAAGCAACACATAAGTGTAAACACATAACTCATCATTTGAAATGAGTGCAAATTCCCGAAAAAGTAGAATGTTCTTTGATTTCTTATGGATTGCCGTGATGTGTGTATAAAATAGTAACTACAACCAACTTATCCACCATTGCGCGAAGAGGAATCGTATAAACTTTCCAAGAAGCAAACAAACGAAGCAAGTTGTTCGTAGAAGCAGCTTCAACAATTAGGGTGCGATTATAATGGAGAGGCGAGCATCGATGATAGTATATATGTATATAGTGGAGCGGTTTATTACATTGGTTTTTTTTCGACGTGTTGGTCATCGCGCCGCTATCATCGATGCTCGCCGCTCCACTATAACCACGCACTAAGATTACGTACACGTTCGTAACGGAAAACTCGCATCTAATGCGTGAAGCAGAAGTCTGTCGTGGTCAAGCAATTACCGATACGCCGTTGTTTGCCACAATCGATAACGATAGAACAATTTCAAGCTGTTCGCTGTAACAGCACTTGGACCGAGACTCGTCATGGAATAGAAACTAGAAGGTAAACAGAACTTAAAGGGAAGAAGGAGGAGACTCGCGTTTTAAGCGGAATATGTTATGGCAAAATGCGAATCATTTGAAAATGGCTAAAAAAGTAGTCGTGTCACATACACGAGCAACAAGAAGAGCAACGTGGAGATTTAAAGAGGTTTTTGAAAATACATTCGATCGTAAGATGTATATTTATCCTAACAAATAAAGGAGGAAATACCTGTCAAAAATTTCTAGGATCTTAAAGTCTCTAAAATTATCATCTCTGGAATAATGGCCGGACATTGGCCGCACCCTAAGAAGGATGGAAAACACCCTTACATGAAACGTAAACTGGCAGCCATTTCCTAAAGAGCTGGTGGATGCAGAGCTCACCCCAAATGCTAATTTCTTGAGTGAAGATTAAAGTACTATAGAAGTAAACGAGACTTCCTCGATGAATTTCATTTTTCCAGGTGAATTGAATGAAGGAATAGTTGGACACAGTGAAATGTATTTGGTGAAACATTTTATTTAATTAACTGGCCCCAGCTAGTTGAACTTGTCAACAAGTTCCTCACGTCCCTGAGAGGTCGTTACAAAGTATGACAAGCACTTGCGAAGCACCGTATCACTACGTTGAATTTATCCAAGTTTATCAGTCCCGTATCCCCCTAAAATTGCACTACGGAATGAAACACTCAATTATAGTGATCATCATCGTTTGGTGCAGATGTAGGAAATATAGGTCCCACCGTATAGGACACATGGTTCGGTATTGTTATGAGTTAAGTCCACTTTCATTAATCGAACGATGCACGCTTTTAACTTTTTAGCATTGTCACCTTACGCAAGGATGCCTTCTAGTTATTCAAAGGCAGTTGACATTGTCAATAGAACAGTAAGAAGACACCCATAAACGTGGCCACTGAGACAGCTTGAAAATCTGCACATCCTCTTGCACAATTTAGACACTCGATTCCAGATTTGATACGGCGTCTACACACAATAGATCGAAAAACTAGAACTGGTCTTCACTTGGTAGCTAGTACTTTATCTCTACCCTTGCCGACCCACGTTTTTTTAACACTCGTACGTTCCTCAGGGTGAAAATTCACCCATTCAATATTTTCACATACTGTAACATTATTCATCCTTTTATGTCTATGTCGTGAGATGTATTTCTTTCAAATGTGAGGCTATAAATGAAACATATGTGTTGATTTAACGTGTAAAATAAAAATGGGTTGGGTTAGTCTCTTTTATGCAGCTATTTTTGAGGAGCGTATGAGGGTTAACATCCAATGTTATGCTCCTGTCTATGAAGTATCATTTCCTGGACACTGATAATGATGACGTTCTCAGAGTCGAGAATGACAGGCTGTCAGGGACTCTGGACTAGTAGAAAATCTCTCAGATATCCAACCCTGCAAGCATTTTGATCCTAGAAGAGGACGCTTCGACACAACCTTATAAACGTTAACCGGTTGTACTAGAGGAAGAGTAACCCTACATCACTGCCCTCTCCGTATTAGTACAACCGGGAACGTACAAGGGTTAGAGGAGCAAGAGGCTGTCTTTACCCTAGTCTTAATTGTATCGAGTCGAAGCAGGGCGTGTTTTGCGGCACAGGACGACAAGGGCGCACGTTGAAGAGGACTCTGGGAATGTTGACACTGGTCTCAGTGTACACGCCGTTGTTGTACCAACACCTGAGAGCGTTAAATTTCCAGAAGGACGAGGTTCGTTATCCCGAGGCACGCGCAGTACGCCAACTTGCGGGATCAAGCTTATTTGTAGAACTTTAGGGAGGACCAACGCAGCTTGTCTACAGTTTAGCGAGATTAAATGAGGAACATCTGTTTAGGATGCTGCGGCTGCAAAGCCAGTCGAAGCTAAAAACGTAAACACAACGACCACTTAGTTGAACGCGATGTCGTCATTCTAGTGATACTTCCTAACCTCCTAGACAAAATCGAAGATGAAGATGCGGCGAGATGCAAACGTTCTAACGGCGCTAACGCTGAAGAGGATGAATCCAAAGCCAACTTAAATCTACTTAAATGTGGAGCAAGAATACCGTCGCGCTCTTAGCGAGAGCATCGACGACGCGCAGCGTCAACGCAATAACCTGGCATATCCACAACAGTTAACGAGAGCCTGGGTTACTCTCTTCAACGAATACGACCTTAGTTAATCATTTTTGACAAACAGCCGCCTTGACATTCTCGGATATCTGTCGCAATTCAAAGGCAAATTCAATCGTGCTCGTACTCCGGTGATGGCTTTAACGATAATCGACTTGAACGGAATTGAAAGATACATATGCATCGCTGATATAATTTATTTAGATCTGTTAATGAGTGGCGATTTTATATCGCGATAAAATAATATATTCGTACCATAAAAACAAGGAAAGCTTCCATGAAGGACTAGTCTATCTTCTTGGAAAAAAATTAGAGAAATGAATCGAAGCTTACTATGAACAAATTTGTGCGAGGCTTTTACGGCAAGGAGGATGGAAGCTAATACGAAATTCGCCGGAGGATTTCTCGAAATCAACGACAGTCAGACAATGCAGAAACTGAATGCCTAATGGTATGTTCCCAAAGGTAGGGGGAACATTCTGTCTCTGAAACGAGCGACATTCGAAGATTCCGAAATTGATTTTTTTCCGATTCGGTCGACCGAGGCAATCTATTAATTTGTTCTTTCAGATTTGCGATCTGCCGCTGCTCGATTCAGCCTTGTTCCTTTGCCAACCGTGTACCTATATCTGCTGTACTGATTCCCAGAACTATCGCAGTGGCCGTTCGTCCTTGAAACGCTAGTCAGCTTGCCAGAGTACCACAATCGCACCGGTATGCAAAAAGAAACTTGATAGGTTCGAATATGTAACAAAGTTAGGGAATTAATCTTGGCTCGGATTCAAAATGGTAATGCATCCGAAATAATTTACGAAAAGTATCACACGCGACCGAGCACATAATCTAACAGAAATTACGACATTCGATTAAGAACTTATAGAGCACAGCAGACACGTAGAATTTAGCGAACGTTCTTGGGGGAACAGTTCTACATTCTCCACGACGCTAGAACCATTCCGAGCGTTTGCAAAAGACCATCGTAACCGATCAGTCCTCGTCGGATAACAGTTCTACATCCCGCGCGACTATGCTAGTCTTGTCTCAAAGTAAGTAGGTCGTTAATAGTCCAATCGTAACTTTTACGACCACGGTTCGCGTGGACATCTTATGTCACTTACACAGCAACTCCGTTAACATCATTATTCTCTCGAGTTCCGCCGACCGCCTCTTTTCTCTTCTTTTTTCTTGCATTTATTTCTCTCTTCAGTGGTGTTATTAAACTATAAGAAATTCTTGTAATCTTTCTATCGTTCCAAATTGTACCCATCCATGTTTTCCATGAGCCAACGGAATTGATTTAGACAAACGAGTGCAAGTAGAAACCCAAATTCTTTATTCTTCATAAAATAGAGCATGTCAAATATTTCATTGGGAATTGTTTTTCATTTACTAAAACCGGGTTTCAGAGCTCAAGCATACACCCTTGCGAGTCCATCTAGTGCGGCAGAGACGGCCAGAGGACTGCTATGGCGACATGTATTCGCGTGTATTAGAGCGGGTATTAACAGTATTTAGCGAATACCAGTAGAGATACGTGCAAACAGCTCAAAACCTCGGGATTCGTGGAAATCGGCTATTCAAGCCAAATAACGGGTATGAGACCAAACAGCATGGACACACCAGGAGCACCACTCTTGCCGGATCACTCGATGCCTCTGGTAGTTGCAATGGCACACGGTACAGTGATCCTTATGGCACATGGTATACACACACACATAGTATGTAACGTGGCAGTTCAACCAATAGTCGAGATCGCCCTGCGCAATTACGTCGCTTCCCTCGAGCTTTCCGCGAACGAGATGATTCCTTCGTTGGGTGCCATCTTCGCCGAGATCGTTTCGTTTATGTCAATTTAATCACGTATGGAATCCAAGCGGAAATCATCGTCAAGAAAGCTATGTTCGCTTCAACAATAAATAAGAAATTAACTAAACAAAAACACTTGACTTCAAAATTGCTTCCGTCCTCAAAAGGCCTAGTTCGATATATCCAATAGTTTTTCTAAAAAATATTCACAAAATCACTTGTTCTCACTGTCGTTACACGAAAAGTGATGCTAAATATAATCTCAGATAAACAGAAACCTGATCAAACGAATATATTTGCAAGATTTCCTGCAGTAGAAACAAACCAACTGTCTTGAACGGTTCCATCGTCTCTGCTTTGTTCAAAGATTAATAGAACTGTGCATCGCAGTTCGGATTAATTAAGATCACGGTTAATATCAACGTGATCGCGTTTCACTCGGTATAATATGGATGGAGACTCCATCTACTATGATGAACGTCAATTGCTCGCATACCTACGCGGGATGACATACGTCTTGCTACCCGCTTTTACCGCTCGTCTTTCGAACGGGATTTAGCAGCCTATGCCCGATTCCTGGTTTTAGATGAGTTCTTGAAAATAGTGGACCTGCGCTTCCTAAACCTGACCAGATTTGGCCTAATGATTACGAATTGCCCAGTCTACTGATGTTCTTGCACACACCACCATAACAAATCAAGTAGCCCAGCTTCCATACGTCTGGAATCGGAATTTGTTGTAAACCTTCGACGTGACACTGATAGTTCTCCTAAGTATCTGACTAGGCTCGCTGATCGAGATAATCTATAATCGCTGCAGTAAAATACTACGTGTTTGTAAGTTCTTGAAATGTTCTCACAGTTCTGCAATTTGATCTGCTCGTTCTCATTTTGAGTACATAAACACCGCAGTCCAAAGATATGTAATAGAGACTTCAAAGAACATAGCGACTACTCGTTGAACTTTTGATTTTTCAGAGAAAAATATTTTCGATCTTACGCTTCACAGTCTTTGGAGATTAAGAGAGTGTTTCGCTTCGTTCCAACGACGATCTTTTCGAAGTAGACAGCCCCACAGAGACTTCTCTTTCGGCCAGATTCGCGTTTTTGCGCAGCATCGCGATAGGACACCGCCATTGAAGTGAGGAGTATACCGACGATATTAATGGACGTCGAAGGCGAAGCGTCACATGACAATAGATGAAACAATAAAATAACGCAATTGACCGCTTTCCATGAACAGAGTTCCACTTGATCTGTGTTCAGTGAATAATTAATTCCAACTCGAGACTGTAAGAGACATATACCGATCCCCTCAATCGTAGGCACTTTCCGTGACACGATAATGACATCGGGAGACGATCTCACTAACAATCTCACCGATCACTCTTCGAGATCTGCCGAAGTTGCTAATAGATGTAATTGCAGCCATTTCGCCGTTGATTAATTTCTCAACGAGTTCGCCGACTTGACGACATTGCGAACATTATACAGCGTGTCCCGAAAATGTGCTTCTTTGAAAGGGGTCATCCTGTAGCGATACGTGGATCGTGTTTACATTGTCACTGGACGTTTACCCGCAGCGAAGGAGTACCTTGAGGACAACGGTTTTATTGCTGTACAGAGCGCCATCGTTCTTGATGGATTAATCGACTCGACATCAAAGTCGAGGTTAAGAATAGGTGGAACTGCAATAGTTACACGACACAGCAGTGAATCATTCGTATGCGAATTGTCAGATACGCATCTACGTCCGAACAAACAACAAGGAACAAAAAATGCTGAAAAGTGGTCGGTATTAATCGTTTCTATACGCTGATCGCGTGCTTTTAGATAAGTTCAGATAGAGGTTTCATTAGATACAGCGGGGAACATAATTAAAATTGGGGCTACAAGGGCCCGTTATGGAAGGAAGGTTGTCGTCGTGGTTGAAAGGGTGAGCATCACTTTGAGGGATGGATATATCAGCCATAAGCAAGGCAAAAGAGAGTATAATGACCCGTTGCTGAAGATGATTATCATACAATACGGTAAGACTAACATATGTTCACGTAGAAAGTATGGCTACGTGTCCTGGGATCATCCAAAAGAAAAGTTTTGCTCGTTGCTTACGGCGAAGTGTAGAAGCGGCGTAAGTCGAAAAATTGGATTAGAGGACAATGAGAATAGCATCGTGTTGAAGTGAACAGTCAAACTTTACAGTATTACATTCTTACATGCAGTATATAAGTATTTAGACGTGAGAATATTTTAATTCGTAGCGCCGTGCACGAACGACGATTGCGTAACCGACTGATTACTGTACCAGGAAATAAACTATTTATGAACGGAACAGCAGTTGACACGTGTTGCGAAGGAATATCGAGGCTGAAGAGGAAAGTATAATTTGTAGAAGAAGGCAGACTTCAGTTCTTTTGATTTTCATCGTAAATGCATAAAATCTCCTCGGGAAACAACGGAGCCAGAACGCGAAGCAGAGAACACGCTACGACCGTCTTTTTTGCGAGAAAGAAAATGACGTCGAACCTTCTAGAGACTTGCTACATCAAAAGACGCCCACAACAGCTAACGAGAAAAACAACCTGATCCTTTGTCCCTGTTTCTGAGAATTGAAATTTCGATCTCGAATTCGAAACTGAATTTGTCGGCGAACGGGTTTCGAACGATGCGCAAACTGCACTGTAGTTTAAACCACGTTCGAAACGATGTGTAATGAAAAGAAATACATATCGGGAGGACATGGACAAGTAAAAAGGGCTATTCGAACAATTTGGGGAATTATCTTTAGACGAAAGTATCTTGATGGTAAAAGGGTCCCTGAAAGGGTTGCTCTCGTTGCTCAGGAGAAGGAAGCAGAATGCGACCGGGGAGTCAAATGGAAGGTGTTACCGTGTCTGGCCAACAAGAACAAACTCGGTAACACCCTTAGGGCTAACTAGATTCTGACCAAGTAAAAGGAGAGTCTTGGTAACGGAGCAACCTGAGGATAGCCTGGGCATCTTACGCACAGGGTCAATGATTAATTTAAGGACCAAAAGAGTTCCCTTGTAGTGGAAGTATAAGTCACGTTTTTCTGAAACAGTTAATAGATCTGCGTTAAAGGGAACATTCAGACGACGACTGATAGAACGGCTTATTCAAGAAAAGACAATACATAGGTCGCCCTGCCTTGAAGATACGCTTTTAAAGCACAGGAGCAACAGGAGTAACAGAAACCTGAATAGAAAAGAAACAGTGGAACAAAAGGTCTAATCGCCATGTATGCAGATTGGTGTATGTACAAGATAATGCGAATATAACTATGAGCATCTGGATCGTGGAAACGATGGATTAGACTCGTAAATTGTAATGCCAAACTAAAAAACCAAGCGATCAGCTAAAATCCTGCTATTTCCGATAAGATTTATCTCTCAGCTGATAAAACCAACTTCAAACGTGATTCGAAAAGATACAGAAAATTTCTACGGTGCCCCCACCGCCCTCCACTTCTTCCGATGCCCTAAGCAAGTACTCAGTTTGCTTGTTGGTTAATCCAGCGCTAGGTGTAATCTTACAATTCGACACGGATGTCGCGGAGGAGTTTTCGAACTTGTGAAACGAACGATCTCGCGATTCGCCAGAATGCTATTTCGATCAATAAATAACTGAGGACTACAATGCCTAGCATCTCCATACTCGTGCGTCACTGTATTGCGTATGCGATGCAGACGAAACTGTAGCTATGATTTAGCGATCCGAAAGCACAATCCTCTTGGCCGACATAATTTCTTGTTAAGAATTTCATCCCTCCCTCTCTACTCCCCTCTTTGTCTGGCTTCTCGAGCCAGCCTATCCTCCTCTCCAACTCCTACTCCTCGTCGTTGTCTTCTCTTTTTTTGCGAATCAACGACGTGCACGCGTGTTCAGGAAACATATTTACAACCACGACGACGCAAACGTGACGAAAACCAACGACATATTGTTCCGTCTATTTATTCGTGCTTGTGCGTTGCCGTGACGCACACGACACACATATCGCTCGTCGGTTTGAAACCAGAACGACACGATTGGGTTCTTTGGCAATCTGTTCCACCGATTCGAAGAATCCACGATTGTCGACCGTCTTCGATCGTCAAAGTCGTTCAAACAAATCTGTGAATTTAGGATTTCGTGTGGGTCCGATCTTGGAGAGAGGACGAAATTGAACAAAAGTGGGTACCGCAGTGGTCGGTCGTCGTTACCGCATCTAGATTTCCTCCCCTTCCCCCATTTCTCTTTGCCAACAATTGATTGATCCACTAAAACCTTTGCTAAGCCACTAAATCGAATTACGGTAACATCCCCGCCTTCCTGTTCATCAGGGACTAACATGAGATAGCAGAAATTTTCTGCCTCGTAATTATTGAGTTTACCCCTCGGCGTTGATCACGATGCAGTGACGCAATACCACCGACCTATTCGCAGAAGTTCTCATAATACCATGCATGCGTTAGGTTCGTCTGCGACTGAACGTCTCCCATAATAGTTCGTAATATGAATTTCGGAGTTTTGTGTTTGTTTCGTTAGCGATGTCCGATGATAAAGAGATTACGATCCCTACGAAGGAGGTGCTTAGCGCATCTTCCGCGAGGAAGAAACCTGGTCGAAACGCGCGAGAGCGTGATACTGAGGCCTTTCGTGAGAGGGTTAGCGCGAAGCAGTTGAGTGAAGCTCGAACCATCCGGGCTAAGAGATCCGGTTACGATGAGACAGCAGCCCAGTTGGAGAAGTCGTTGACACAGATGAATATTTCTATCCGACACGAGTGAATCCCGATGACAGTTTCAACTCGTGGCGCAAGATTCTCCTCTGCAATAGAGTACAGTTGGTATGGAACAGCCTGATCAGTCGTGGAATATTTCGATGATCAATATTATAGAGTAAATTTAGTTCTGGTGTGATGTGACGAGAGATGTGGTCAAGATCATGGCTGCGTGGATGTCAGTCTCATTCGATGATTGTTTGCTTTGATTACTTCTGTTACAATGGAGCGAAGATATTAGCAGGGAGAGAGAGAGAGAGAGAGAGAGAGAGAGAGAGAGAGAGAGAGAGAGAGAGAGAGAGGATGATCGAAGCTGATTTCATTTCTCCGTGTTGCCCTAAGGGATTAACAGCCGCTATCACGAACTGATATGACACGAGACCAGTTGGTTTAGTTTCTCTTAAGTCCGTCAATAAAATGACTAGGTATATGTTGAAGTTTCGCTATGATGTTGGACTTGTTGGGCAAACTTGACGGACTAACTCGCAGGAGAGTATCTTTTAGACCCACGTTTGTAACGATGCTCGTAATGGGACCGGCCTCCCGGGGGCAGAAACATTCCTATCCTTTTCCACGGTTATCCGAGAACGACTAGACATAACAGCGGCATTATTAAGGGATTGAGAATGATTGATCCGATAAGAGACACGAGCGAGTAGACGAAAGGGGCGAATCTCCGGGAAACTAAGAGGGAGCGATAAGCACGGCCTCTTCCCAAAAACAAAACATGCGAACTTGTTGTCAAATAGCATAGGGAACTCAGAAATATCAGACTGCCTGCTGATCAATCTACGAATCTCAAGATCATGATTTCGAGTTCCGCTCGCCAGAATCCTTCTTTCTTCCTGAAGCTCTACCACAATTTACCTCGGAACACTTTGAGATTCATTTATAATACGTTTAAATACGAGCGCACAGTATACGAACGTATACATTTTCTAAAGATATTTATATTTATATGGAGGGCGATTTTTTCATTGTGGCCGATTGATATATTTGCGAAAGAAAAATATTTTTCCGTGGAACATCGTTTAAAAGAGATACCTTTCGTCCGACCGATTTTCGCGTGTCTTTCCCTGGTTTGCAGAAAGTCCAATAGGTCGCTTCGTCGGAACCACCCTGTATATATTTAGCGTAAAATGAATTTTCGTCACGCGATCGACGCGCGCGCAATCATCGTTCAAGACTGCTGATGTTTCCTTAATTCGCCTTGCCTGCTGGTGATCATCGAATTTTATTGTGCTCTATGCGACACGATACATACAGAGTGGCCCGGAAACATTAGAATCGACTTTTCTGCGATACGCTGAAAAAAGGCGAATCAATGGTGAAAGGTCGTACGTTTCCGGAAATGCTCTCGACTGAACATTCACTAACGAATCTATTCACCTAACTGAATCGAATTAACCGAATTAACTGCTCGTGCAGGGGGACCCGTTATCGATCTCTTAGCGAAAATAAAACTGTGTATTATGTAAGCGAATCTTTCGAGAGTATCCGTGTCTCGCCGACACTTTTATTCGCGTTCAGCGATCGTATAAAATCAAAATTACCGCCGCCGGTCAAACTCGAAACGTATAAAAACCGTTTCATAAAACAGTTTCCACCATCGATTCGTAGGAACTCTTACCACCTGCTCGATTCTCCTGGCAACTGCAAAAGCTCAGTGCCAATCATTTTGAACAACTTATATATACATATATCGAATATAATGACGGTGTGAAGTGTCTTCCGCGAACAAAAAAATTCATCTAAAAAAAACAAACAAATATAACAAACGCGTCTTTTGGCAATATTCGCTATCACTGCTACTGGCTGCTATTGCTGTCTCAGTTCTGTCGTGTCTTTGTGGTTTCAACGATTCGAGATTGTGTATGCCTCAATATTTTTCATTCTCCTTCTTAATTCTCGTACGTGTATGCACAATTTCCATTTGGCCATTTCGAGTGTGCATCGTTTATTTTAGCTTATTCTTTCTCTCTCTCTTTTACACACAAGCACACTCTTTCTTTCTCTCCTCCAGACATACCACACGCACAACAGACACTCTTCCTTTCTCTCTCTCGCTCTCTCTTTTACACAATCAGGATTGTCCGTATGTTTACATTCCGTACTAAAAGTGCAGATCTATATAAAAGATAATGTTGCTTCTTTTGCTTACAGCAACTTAAGGCGATATAATATATGAATACTCTTACAATGTATCTATGTACGAACGCCGGTGGTCCTCTATTAAAAACGTTCCAAAAATGAATCCTTGTTTGCTCATACCCCCGCCGATCCTATTTCATAAATACTCTTTTTCTTTTTGTTCCCCCTTCCTCTAACCGTTAGATTCTTTTTTCTTTCTCTTCTCACCCTTGCTCTGTCGACCCCCTCTCTTTTACTGCCTCTACCATTTACGTAAGGTACAATAATTCAACAACGAGCATCTGTAGCCAGTATATAACGAGTATTTTTTATAAGATTCACAATGTACTATATTAAAGATATTTCTCTCTTTCTCTCTCTCCCGTTCTCTCCCCTCCCTTTCATTTTCTGATGTTCTCCACAGCGAGCGAGCGATGAAAAACGAGTCGTATATAAATATTACTCCAATGGAATAATCGAGTGTGACGACTAGTGATATAAATGTAAATCGTATATCATGGCAAAATTTTCTTTCCACTCACTCTCTCCCTTTCTCTCGTCATCTATCGCTCTTTCTGTCACTCCCTCTCTCTCAATTAATGACGAAGAAGATTCACATGATAGTAGACAAATAGACAACAATGCACAACATGACACAATTGGTTTGTTGGTGTATTAGAACTTTCTCTCTCTCTTTCTCTCTCTCTCGCTCTCTCTCTCTCTCTCGCTCTCTCTTTCTCTCTCTCTCTCTCTCTCTGCGAGTCTTTGTAAACGTTTGTATGTGCTAAAAGAGGCGGGACGAGATGAAGAAGAAGGGGCGTGGTGTAAAGGGATCCCGGGGGAACATTTATATAGATAGTTGATACTATTATGTACAAAATAACTGTCAGGCAAGGTGACATTACCGACTATTTTTTAATAAGAATTATCGAGAACAAACTTTACACACGCCTCCTCCGTAAACCGGACACTAAAGCCATCTTAGGGAACACACACATGTACGTATATACTATGTTACATGTATACATGTGTATCTACGTGTACACATATATATATGTATGTATACATATGTATCATCATTCTTATACGTCAATATGACAATTATTTGACTGGAAAAGAAAGATATTTCTCATGTAAAGTAGTTTACTACTATAGTGATCGTAGTGTTTACGATGGTGATTAGCGCAAGCACGCGCCCTATATGTGTGTGTATCTCTCTGTGTGCGTGTTGTGTGTCTCTGTGTACGTGTAGATGTACGTGTACGTATATTATGTATACGATCTCTGTATATGCAACAACCGAAAGGAAGTTTCTTTAATATATTATATTTTCTTTTGCATCTATCTTTCTCTCATCCATTCACTCTTTCTCTCTCTCTCTCTACCACCTGCCTCTCTCTCCCTCTCTCTTTCTTTCTTTCTCCCACTCTATCCCCTCTGTTTGTTTCACTCACGTCTATTCCTTCCCGTAAGTATTCCGTTTCCGACATCATCGGACTCAAAATAACAAAGCGCAAAATCTGCGATGTGCTATTATATTCTACCTTTCTCCTGTTCTCTAAATCTTTTCCGTTCTCCCGCTGTCTCTGTGTTTGGTTATCCCGAAATCTGTCTCGCCTGTTAACACTTCGCTTTCGGTATCCCCATGCACACACCAATCATACACCCGCACTCACGCATACCCGTATTCTTTCTTTCCCCCTTGCATACGTATACTTTCTTACTCGCTCTCTACAACATTCCCGCCCCCCACCCACCCCACCCCGGCCTCCATTCCATCTTACTTCATATATCATTATTCTCTCGCTCGATAAAAGCGACCAACGAATGACGAACCATCGCATATGAATAAATACGCGACACGTGTATCCATCTTCCATCGGGCGTAGAATTCAGAATTCGGCGAATTCCTTGGCGCACTTCTCCGTCAGCGAAATCCTAAGCGTCTCCTCTTCGTAGTCGTCGAAGTTGCTAGTATCCCCGGGCCCTTTACATTTCGGTATGAACGGTGCCTCGATTTTCTTTTGGAAGACCGCGATCCAATCGGTACTGGCGAACCACTTGTGACCCTTGATGTCGTTGACACCGGCCTTCAGATTCCCGTACCTCTTGGTCAGATCGATTTGCAGTAGGTTACGTAGCAAGTCTTTCAAATCGGAACCGAAATGCGAGGGGAACCGCGGTTTACCCGAGACGATCTTCTCGTAGATCAGTATCGGCTGATCAGCGAAAAACGGTGGATAACCGGCGGCCATCTCGTAAACGAGAACTCCGAGCGCCCACCAGTCGACAGCCTTGTTGTAGCCTTTGCTCAGGATGATCTCCGGCGCTAGGTATTCCGGTGTGCCGCACAAGGTCCATGTTCTACCCTGCACCCTTTTGGCGAAACCGAAGTCCGTCACCTTCAGGTAACCCTGGGAGTCGATCAGCAGATTCTCCGGCTTCAGATCCCTATAGATTAAGTCGAGGTAGTGGAGATACTCGAACGCCAATACGATTTGCGCCGCGTAAAACCGTGAATGCGGCTCCGTGAAACGTCCGACTTTACGCAGATGGCTGAACATCTCGCCACCCGGTACATACTCGAGCACCATGTAAAGATACGAATTATCCTTGAAATGAAACTGCAACGAGACTAGGAACGGGAAGCTGATCGCCTGCAATATTCTCTTCTCGTTCAGAGTGTGTTCGACCTGCTTCAGCTTGACGATCTTCTGCTTGTCGAGTATCTTCATGGCATAATACTCTTTGGTCGGCTTATGTTGCACTATCATGACACGGCCGAACGAGCCGGTCCCGAGTGTCTTGATCCGCTCGAAGTCATTCAGATCGGCGGTGTTCGTCGGGTTCTTCTTCCACTTGTCCTCGAACTCCTTCTTCGCCTTGTCGAGAAACTCCTTCACGCTCTCGGCAGCGTCAACCTTTTTGTACGACGTCGCGGCATTGTTGCCCATCTTAGCAGCCGCGCTCGTACCCGAACAAGCCAGGACTATACGCAGCCCGCGAGGTTCCAGAAGACTGCGTCTTCGTCTTGGTTTCTCTTGACCACCGCGCCGCAGTCGAGCCTGCCAAGGCCCCGACTACCTTCGGTTCTTCCAAATTTTCCTATCGTTCTTACCGGACACTTGTTCCCAGCACTCCGGTCCTCTCGCGCACACCGCTTTTTCTTTTCTCTTTCACACACGCGTTCCCGTTTCTTTTTTCGATCTACGTTTCGTTACACACGACTCAAGTTACAGTCAGTCCTCCTCCTCCGTCTTAAATACGATATTTGTCAATGCTCGGTCTTACAAGACCCCCACACACGTTTAGGAGGGCACTCACACTTACGCAACAATATATATATATGTATATATATTGAGCACACGCGCGCACCGTACAGTGGTATACAACCTCCTGCAGGTAAACGAATTACCCCGTGTCTCCGGTTGGTTCTTTTTATTCCTTTCTTCTCTTATTTATTAGATCGATTCACTGAATAGGAACCGACGTGCTCGCACTACGCTCGAAGTTTAATGGTCCCTTTAACGCACGACAAAGTAAGAACGAATGATTTCGCGCGGAAAAATGGGTCAGCATTAATCCTCACCCGCACCTCGCGCCATCTTTCCTGTCAATTGTACTTGCCCGTCGTTGCTGTCGTTCGCTACAGCCACCTCGATACTTCCTCTCTCTCTCTCTCTATTTCTCTCTCCCTTTTTCGTTTTTATTCCCGTCGGAGTATAATACGTAGTCTCGGACACTGTACCCCGGGGTTCCACTCGCTCCGACAAATCAAAACACTGTACACTGGTCGTTCTCGCCGTGGAACGTGCCAAGCGGCGAAATCTGCAATTAGACGTACAGTTTAAACGAGGGTCGAACGAAGCGAGAGAACGACGTTGATTTATTCGAATCGTTCTCAACCCTCGGGACCGCTTTAGCGAAATGTCGTCTTCTGTTCAAACTTACACGGCACACACACACACTCGACTCCGGGGCTTGGACGTATTAAATGAACATCGCGAAACGGGTTAAATGCCGCGTCGCCCACCGCGATTGGGAATACTGTAAGTATAGGTGATGTCGCAAAACCCGAACTCACTGTTATTGTTGTACACGCGAAAAAACCGACTTCGTGCTCGCTTGTGAACGAAGCAGGCGGTGGTAGTGGAGGCAGTCGGTACCGTTCTTAAAGATGGCGACGCGGATCTCTCCACTTGTTCGTTCGGGATTTCGCACGGATACGAAAATGACGAAGTGCCGCTCTAGGAAGCAAGAGAGATACTGTGCTGCACCGATCGGCTGTTGCTTCAGCTTGTCGCCGGTAGATGTAGTACGAGCGAATTTCACCGACGCCTCGGGAAGTGCTGCCTTCGAGCGGTAGCGTCCGCGTACCTTCGATTCAAAGTTCTATCATGCTGGTTTCACTTTGCCACTCTCGCTGGCCCAAGTTTTTTCCGTCGAATCGCGAAATGTTTCGTATATAAAGTAACCCTGATTGTGTCACCTTCTCAATGGGAATATACAACTTCTTTTCTGGGTCGTGTGGGAACAACATTGTAACATCCTGTGTGAATGACTCGCGAGATTCGACATTCGGTCTCATTCACCTCGATAATCACAACAATACGTGTTACTATAATATCGATGACCAACGAACAACATTCCAGTGTTTTTCACTTACCGCAATCGCAGACGATATTTAGAATCTACGAGACTCATTTCGCAAATTTTTGTATATAAATATATATGTATATATACGCAATATAGAAATATATATATATATAATATTAATAATATTCGTGATAACATACTGCGAATGAAAATCTTGACACGTTATAATCGGTTCGTTAGCTAATAATAAAGCGAGAATTTAATTTGGTTAAATTTAAATAATTATGGTGTGGTGGTTACGTTGTTGCAAGCTGATATCGAGTCGGCTTTATTACCAATTTGGTAGTTCCATCGCTATTAATAATAATCGATCTGTTTTGTGGTATTGAACCGTGGTATGTACACGGAAGGTTGAACACCCGATGACCTGTGATAATCCTTTGGCAATTAGTTTGTAACTGTAGATAAGCATGCAGGCACAATTTTAGAGCGGCAGATACGGTCGAGAAAGCTAGGTGGAGTCGATGGAGGACGGGACGAACCGGTTACCACCGAGTCAAAAAGGTACGACCAGGTCAGGCCTTTCGGATACACAGTATTTTTGTGTGTAGTTCCGGCACATTGCACGCCAGGCTTAGGTAAAGCTGGTAAAAGACATTTCTATCGAGGTTACGTTCAGATGTGTTTCTTGCATCAATCTCAGTTTTGTTTCTACCCTATGGGATGCGCGCGACCACGCGCTCTATTGATTCCATGACCTCAAGCAGCAAAACCGCGTGCCAATTTGTCGAAGGAAAGTAAAATCGACTATTTATTTGTACCTTGCTTTTCTTAAAATCGTCGTTTCGACTCGATAAATAGTACGGTACAATGAAATCTATTATACATGGGGCATTACCAACTATATGTATGTAAAGCAGCATCTGTGTTGAATTGTAAATATAAAAGCTTATACAATCTCGCATTTCGAAACAGTACACTACTCGACAAATTTGTATTATATCCGATTTCTCTCGGTTTCTGGCGTGCGAACGTATCAAAAACATCGGTAACAGAACTACATTCCGGAAAATAAGAGCGTATTAAGAAAACCGAGAATGTAGTCCAGCGAAATGAAAATTTAGATGCGTGATGCTATCTTTAGTTTGACACTGCAAAGCCAGTAGAAATATAGGTTACTGTCATCGAAATAGCTTGTGACTGAACACTTCCACTGACCCACTAAAACGAAATTTAATTTTATCGAGTAAAGCTGCGTGTCAACAGATTTCAGCAAACGTCTGATTATAATATATTTGCAGCCTGTAGAAGTTCGTCGGATAAATATATATGTATGTTCTGAATGAATATGTATATATTTATAATAGCTGCCGACAAAATAATTCTGGTTGCGACGGGTAATTCGTGTATTTCATTCACGATATTTCACACGGAGGGTTAAATACAACATATATACATGTAGCTAGCATGTTTCTCTTCCTGTACAAATGTCGCGTGTTTATTCCTTCCGTGTCTATCATAAATAGAAGTGCACTAGGAACGCCGAACGTATACGCCTTCCTAGTGGAAAGTTTCATTGACATCCCTACTCGATTTGGCATGAGTGTGTGTTCAATGTTTCACCGTGTAAAAGGTATTCGAAAAGGAGCATCTGCTTCGCACGTCTTCACCTGCACCGTACAAAGCAGCTGCTCGGTGTTATCTTTGTGCTTACGTAGACTCCTGGCACGTGGCACACATCGTACGAAAAAAATATACATTCATGAACCGCCTAATCTGACACGTTCGCACGAATTTCGCGATCGAAACAATTCAAAATCCATGTAACCTAAGCTATATCATTTTCCCTAAATTTTCGTGAATAAAATTTGGTAATGTTTATATTTCCCTGTTGAGTATAAAAAAATCAAAATATTTTTTCCCCCAATTTTGAGTACAATTAACTGTACCTGTGTGTACAGTACAGTCAAAATATCTACCTGGAGAACGTTAGTACAGAAGCTTATTTTCATAACTAATAAAACCTATTTTCGAAACGACTCGTTTCGACTAAAGTTAGCGTTGGCTGGAAATAATGTTACGCTGTAACAGAAAAGCGATATTTTACTCTTCCACAGTGAAGGCAACCTGTAACATGGACGTAAACGCAGCGGAGCCTTTCGGTCGGCTGCGCGGATCAACCTGAAAGCATCGCGCACCTTTTAATATACACCGGAAATGGGGCCATACGCGAAACTTCTAGAACTTTCCGAACTTGGCTTCCGTTTCAATCTCGTATATTACCCATCTTCCGTACGAGATTTCCCTCTGATATAATCAGTGTATTAAATCGTGCATAAGATCCATTGGCCGTTACTTTTGAAACAATGCCGAGCGAGATACAAATTCTTCAAACAATTCGTTGCTAGCGCCGGAAGCGCGGGGATTTTTTACGCGTTTTGCAAGACAAGATACAATTGGTCGGTGTGCCACTTGGAGGGGCATTAACAAAGCAATAGTGGCAAAGTCACTACTACTATGAATTTTAAATGTTATACCCATGGAAACATTACGTATACATTATCACTTATTCCAAATAAAGTAGTGCCACCATCTAAGCGATAACCACGGCTGTAATATTTTTATTTATTTGCAGTATATACCTTCCCGAGAAACTCCATTGGACTCTGTCGTAACCGCGGGTGGAATACACCGATAAATTTATGAGACTTGCAAATGAATTTTTCTTACGAGACAAATTTGTGATAATAGGAACCAACGGTTAACCGTATACGTGGCGGCGCTTAGTAGAATCCTGCGATACGTTCGCAGATTATATTCGCAATTTTTCCTGTAAAATTTATGTCAAATTTCGAGTTATCGCGTGAATCGGGGGCTGAGTCGTACGCCATCTGTAAACGAGCGGGAAAGAAAAGTGTTTGAAGGCCGCCGGCCTGCCGGCCGGGCCGAGTAACTCGGGTCTCGGGCGAATCAGCGTGCGAGTCTCTGCCATTTGCGCGTCGGTACGCGACTACGCGGCAGTGGTGATACCAGAATTGTACGTCTGCTTACCGGTGCGTAGAAAACGCAAAGCTTATTTAGTGCGTTCGGTACCCGAATACCTTATCGACCTCACAATTAAATCGATCGCCATGGCGGATACGGAAACCAAGTAAGTCCCGCTAATTTTTTATCGATTTGTCTGAAGAAAATCAGACTTTTTCACTGAACGCTTCTGCAATGTTTCGTTACCGAATATACACCATCGATTTGGCCAACCGATCTTTCACCGATTCACGATTTCTGGTCTCATTGATCGCCGACGCGTTCTTTCCTACAGAATTCGGTCACTTTCACAACTTTGTTTGTATCCTAGATAGTTTGATTGTGTAGTTTTGAAAGCGTACACAGTTTTGTAAGAGTACAGCCACGAGAAAGGGACAACAGGAGGGAGAGAGGGGATATATACTCTCTCTCTCTCTTGTACGTGATATTCTCAGCTTGATTCGCAAGGCGCATTACGTTCTCAGGATTACCTGGTTTTGCCACGATGCGTGCTCTACTTGCTGTGCCACTTTTCTGGTGGCATCGTTTATGATTTTATTTTTCCCACTTGTGGCTTCGCGGATATAGGACAACGGCGAAGTGGCACAACGCGTGTCAGCGAATGTTTGTTATTCGTGCGTGTTTTTCTTACTGCTATTCGCGTTCTTATTCCGAAAATTGTTTATTATCGAAGTAAACGGGTTTCTTTCTGGTTAGCATATAATTACAGCATATCCGAGAATATTCGAACCGATATTCATTGGTATATCTTTTCCTGATCGCTGTGCAAACAGTCGTACAAATATTTACACGTTTATCAAAAGAAAATGTCTCGAATGTATATGTGTACGATGGCCTGGGAATATTTCGCAGATGGTCGTGCGTGGAACGTCTTAAAAAGAAAATACACAACTTATTGATCTGTTCTTCTTTATCGATTACGCGTTGAAAATGCTATTGTTTAAACTTTTTATTTAATATTCTCGAGAAACTGTATCGTCTCATTTATATCGATGATCTTCGATGGTGCTGGGATTTGTTGTTTCGATAGTAAAAGAACAAATGTATATGTATATATATATATGTTGTGTGATGTATATTTACGGTCCACGACAGTCACGATTTGCCGCGCCGAAAGCCGAAACATTCTGTGTATGTTTCTGTCGAGACGCGTGCGTGTATGTGTTTCTTGGTGGAAAGAGAGGGTTGCTAGAAAGGGGAACGAAGACAGGATAATATCAACATTGCTAGGTGCCGCCACGGTCGGCGTCCTATCTCTATTTCTTTTCTCCATCGTTCCATCCTCGTCTATAGCAGCGAAGCATAAACCGATACCCCACCAATCGAAAATTCGATACGCGCCCAATTTGGTTTTAATTATAGCGTGCTCCGAACGCTTTATTTTTAAATATTATTTTATAATTCCCGCGTACATACACAACTACGTGCATTTTATGATACAAGAAAGTCATGTTTATATTATATGAAAAATTATACGTTATATTTTATTTTCTAGGGAGACCAAAATCGCCTCTACTCCAGAAAAAAAGGTTGTAGAAGAAGAAAAGAAGCCTGTTCAAGAAGTTGACGAAGATTCAAAAGCATCTGAGAACGGAGACGCAAAGGAAACCAAAGAAAATGGCTCGAGCGAAGAGAAAGAGTCAAACGACAACGAAGCAGAATCAACTGAAAATGGCGATTCCACAGGTACTGAGCATAACAATTTCCGTAATCGCTACATATTCTATAAATATGGTTTCTAGTAGTACGTCGGTTATTAACGAGCATTATTTTTCTTTACAGATGCTCCTGTTGATAGTTGCTGTATAAAGAGGAAGTCAACAACTTTAAGCGACACAACAGAAGATTCTGCCACTGACGGTGCAAGTCCTGAAAAGAAAACAAGACACGAAGAAAAGTGTGCTGAAGCAGAAAGCAATGGAGAAGCAGAAGCTACAGCCTAATATTTCTTTTTTTTATGTTTATTGCAGACTTAATCTATAGACGTAATTTTAACAGCCAACTGAGAAATCAGAACAGTCAAAATTAGTTATTCGCGCATCGTCTGAATCGACGAGCATGAAAAATCAAGAACAGTAATAATCTATCAATGACTAATGTGTTCAGACATTTGTGTGTTTGTTGCAACCATTTTTATGAGTCTGATTGGCAAATATGTAGCACTGTCTACATCTACAGCATCATCATACATTTCTATCTTAAATTGCTACCATTCATGTTTCCTGTATTTTCCACACTGGCGCCCACACATATATATGTTTACTAGTACTAGATTTGTAAAGGAGGGGAGATATAAATAATATTAGAAATAATATATTTGTTTCATAAAGATAGATGATGGTGCTTAAGAAAGAAATGGTAGGTGTTCCATCGAGAGTTCTCGTTATTTCTAATGCACAGACTTGCATAGTGTATACATAGACATTTCATATCAGAAATGAAAGAAACAATATTTTTCTGAAAATTATAATACATTCCTAAAGTAAACAAAGCTCGCCCAAGGATTATAACGTTTACTGACAAAAATTAGAAAATTATTATTTCTAAAACCCTTACATCGAACATACCCATCTCACACCACTTACATATACATAACTTATGTACAATTTAACTTTCAACTCGATAACAGAATAGACGAATTACTACATATTTTGGTGCATAAACATTAATGTAATACATAATTTAAATGATTTAATCGTTAAAATAAGACTATAAAAGGAAAACCATTTAATCATCGAATGAAAATTATATTTTCCAGAAATTCTTTTGTTACACATTAATTTTAATCGAAATACATGACAATATGTAATAATTTGTATTAGTATGTATAGAAATGTTGGTGAGCGAAAACGTTGAATGTTAAATTTTGAGGTAACAGCAATAAAAAATACTGCATTGATAATTTTAGTGGAAAATTATATATTTAAACCTTGAAATTTGTACACGTGGTTATATAAAATATGAGAATTCTATATATGGTTGTAGAAAATATAAGAAATAAAAATTAAGCGTGCATTTTTATATTAACAATTGGTTTATAATATTGCGCATTGGAATCGGTACTGAAATGAATATATACATTTAACAAATTTTATAGTAATACAAAGTACAAAATGTTTGATTCAATGAAATACTAGACCGCTGCAAAAGTCAAACGAAACTCAAGAATTTGCTGATGTATGACGCTTTCGATTCGCGGAATTCAAATGTATACATACTCGGAAATATTTTCGTAGAAAAGAGCGTCATCTCTAGGAGAAATGACGGTTTAGAAAATCCACAGCACTATGCACATTTTATATAGTTTGTGCTGTTGGCCGCTATTTTAGTGTATACGTTTAAAATGTGTGATTGATAATTATTTTGAAATGTTTGCAAGCGAATGACATGTCTCGGAAATAATTTCTTCGCGTTATATCGTCTACATAATTATACAAAATGACTACAAAACCAATATTCCTAAAACCCGGTAAGATTTATCATCTATGCAAGTGTTTAGTATAATGTTTATTGTCATGACAGTGCTCAGTACGTTATCGTTTAGTTTCGTCTAATTATATAGTCTTTATAACGATGTATCTTACATGTAATAATATATACTTTGTAGAAATATCATTATACAAAATAGTGTGTAATATAACCTGTTCAAATACTAATTTGTATTGTTTTGAAAAATGGTTTATACTTTATACATGAAACGTATTAATAAAAAATTCTATTTCTTTATTAATTGTTGCAGGAGACGGCACATGGCAGGAGGATAAACCTGATATAGATGCCCATTCGTCTACGCAATTTGTGTATAATGCTAATCATTCGCTTGCAATTCATATGCAACGTCAACGATTGCCTACGTTCAAGTATAGAAGCCATATTATTTATCAATTAGAAAAGTATCAAACATTAGTCTTAATTGGTGAAACTGGATGTGGAAAGAGTACGCAACTGCCTCAGGTAATTGTAGAATTAATTTTATCAAATAATTATAATTTATAAGAGTGAACAGCAACACGGTTGTAGTAAGCATCGCATAAGATTGTACATTGTAATATTTACTTTCTACTCGAACTTGAAATAAATATAATTTATTTTCATTCGATAAGTAATGTTTATAAATTACAACTTCAGTTGGAATAGGTACAAGTATCATTATAGTCACATATTTCTTTCCCATCAATTTTCTATATTGGTCATATAAAGTGATTCTCTGATTTTATGGTGAAGCAAAACCGATAATATTTCGTTTTGTGGAAAGTTAAATGCATTTTAATGTCAGTCGAAAATTTAATCTTAGGCAATTTTTTTCGAGGAAAATTTTATTTGAAAAATTTGTAATATTGATTCTTTTATTTTTGAGTATTACGTTTTCAATGAATACGAGTGGAATGTAATGAAACAAGGCACATACAGGTCGAATTCTGTAACCTCCTTCGTTTTCGAAGTCGGTTAAAAAAAAAGAATTCATTTGAGTGATCATAATGTAGTGTGTTGTATATCAGTAGTGTATCGTACCGGGACGGTCATTGCCACCATAGCGCCGCGCGACGGTATGCATCGTTCCTTGAACGCTTCGTAATCAATGAATTATCTAAATATTAAATGACAACATAATTGTTCATATAAGAAATGCACGTTCAATGTTATTATCTTTAAAGCAAACATCAGGTATGTTTTATGCAGCACAATTTTAAGTGATATCTTTTGTTGCGTATAATTCTTTATTGTGTGTTCGCGCGACATTATATAATTACTTAGATCAGGCATCGTAAATATTTATTATACATACAGTATATTGTGTATATTAAAAATAAGTTCAAAGTATATCTTGATTGGCAGTGTTCTCAAACAGCGAAACGAATAAAACGTTTATTGGCTGAATTGTGCATTTTTATAAATTGTAATTTAATACTAAAAAAAAATTATACACATAAATACTTGAAACACGGTGAATTTATCTAGTCTTTTGTTTTCGCAATCGTCCGCGAAAATAATGAAAATAGACTTTATATTTCGATATACGCAAAATAAATGTTGCTCGTATATTTTTTAGGAAAGTTTAAGTTCCGACTTTTGTCGACTAATTTGTGGTGTGGTATCCACGCACCGGTAAAACCTTGTATAAATTATTTCTGTAATTTATAGAGCGCGTACGCGCACGCGCATATTAGAAATTTTGTGATTCCACTGTTTCGCCATTCTATTGTCGACTTTACACTTCGCACGAGTTTTTAGAATATTTCATCGTTTGCTTAAAGAATTAAATACATGTTTGTAAATTTCACCTGTCATCGTGAGTCTCATACGGTTATTCAGTTATTTTTTACGGAGCCATGTTTCGTAAAAGGAAACAACAAGAGTTAACAGTTTTTATAATCAACCATTTCACTATTGACGATTTGAAAAAAATTATGTGACAATAGTGCGACCGAAATTTTTACGATACACAGAGATTTAACGTTATTCTGATTAAAATAAATTCGAGATACAAGAGAGAGAAACATACGCTGAACGAAATATGTATTTGTAATACGTCTGTTTATCGATACGACGCTCGTTAATTAATCAAAATACACAATATTCTGTGCAACCATGTGGAGCCGCATCTCAGGAAGATATCTCCGAACGTCACAGCATCTTAAAGTTGTAAAGTGAAGTACATAGCTCTAATTGTAACGGTCGTATCAATTTACTGGAGAATCTGGAAATAGCATAATACAAAAGAGAGATTATTACTATAAAATCTTGAAAATAATTAAAAGGTAATAATAACAGAAGTACCGACGCAAGCGTAATCATTCGACGTATCTCGTGACGAGTTCAAAAGTTGAATAATTGAATATGTACATAGAATATCATTATTCTCGAATGATGAGGAACGAAGAAGAGAAATCGTTCTTCAATTTCTTTGAACATGCATGCATCACTGAGAAACTATACGCATTAGAGTGTTGAACGCGTTCAAGTGATGATATTGCTAAAAATTTAGCAACAATGTCGAATTATTTATCTGTATCGCATGTAATGTACTTGAATTTATTACGAAAAGTGTGATACCATGCGATGGCAAATGTGATGTAAAGTGTGCAATTAAGATAAATCTGACAACACAAAAGTGCCAAAGTATTATACAAAATGTTTGGTACAACAACTATAGTAAGCAGGTCGTTCCTAATAATTTTGATATTATTGACATTGTACTTCCTTGGAATGGATCTTTTACTGTACTCTAGAATACAAAATTATAACGTAAGACCAATATTGAACGGCACGCAATATGTTTCGATCATACCTTGTGATATTAATCCGTTGTGTACAGTGACGGTAAAAGGATTAATGCTAGATTATCCAAATTACTTTCTTCTGAGTCCTCTCGCAGCAATTATGGACAATCTACTACAAATAAGCAATTCTTGGACATGGATCACGCCAAATGCAATCAGTTGTTTTCATGTGTTAGTAGCGGTGATAGCTGGCAAATGTGTTTCCAGTGATTCATTGTCGCATAGACGCTTAGGTGTAATACTTTTCCAAGCGAGAACATGGTTGGACGACCTAGACGGGCATGTTGCTAGGAAAAGAGCAAATATCTATGGCGAACACTCGGATGTTGGTTCGTCCGGCTACATTGTCGATGGTATCTGTGATGCTTTGGGTTGCATTGCATTACTGATCGGCCTATATCAATTTCTTGCCCGTACTTCAAGCAGACGCGGAGGATACGATAAGCTGCCACAGCTACCTGTTTCTTCGGTTCTCGAACCTGGGAATGTAATATCAAAAACTTCAAATACAGCGCTTCGTAATATATTACTAATGACCGTCCATTTGTTCCTGACCAGTGCCGCCTGGAATCGATATATATATTTGTACCAAGATCTCCTCGAGACTGAATATAGAACACTGTCAATTACGAAACAACACCTTTATGCCAAGCAGACAACTATATTCAGAAGTTTGTCATTTTGGATTGTAATCCTTTGCTGGAAATTTGTTAATTTTCATGCTGTCATGGATTATGTGCTTTTGGCAATATTTTTTGATCGTATAAGAGAGTATATGAAACTTGTGAGATGGTCCTCGTATATAGTTATATTGCTGCTTGTTTACATAACTGAATTTCATTTTCTGCGGGCCTACGCGTATGTACAAGGCGTACCATCGTTTATCGACGAAGATACCTCTTTGTCTAATGGTTTCACCCAAACATGACAATATGAATCTTGAGAAAGCTCACTTTCCACATTTATAAATTACCAGTGATATATGATATAACTACGATTAATCATATATTGAAATTTACAAAGTCACTTATCTACATGGATAACATTCCAAAAAAAATTTTGTACGTTATATTTTTCGGTATAAATTTTGTATAAATAGCAAACTGATATATATGCGATATACGTAAAATTGTACATTGACCCCTTAAACGCTAACTTATAAATAATAATGTCTTTGTTCTATGTTTTGACTGTTATACTAATGTGATATTTACTTAATAATAACTTACTACAATGTATCGTTGTAATTTCATATGTTGGACGTGTTAAAAAGTTAAAGTTTTATCTTGTGCATTGCATTTTTCAATAAAATATATAAAATATTAATGCTTATTTAAATTATTAGATACTTAGCGTTAAACATTGTTCGCTTTATTCGATATCTAGTTAGCTTTAAACTTTGCAATATAATTATTAATACATGTATCTATATTAATATATATCTATCTCTTTGATGTACAATGGTGTTGTTTAAATATTTCATTGAATCTAATCTTCTTTAAGGGGTTAATGTTACTATTACAAAACAATAATGTTAATTGGTAACAGATTTTTCGTACAGATAATAAATTGTTTCGTGTGCACTTCATACTCTTGCCTCTTTTTGTTTTTTCTTCTGGTGTATTTCCATTACGGTTTAATGTAAGGTGTGAGAATTATTGCATTTCTGAGTTTAGTCACTTAATTTGAATTATTATATGTAGGTTGTATGTATTATATGCGTGTATAAATTTATGTTAAATATATGGGTTGAGTAATGTATAATGTATCTGTTCATTATTATTGCTGTCCGCGTGATATAACGGATTACGTTTCACCTTTACTTTTATTTACCAATATGCCTCAGAATTGCCAGTTACATAGTTGCAGCACTTGTGAGCTTTCCGATCTCACGTAACAGATTCTTAACGTACATAAGCCGTTGTAACGAGCTTTCGATCAAGTCTTATATAAATATGATACTAAACTACAATGACGTATTACATGTACTGTGTAATATTCTAACGTTATTGCGTTAGCCATGCTAACATTGAAACTCGCCACTAGGCGCGGAGATCTGCTTATTCGCGTTGCATTTAAACAATCATCAATGTCTAACGGTGTTATCGACTTTGTGAAGAAATATAATTTTAGTTATCTTACATAAGCACATTGTTAATTCCGTTGTCCTTGCCCCAAATATCTTTCATTCTTCTATTTGTAAGGATTATATTCGCTCGCACCGTACATACGATTTCCTGACCAAAGCATAACCGACTGAAAATATTTCTATGTGAGTTCAAAGATATTTGTTATCACTATCGGTATCTTGTACGTGACGTGGTTGATACCTATTTGACGATCATAGTATGTAGCTGATAAAGTCAAACGTACTATCGGAAGAAATTTTGAAATGGCAACGTTCTCGCGAGTTCGAATTTCGATTCCTTTCTAGCTTCAATCTTCTGTTTGCATTATTAATTTTTTTTATCTTGCCGATAAATAGCAAGGAATATTAATGATCTTAATAACTCCAAAAAGAAAATTTACGCCAACAATTTCCTCGCCGGTTTCAGTGGATTTATAAGTCCTCTAGTACATAATTATTCTCATTCAATTCTTTTACCAACTTCTCTTCTCTAATTTTGCAAATATTTACTCCGCCTTTTCCAATGACAAATTTATGGAATTGTTTAAAAATAGGTACAGTGGATTTATAAGTATTGATCCATTAAAAGTGTATATTTTTTTCAAATATTCGTTCAAGATTCGTGTATATTTATATTTGTGCAATTATTACAGTATCTCCTCGAGGCAGGATGGTGCGCAGATGGAAAAATGATTGGTATTACCGAACCGAGAAGGGTTGCAGCTACTTCTTTGGCAAGCAGGGTAGCTGATGAGCGAAATTGCGTCCTAGGTAGCGAAGTCGGTTATTCTATACGCTTCGACAATTGTGTAGATGAAACAACAAGAATTAAGGTAAAATTATTTAAATATTTTATCTCCGCTCCATCTGTTACAGAATAATTGTTCGTTTTCATATATAACAATTTCTGAGACAACTTCGAAGAAAACGTGTTACGCGTGTTCATACTTTATCTCCGGATGTTTTGCGGTATTCTTATTTCCGGAATTTTAAATTGCTCGGATCGTTATCAGTTGTGTTCGAAAATAGAACTGCTGAACGAAACTGCAATGTGCAACTGATACTGTACTTTAAAATATCGCTGTTACATATTTACCTTATATTATACATTTTGATGTCCTGTATAAATTACTCGGAATTGAATTATTTATCATCAAGAACGGCGCTGTATATACAATAACATAGTAGCAATATCCTAAAGTGCTGTATCAGCTTCACATTATGTTTTAATTGATGTACTAGATTCAGTAATTATAATGTAATATTTTCTTTTAATGTCTGCTGTTGTTATATATTTCGAACGATTTTTAATGATCAAATATATTTATTCTATTCACAGTACATGACGGAAGGAATTCTTCTACGAGAACTCATGGGCGATCCTTTATTGACGAATTATTCCGTCATCGTTATAGACGAAGTACACGAGAGGACACTGATGACCGACATCATAATGGGACTTTTAAAAAAAATAATTCGGGTAAATGAATTGTTACACAGTCTTTCTATTGTTTACTTTAGTTTATTTTAGATAAAATTGTCGTGGGAAATGTTATAAAAGTTCTCGGTAATTTTGTTGTAGAAACGCAGGAGCTTGAAAATTGTTGTTTGTTCTGCCACGGTTGATGCTGAACAACTTCGGGACTTTTTCAACACGAACACCACAAGGGACTCCGCCAAAGATACTGCAGTTATATTGACTGTCGAGGGTCGGCTTTATCCAGTAGACATTTTCTATGCAAAAGGTAATTTTTAATCGAAAGCCTGCTTCAATCTATTTCACTGAAATATTAAATTTCTTGCGTGTTTTTTTTTTAGAACCAGTGGCAAATTACGTTAAAAGCGTTGTGGACACGGTTTTGAAGATACACGAGAATGAAGAACCCGGAGATATCTTGGCGTTTCTCACAGGTTTGGACGAAGTGGATCAGGCAGTTTCTCTTTTGTCAGAGCATGCGAAACTGATACAAGAAGGCAAACGTGAGTAGAATCTTGTCGAAATGATTCCTGTCGTGTAACCTTGAAGAGTGCATGTACATATACGTAGTTGAAACGGTCATTCGGTTGAATGTACGACGTTATATAACTGTTTAAGATAGATCGTGAGGATTTTATCGTCTTATTGCTTATGCTGTCCTTTTTTTCAGTGAAACTTTTACCCCTGGCTATGTATGGATCTCTTCCAAACTCAGAACAACTGAAAGTATTTTGGAGGGCAGCCAAAGACACTCGTAAAGTAGTCGTTGCAACAAACATAGCTGAAACATCCATCACCATCCCGAACATCGTTTATGGTAAAAATCAAATCATGCCCGCGTAAAGTTCAGTTAATTTTGATCGTAATGTCATCCTTTAGGAAGGAAATGCTATCAAGAAATTTCTAACATTAAAAAATATTTGAAACATACGAAAGTTTTATCGAAATGAAGTAAATAAATAGCAAATTATTGAATTAAAAATGAATTTCGTTTCAGGAACCTTATATATGTCTATATATAGTAAATGTAAAGCGTAATCGAGATGTTGCATTTTATGTTTAGTAATTGATTGCGGTTTTGTTAAAATTCCTTGGTTCGAGGCGGAAACACAAACCAACTCTGTGGTAATTGTCCCCGTATCGAGAGCTTCTGCAAACCAACGTGCTGGTCGAGCAGGTCGTGTCCAAACAGGCAAAGCATATAGGTATATTTCATATTTAAAATCTGATGCTTATGTTTATCAAATTCATATCCGATTTTCCTGTACAGATTGTACACAGAAGAAGCATATTCCGAATTGTTCGAAGCAATGCCACCAGAAATGCAACGTTCCGACTTGGCACCAGCCATTCTACAATTGAAAGCTTTGGGCATCGATAATGTCTTAAGATTTAATTTTCCTTCTGCTCCACCGAGCAAAAATCTTCTTGTGGGATTAGAGTTGCTTTATGCATTGGGCGCAATAGACAGAAATGGAGAATTAACAATGTCGTTGGGAATCACGATGGCGGAGATGCCATTAGAACCTGTTTTAGCAAAATCTCTCATAGTATCAGGTTAATATTTCCATGATTTTCATCATTTATTTCATTTGTAATTGAATTTAATCGTAATAGATAATTTACTAAATTATATTGTGTTTATGTACAGGTGAAATGGGCTGTTCGGAAGAATTTACAACGATTCTTGCTATGCTTCAAGTACAAAATGTATTCATAAGACCAGGCGGAGGTCAGGCTGCTGTAAAAGCCAGAGTGGCGCATAGGAAATTCGAAGTCGAAGAAGGCGATCTTTTAACTATGCTCAATGTGTATACTGCTTACGAGAAAAATAAAATATCTGCCTGGTGTCAAAAAAATTTTCTTAATTACAAAGCGTTACGTCGTGCCACCGAAATTCGAACACAAATGCGCTCTATGATGAGAAAACTAGACATTCCATTAATCTCCAGCAATGGTAAATAACGAGAATTATTAAGTTAAGTTATATGTCAATCACATGCTATATTAACGATGAAATTTTTTTATGTCTTATAAGGAAACGTGGAACAAATTTTGAAATGTATAACAGCCGGTCTTTTTCCGAAAGCCGCGTATTTACATTACACCGGAGTTTACAAGACTGTGCGTGGTAACAGAGATCTATACATACATCCAAATAGTTGTTTATATACGCTTCTACAACCACAATGGTTTGTATATAGATTTAATTACCTTCATTTTGTGTATTCACATCGCACATGTTTCATTAAATTTCCTGTTTTTTAAAGGTTACTCTTTTGTGAAGTTTTACAAACCAATAAAACATACATGAAGGACATAACTGTGATACAGCCAGAATGGTTATTGGAGTTAGCTCCTCATTTTTATGAAAAGACATCGCTGGAACCAATTTAGTACAATTTTTGTAAATACTGTGAATGAACAAATAAAAAAGAAAAACAATTTCATTGGAAATCATATAATAATAATAATTCATAAGTTATCAGTAGACCGCGGATGCAATTTTCAATTATCGCATAATCTTATTTTCAGTGGTAGCAGCCTTTATAGATCTGAAATGAATAATAATCGTATTCCATTCTGTAGGATTTTATATTCTAGTATTTTTTTAAACTTTTTAGAAGCCATGCATAAAGATCCACATTCAATAAATATAAACGAATTAAAAATTTAAAGATCATTAATTATGTAAATATATTATAACAATGTATTCTCAAAATTATATTTGATATTGCAACCATATATCTACACTGTTCAAAAGTAAGATTTTGAATTTAACGTATGTGTCAGTGGCGCCACCGATCGATGAAAAGCATAATGTTTTCATCCCAATTAGCTGCTACCAAATTCCATAGATTTTACCGCATTTTTGTTTTTATCAGATGTACTGACAATAAAAAAAATTACGTTTTAAAGTTTCGCTGATACCTATCCTTAAAAATGTTTTAAACGAGATGGAAAAAGATATATCGAACAAATAAGATAGTAGTACTGAACAAGAGTTCGTAATAAACCATCGGACGATTTAGATCCAGTTCAAAACAACAAGTAGTTTTTAGAATTAAGAAGACGTAAATACATTGTTCGACGACTTGATATTCTTGATGCGATATTAACCTTAATTTTGTGGTACCTGCTCGAAATTCTGAAAAGGAGCAGCATGGCTAAAATAGTCGAGTCTTTAAAGAAGCTAAGTGTCGAGCATGACAAACGAAAATATGACGAGAATCGTACGACTATGATAAGAAAAAGGGAATTAATATCATCGATAGAAGAGGCAGTGTCTCTCGATCGTAATTACGTTCTCGGTGTCTGTGGAACACAAAGGCAAATTTCTCACATCTTTACATAAATAAATAGTGTTTTACGTCAAATCTACAGAACACGCATTCCTCAGTGTATACAGTAAATCGTATTTATACAAATACATCTCGATCAGACTTACAAACATTTCCCTCCATTTTATTTAAAACGTGATCTTCGTGTGTTACATTTTAGAAGGATCAATCATTTCAAAAGAATTCCATTTCCTTGCAACATATTTTGAAACTTTCTAAGCAAAATTTTTGTTTTACTTTTTTTCGAGAAAAGTAAGTGACTTCTTTTGCTGTTTGAGCATTTAGATTTGACGTAAACTATTTCACAGATTTGTATGCTCCGAAACTATGTCTAAAGTATTTTTATGTTTGTACAGCGATCCAGAATTTCGGATCGGCACAGCTTTAGCAGATCACACCTGTGTAATCTATTCTGTTGGACAAAGCTTAAGCCGAACTATAACGTTAACTCACAATCATGCTCCTATTGTTGGCATAAGGTTTAGTCCTACTTCCAAAAATATTTTATACACGGCAACAAATGATGGGAAAATTACAGCGTGTGATTTGCGCGCTAAAGGAAAAGTTATCGCAGAATTTAAAGGTATATATCAATGAACCAATTAAGGGGGTAGACTCTTTTTATTTCTCGATACCTTCAGAGGAGTTATGCCTCTGCTCCTATTAGTCATACAGAGAAGAAGAAAGATTAGACTGTGTTCCTCTACATTGAAAATAGTCAAACTTAAAATTTCTATCTGTGGAAAATTATTTAACTTTCAAATATTCGAGATGTTCCAACAGTACACCTCCTTGATTAGATGGGATTTTTCAGTAATCAAAAACGCTAGGTAAAACATCAATCTAGGTTGTCCTCAAATTTCCTATTTTTACATTTACGAGTTGTGATTTGTACTATTCTCCAGCATATAGCTGTTGGAGCTTTATAAAAGTAGCTACATACTCAGCTTTATGCTTCCGAATAATGCAAATTACTAGATTGATCTTTGAAACGAGAGTCTACACACTTAATTGAAATGTTCGAAATGCAATGATTATACTTCTTTCTTCAGATACTATGGAAGATGGAAAAGTGAAAGCTCTCTGTAGTTTTGATATAAGCAACGACGAAAGACTGGTAGCAGGTGGAACCGAACATATTGGAGGAGATGCATTCATTTTATTTTGGGACACACGACATACTAATAAAAATACTCTTCTCGGCGGGTACTGGGAATCTCACATGGAAGATGTGACCTGTTTGGCATTTCACTCTAAGAAGCAGGATGTCTTAGCCTCTGGTAGTACAGATGGTTTGATTAATGTATTCGACCTCACACAGCCATCGGAAGATTCAGCATTGACGTATTCCTTAAACACTGAGTCTTCTGTAGTGAGTTATGATTTTGCCTAGTAGCAAATACCATAGAATAGCGTTAGACTGTGTGCTTTAAACATATAATTTATAGGATAGGATAGGCTGGCTGGACGATGATAATCTTTGGTGTACAACTCATACACATTCGTTACAACTTTGGGACTGTGATGGAGCCACTCCATATGCAAAATTTGAACGTAATGATTTAGTAGTTTCTCAGGTTAATATAAGTTTCATAACGTTAATTATAATTTATGCTGATCTTATGATGTATCTATGGTTAGTAATAATATAAAACTGTCTTTGTACATGTGATTTTTCAGAATGACGATCCAGACAACTGTTATACAGTTAGATTTCATACTTCGAACGTGCTCGAAAAAGCATTCCTTCTTGCAGGTTCCAGCAACGTTAAAGGGTAAATTGCAATATCATTGAAAAACTTAAAATATAAATAATCTATAAGATTTCGTTGATTTTTATTGAAATGTTTTAGAGAAAATTTGAGGTGTATGAGTGTTGCGAACGATCGATTAGAAGTATGTTACAACATGCTGGGAAATAAGCAATTAGTACGTGATAGTTGGTTGCATGAGAAGGTATTATCTTACAAGTTATATGTAAGTGTATAGACCGAGGATCTTTATGCATTTATAGGAAAATTGAGTAGATGAAATTCAAGATTATTGGAGAATATGAAAAATTGAAAATGCCGATATATGATTCCTCTATAGCATTCAATTTGGTTTCTATTTCTTACAATTGACGCGCAGATAATTTTTATTTTGTATAGAGATCCGCAGTCTGTTAATGTAAGATCAGTTATCTAAACAAAGAAAGAAAACTAATACTGATATGTAAATTATAGAGTGGTTCCTTAGTAACGGTCGGGGAAGGCGGATATATAAATATCTGGAGGCAAGGAGAAGCAACGTTGTTGCAAGAAAATTCTAGCTATAAGTTGGTGGCGAAGATTGGCACTGGGAAAGGACGCGACCGTCATCACAGAACCAAGCCATATTGAAAATGAAAGTGATAGGATAAGAATTTGTAAATGCGAAGAGTTTTTGTAAGTAAATGTAATAAACAGAAGAGAAATATCACGTAACATTAACATAATCGTACATTTCTCTCACGTTCTTCTTTATTACAATAACGGTTGTATGTACATTTATAATAAATAGATATTATTTCTTTATGCGGCTAATGATTTAACAGCGATTCTTGTATCGATCGAAAAAATGCAGCAAAACATGTGTATATAAACGTTAAGGAATGTAGATCACATACCAGTGTTTATGAGTGTGTATATTATATAGTGCATATATATGTGTATATATATATAATACTATATATACATATATATGTTCTGTATATAATATGCGCTATACATACGTATGCATATGTATATAAATATACGTAATATATGTTAATATAAATATGCATACGTGTACATACATGCATGTATAAAGTTGAAGAAGGGAGAAAATATTGTAAACATTTGTTTGCTCTTGCCAAGTAACAGATTTAACGTTAATGGATCGCCTTACAGAAAAATCATTTCATTTTTTTGTTTGCAGTATACGGATTTAGTAAAATAGGAGCTTATAACTTGTATTTGTCATAAAATAGACGTATTTAGCGTATTGTGTTAGTAAATGGTAATCTTGATGAAGTAATCAAGCTGAGAGCAACACAATAATAACAATTATTATTAGGTTTGCAACCGACCGGGATCGGTTTTTGTAGTTTAAAATTGATTCAAGTCTAAGAGAATTAATACTAATGCATCGAGCGAGCGTCTCTTAAAATAGATACGCGTTCATTTTATTAGATTATTATAATTTTATATTAACGTTTCCAAAGACGATCGCAGTAGCGAGTATCACAATGATAACAGTAGATATAGCTTTAGAGTAAAATAGTAGGTACAGAGTAAACGTACAAAAATACTTCCCATGAGCATCAAAGGACGTAAAGATTCACTAAAACGTGGAAAACCGCGTCGCTAATAATTCTTTATATCCTCTCTTAAAACTTATGCAGTCAGATGACATCGAACCATTTTAGATGCCATGAGACGCACGTAGGCCGCCGCACTACTTTTTTTAAGATGTTATTCCAATTTGATTCTATTTTATCGTGTTACCCTGAAGATGGTGTGCGACTTCATTGTACAAGGAAAATATTTAATAACAAGTTTTAATCGCATCGAAGTTACATCTGATATATCAGCGGAATGCTCTTCATATTGTATGTAAAGAACACACGTTTCTTTTTCAATTTACGATAATGTATACGTGTGAACGCGCACGTATATACAAGTCTGGAATGATTTCTGTGGGATTAGATCTCAGTGTTAACACTAAACCTGCCAAGCGTTAAAAGCATCTGGTAAACGTTGCCTTATAAAAATGGTAACGCTAAATTTATCGGGATTGTCCGTAATTTTTAATATAATAGATGCTTGGACAAGGAAACTTTCCATAAACGAATTTTTACAATTTTAATAATCGGAGAGTATAAAACCGGTCGTTCGACCATGGTAGATTTAGTGTTAAATCTCACTTTAACGTATTTTCTTTGTCGGGAACATTATGACGCCGAGAACAATTTATAATTTGTAGTTAATGTTCCTGAAATGAAGTCGAACACTCATCCATGAAGGCTATCAACAGGTTAATACAATATTATTTATGTTCCGATACATATGCTTGAGACTTTTCAGTAGTAGACTTGTAAAAACTCGTTATGTTCTCTTTTCTCTCACACTTTTACAACTTACGGAAATACTTTGAAGAACTATTGTCATCATGATTGATTAAGACAAGTCGATACTGTTGCTTATGTTGCCCTATGACGTTAAATTAGTCACATGTTTCATTATCATCATGCCTCTACGACGCTGTCTTTTACTTCGATCATATTGCACGCTACAGCATCTTCCGAGGCAAGTACGTATCCTATTTATATGTATATATATATTTATATATGTTTACATATACATATATCTATATGTATCAAAACAAAATTCTGATTTCATCATAACGATCTACGCTCTAGGGTCATATCTTCGAAGATAAATTTCATACTTTGTCTTTGCTGTCCTTTATGGATCTCAATTTTTAAATATAATCTCTCCCTTAACGATTAATAAATGAATTAATAAGTATAACACTTCGAACGTGCAGTATGATCATACTTTGTATAGTACCTTCTCTGAAATGGGTTCCAGATTCGCAACAATACTTGAAAACGTGTTTTTATTTGAAAAAAAGTCTTATAAATAAAATACTTTTAGATAATCGAAAATCATCGTTGATTTCACGCGATGCAATAAATAAAAATAAATTGTAAACAGTCGAAAAGGGGAGGGGGGAGGGTGAGAATAACAATAATGGCAGTGGAAAATCTCGAATTAAAAATATTAAATAGAAAATGTTATTTAGATTGCTGTTTGTCGACAAGAAAAGAGGAAACGATATGTAAGAATGATAGCAAAAAATGAACGACTTCAACCCTCGGACTCATGCGAGTCCTAGGCCTATGCCGGAGTCATATCTGACTCACGCCGATATTTCACTAATGCAGTTTTAAGTGGTCGAAAAGGATGTGGCATTAAGTGGTTTCAAACTACATAACAACTTCAAAAGAAAAATTATTTTAACTCGAAAATTAAACATTTTTTCCGACTTTGAATATTTTTATTCCCTATGATGTTTCAAATTTTATACTATAGCAGTTTTTAATGGCACCTCAGAGTTACCATTCGACTGCTAAGGGTTGAATTAACACTAGGTTTACGGGACCCAGTGGCCCGCACGGAGTCCCAATAGCGTAGGATTTGTTTAGTGGAGTTTCTCTTAGGGGCAGGGTATAATTGCCATGGGGGTGGTCGGTCATATTCATTATCGAGATCCCGACCACGCCCAATTAGTTCAGGGAGGTCACCGTGGAATTTTTAGCTGGTGTGCCTCGGCCCTTTTTCTGACCGGAGAGAGTCCCGCATAACCCCGTCTCTCCCCCCGAAGGGCAGGGTATGCGTAGTGCATTTTCCCCACGCAAAAAACAGCTTTACAAGACCCTACAAAATGACGGGTTTTAATATTATTAATCGCCAAATTTAATTCTTGGGGTATATGCTACTGGAAAAAAATGGCCAAAAATTTGGATAGAAACATTCTTGTTATGTTTCTAAAATAATATGAAATAGTTATTTCTAGACCTCCGTAAACCTTATAAGACAAGGACAGGCGAGGAAGAGCAGTGCTTTTTTTGCAGTGCTTATCATTCTTTGGTCCTGTAGAAGATGGATAAGGTCTTGATTTAAGTAATCGACTATTAGGTTTTTTTACCTCTCAACCGTCATCTTTAGGGAGATGTCAGTACGTAAATGCATGTTTTCCTAACAGTCCTTGAACTATAAAAAAAACCTCCGTAAACCTAGTGTTAATAGCGTCAGCTTTATATCGAAATAAAAGGCGACGGATCACGACTGACTCCGGCAAGGCATAGGGAGGGTTAACTGTGGCTTGGCACACATAATAGCAATTCGTTACCGATAATAATTAATCTTACCCATCGCTTTAGCACATATTAAAATACTTTTAAAGTTATGATATAAGAATAGCTACCGCGGTCATTCACATATCCTTTTATATATAATATATATATATACGTGCGTACGTAACTACAGGTGCATATGTGTACATTCTTTAGTAAAATGGAGTTGTACACGTATGCATGTGTCGATGAGTTTTCTCCATATGCACGCATTACATACTTTCGCACAGTTTTGAACCGAACATACGTACATGTGACTTTTATAATACATATGTCATGAAAAAGTATATATACACATCATGTATATATGCACTCCTAATATAATCTAATTCTCTACCCTTGCGTTTTTTCAGCAAGTCAGCAACAGATTTGTTTAAAAGATTCATCTAAAATCATGTCTCTAAAATTGTCAGTCGGCTTAATAACATAACGAGCAATGAAACTTTTATTTTATACGAATTCAACAAGATCGGCTGAACTACCTCACCAAGCCGGCTTTTTTAAATACTTTTTGTATTTTTGTTGTTCTCGTAAATAGTTGCGAGCAACTAATCGTTATCCTTTTATTTGTCCATATATGTTTTATATTTATTCTCTTCTTCTACGATAGGTTTCATGAGACTTTGCATAAAAATTATATTATTGCCTTCAATAGCAGATGAAAAGTAACGATATATTCTCTATCGATTTATCCAGAATAATACGTATGTTATCTTTTTATTGACAGTCACGCGATTTTTATAGATACGTTAAATGCATTATTTTTATGTACCGTGTTGCATGTTAACGTGCAACACCATAAAAATTATCACTGAGCAAGGAAGACAAGAACAAAAGACGAGGGAGGGATGAAAGAATTGGAGAAAAGTAAGTAAAAAATTGAAACCAATGCCGAGAGATACTGCGGGAAAATATTAAAAATGGGTAATTCGAAATAATTACCGCGAAAATGTTGAAAGTCAAAATGATTTTACACGGCTTCTAGGTTGAGCATCTTTTGATTGATTCCGAGAAGGAGTTAGTTGGGACGTAGGAGTAGCTTCGCCAGTTGTAGGACGAGAGGATCGAGAATGCTTTCGACCAAAACGAAGGAGTCGTCAGAAAAAAATTACCTCTTCCTCTAATGGTTGTTGCTGTTGTTGTTGCTGTTGTTGTGGCGCTGTTGGTGGTGGTGGTTGTTGTTGCTGTTGTTGTTGATAATGAGGATACTCCGGAGGAGATCGCGTAATTCGTAGAGAGCGATTCGAAGAATGAAGTTGACTGGTGCTAGGGTTATTGTTACCTAGTTCCGGGGAAGAATACGTTGAGCTACTCACGATTGCCGGACTACTACCGGTTCGCGAATGTCGATCAGGACTATTATTACTTGTGCCTCCGCTCCTGTTAATCATACAGAAAAGAGAAAACATTAGACTGTGTTCCTCTACATTGAAAGTAGTAAAACTTAAAATTTCTATCCGTGGAAAATTATTTAGTTTCGAAATATTCGAAATGTTCCAACATCCTTGATTTAGGGGGTAGATTCGTTTCCAGAATTGTTATTTTTCGATAATCCAAAGATGGGGGTTTTCAGTAGTCAAAAGCGCTAGATAAAAGATCGATTTAGGCTGTAATTACATATAATTGCACACACCTAGTATTATTGTTACTTCCGCTGGCAAGCTTCAAAGGTAACTGCTGTTTCACAGGGAGATTGCTTTGCACTTTTTGTTGATTAGTAGCGCTAATCAAATTTAACGGTATTCGTTTAGCATCCAGCTGAGATTTTCGGGTCTGCATTGTATCCGTTCCTTGGGACACGTGAGATAAATGGATGGTCGCGGATCCAGGCGCAGAGCCTGCAACTAATGTCACTCCTTGTCTCTCCAATGCTTCGAGTCGCCGATATAACTGGTCTCTTTGCTGTGTTACGTCCTGCTTTTCTGCCGCGAGTTGTTCTCGTTGTCTTGCCAACTCGGTTCTTTCTTCCTCCAGCTGTTTCTGTTCCTGCTGAGAAGTAACTCGGAACGCTGCTTTCTCTCGGCTCAGTTGATCTTGCAAGTTACGCAACTCCTCTAACTGGCGGTTCGTATTAGGTCTATTATTTGGTTTACTTATACTTCCTTCTTTACACGCAGCTAATTGAGCTTGTAAACTATCGATTGTCGTCATCTGATTACTAATTATACAGAGCAGCGTATAAACGTGATGAGACAAACGAATCGCGGCCCATTGTTGATCCTTGTTCGCTTCGGAATCCTGACTGTCTTTCTCCTCTGGACTCTCTTTCACAAACTCGCCAACTTTTGGAAGAGAAATGACTGATTGAACCGCTGCAGAATCTCGTAACGGATATTTTTCCTGAAAGAAGAATAAAATCACCTGTTACATCAATTTTTATGATTTTCAGATCGCATATTTACTTTGTTGTGATCGAAACCAGCGAATGTCTCTGCCCTTCGAGGTACACTGAGAGCAGCTGGAACGTAGGTCTCGCTATGCCGTTCACCTGCGGAACTTAAGCTTCTTGAAAGAGTAGCACCGCCTGTACTGAATGATAGCGAGCTAGCAAGTCTTGTTGCTTCTTGAACAGCCACAACCACCTAGAAACGTATATCGTTTTTTTTATCTTCAATATTACGTTAAGAATTATTGTGAATATTGTTCAAACGACAATGTTTCCCAACCTCTTGCCACAACTGCGTGGTTTCAGACCCTTCGCTGTGAACCAGTCTAGTGTAATCCGGAATCTCTTTATCAACCTTTTCTAACCGTTCACTATCATTCGTCTCATTTCCTCCCCATATGTTGGCGGCATACGAAAGCTGCATTTGCAGATTAAGCTTCTCTTCGAGTAAAAGTGCTTGTTCGGTGTCCTTCTTTCGTAGTTCAGCTGAATATTTGAATAAGAAATAAGTATTACCAATAAACACGACAAATCGTTTACTAAAATACTTCATTCGTACGCTATACGCACCAACTATTTTTTGGATATGAGACTCTTTAGTTTTCACTAGACGTTGTCTTTCTTCAACGGAGAGCAATGATATAGAAGAAGATCGCGTATCTCGCAATTCATTACTACTATTATTTTCAGTTATTGTATCGGTTTCGTTATCAGCATCTTGAGGACAAGCTTCGACCGCTGTTCTGATCGCTTGGATCCACAACTGTTTATCTTTGGGCTTCTGAATTTTCAACTCGAACATCTCTGGCTCAGCTGGATTGCTACTTACTAAATAGATTCCTCTAGATTCTTGACCAGCCTTCTCACGTACTAGTAGTTTCTGAAGCGACACTATACCAGCCTTAGTGTCAGGCACAAAAAAGGCATACTTCTGATCTCTCTCGGCCAAGAAAAATAATATATCAGAGAGAACAACTACTACGATGGCAGTCATTTTTCCACGACCTTGCATTAAGTACGCAGTACCTTCGAATTTCAATACTCTATTAGATGCCAAGATATCCGACTTTTTGAATTTCACACCACGATATGTTGCAAAAGATTTTGCATCGATCCTATATTAATAACGATCAAAATAACGTTAGTCAACGATAATTAAAGAAAACGTTCAATTAGGTATCAAATTCTCTTACTTATTATAGATCTCTAGTTTCCTATCTTCCCTTTCTTTGTCGGCTACGCAAGCATCTACATCCGCTAAAATCTCTTTAACAAGGCTTAATGCTTTCCGCAAATCTTCACCTTCTTCTTGAGCGATGCCCGTTTTTATAAGTGGCTCGACCAACAGTGGATACTTTGTTAAACGTTGGGTAACGAATAAGATGCACTCAGGAATCCCCTTCTTTTTTAGTAGAGGGTGCGACTATGGAAACACAAATTATTTTCATGTTACTGGTAAACCGAAGAATATGCAAATACGTGGAATCATTCTAGGGGACATAGTGGGTTGGTAAAAAACCCAATTTTCTTATTCAAGCAATGAACTTTAATCAATGAAATATTTTCCATTTCGTTCGATGATCTTTGCCATCTTTTTGGTAAGCTCTAATCATTTTTCTCCTGTGACTTAGCGTTATCATGGTGAGAGATTGACATTCATTTCAAAGTTTACAAAACTCGTTGAATAGTTGAAAACATTTAAAGCAGTTTTATAAGCGCAGAATTACGACGCTACCAAAAAGATGGCAGAAGATCCTCGAACAAAATGGAAAATATTTTATCGATTAATGTTTATTAATTAACCCAATAGTTCTCAATGTAAATTATACATGAAACTTTACCTGACAATGTCGTATAAATCGTGCAAATCGAGGATCATGTCGGAAATAATACTTGTAAGCTTCAACAGCGTCTCTGTGACGACTACAGAATTCTCCATAGGCACTCTTCATACGTTGTGCATTTTCACTTGCAAATTGATCAACAAGTATATCAGCGATTGTAGGAACAACAGGATTTTCATTTTGCCGTTTCCGTAATTTTTGCAAAAATCGTAAGTGAATATCGATGAGGTCGCGGAGTCTTGGGAACATACGTTCAAGGTCTGGTTGACCGAAACGAAAATGTCGCCGGAGACCCTCCGCAAAAATTCTTTCCATAGCAAGAAGCACTAAACAATGATGTTTCTCGGTAAGGACAAATTCGTAAATATGCTCTTGTCTCTTTACTTTCCGCTCGCAATTGTCAACGAGTCGCAACGCGATGTTTTGCCCAATGGCAGCGCTCCAAGAGTCAGGCTCTTCTTTAGCTAGGCCTAATTCTGGGTCCAGACCTTCCAAATCGTCTACAGTAAACTGATGAGTATCATCACAGAAATCGAATTCTTCCCAACCACTGAAACATTCAGTTATATGTGTCAATTAATCATTTATTTTGTCGTACAAAGTAGGTTACGGATTTCTATGCAAAATAAAAATAGTTTGTGTCTTTCTTTCCTTCATTAACAAGCTTAGGGGGTAGTTTCGTTTTCAGGATTGCAATGGAGCAGGATGTGTCTTCGGGATGTAGCTCAGAGCACCCTGGAAACGAGTCTATCCCCTTAACCCTTTGCACTCCGAATTTTTTTTCAATTTTGTTTACTAATTATATTAAATATACCTGTCAAACTTTGTTCTGATTTACATTCGTTTGTAACTAAAAACTACGACTTAAATAAATAAAGGAAGAACCAAATACATATAAAAACACACTCAACAAATGAGCGCAAAGGGTTTTTCAAATTTAACCATTGAATTTTATTCTCAAATCGAGCACGAACCTATCTAATCATCTAATATTTCAACATCAAGCGACATTGTGTTAAGTACAATGTAGTACATGGTTTTACACAGATTAAAGGATGATATATTGACGTTGGTGAAATAGATTTTTATACGCACCTTGATATGTCACGATGTTGTCCATCCCCATCCTTTTCTTCGTTTATCGTTTGACTGAAAGAAGAATTGAATTACATACATTAGAACAGTCTATCTTGTCTCACACAAAACGAATTGTGTTCTCCTGAAAACCATAATAACGAAACTGCACAGATTAGATAAATACAACAGTTTTACCGGTACATCGATATTACCTTACACAGAAATTTAATCGGCATAGCAGCACCTAAGTTTTGTTTTCATACTTGTATTCAATTTCTTACGTCCTACACGAAACGATCATGACTATGTTTAAAGACAAACGTTAGTTACTGGGGGTACAGTTTTTTATAACTGCTTCGTACCAATGTATCAAGATGTAATGTGGAATGATAGATGAATTTTTAACATGACTATACAAGAGATTTACAAGTTTACTATGTATTTATACCGGGAAGGTCGTAGATGATAATGCTTCAAAAAGATATTTGTATTCTTATTGGGAAGGGGATGTACAGAATGCTATAATTCTATGCTTGCGAATGCACATTCTTGGATAGTCGTGAACACATTACGTTTTACAATATACAATGTACAGACATTTCTTCGTAACCCAGTAGAACATTCAGTACGTTCTCATCAAAGTGATATGTATATTACATACACGAGAAACGTTGATTACGGAGTTTAGAGAAACATTCAGAGACATATAAAAGTTATAAATCTTTGGTACAATAGAGACAACTAAGAGAGGAAGATGCCGAAGGTATTGATATTGTTTAAACACGTGGGAATAATATAACTTACAGTATTCATTCGAAGAGTAAGCTTAGAGTTTACGGTATTCGTGTAGAAATACATTGTGTGTACACAAAACATGTTATCGAATGAACATATATCAGAGAAGCAAGCATAGGCAGGGGCAAGGTGAGATGTTTCTTTTCAATACAACATAGAGGCAATTCAATTGCCTTTTAAACAATGTGTGCAAGGAGAGAACCGAGGAATGATAGACGCGGGCCATCCTACTACTGTGTAGGATTGATATACACGAACAGAAACGTACGAACGCTTCGACAGAATAGGAGGAACACATCAGATATCTGAGACTTACTTGACTCCTAGCTTAGTAGCAACTCGCCGCCAAGGGCTGTAGCTTGTCACGGCTTTCTTGCTGTTAATTTCCCTTTAATCGTCGAACAATCGATTGGTTTGTCGTAGTTGCACGAGAGGGAATGCACGGGGGAAGGAAAAAGCACACACTGCATTAGGGCAACTTCATTTTGCCTTCTTGTTTCACCTCCTTCTTCATTTTTCTTATTCTATCACGTTTCCCAATTGTTACGCATCAAGATCATTAATGCACAGCAATTTTTTTTCGTACGTAAAGAATCTTTCTTTTTTTTTCTCTTAGAAAAAGTGTTTACAGACTTCAAAATAAAATTCGAGAAGTGTGTGTTATTCGTACGTTGTTAAGCATGAATTGTTATAATTATTATCTCTGTTTGTTTCATTTCTGTGCATATGTATATGTATATGTAGATATGTGTACAGGCTGATTCTGGAATTGGGACAAGTTGCTGCTCTTTTTTAAGTAACAACAGAAAAAGTTATAGAGAAAGGAATCATATGTCATAGTACGTTCTAACTTCTTATTCTAACTATTATTCTAACTTCCTATGACTTTATTTTTCATGTGGATGCACTGATGCACCTGCCAGATGCAATTGCACTTTATTCTTTAATGGGACCCAATTTTTTTTGTTAAACCAATCGATCTCGTTGATTATCCAACATATGAAAGTACTAACCCAAGGTCATCAAAATGTCAATACTTCACGAGATATTTGACATTTTGTGTCACTACTGCCCTTGTAGTAAAGTACGTTTTTGACACAAATATCTCATGAAGTATTGACATTTCGATGATCAAACTAATGCTATATTATCTTTCACAAACGATGAGAAAATCAATATGTTTATTGTGTTTGTGCACTGGAATTAAAATTGTAGTTGCTGCTGAAGAAGCAGACCATCACAGATATCTTAATCAAACACAGCCGTGGCGAACATATTTTATAAATTAGAAGCTTGAGAGCATACAGTTCATTTTTCAAATCGAACAGAGAAGTCACAAAACCAGTGGTTGAATGTGAAGGAGTAAATGTGAACATGTTGGCATATACAACATTGAATTTCAATACTTTCAACACAATAAGTAGCTAGGGAATGTGATTTAGCCAAAGTTCCGTTTTGAGAATTTCGAAACTGCATAAATTTCGTGCAAATGTCAAATAATGTCCAACGCATGATTTCTTCCTCTAGGATGTTTTTCTATTTTTATTTAAACAAGAGCAGCAACTTGTCTCAGTTCCCAGAACCACCCTGTACAGTGTATATACACGTTATTGAAATATTTGAAGAAGTTTGGGCGTGATATTTTGTATATTAATTAAATATGTATATAAATAAGTTTTTCTTAGTAATGTTAGAGACGCGAGGATAAACACGTTCAAGCTAGCCATACTATTGGCCCAATTGCAAACGTAATTAGAAATAATAAGCCTCCAAGCCAGCCAAAGCTTCTGAGTAATAAGCAGATACAATACCCCTTCTAACTAATCATTTCCTATATCAAATATTGTATATGTATGTAATATAGAAAAAAGATGAGATACAAAAATTCAATAAGATCTCTCCGAATAAAATGAGAAGTGTATTTCGTTTTGTTCGCAAAACTGTATACAGCTATTGGCGTATTGAATCAATTCTGCGGTTGCTCACTATTTTGCACTATCAATGAATATAAGTAGAGGCAAATACTCGAGTTCGGGTAGCTCTGTTGTTAAATACGTTCGTAAACAAGTAGACAGTAGATTTGATGCATTTATGGCAAAAGAGTGTGTAGGTGTAATTTCAAACAGCAAGACCATTAGAAAAATTTTAAAATAATGTTGTATTATTTTCAACCTGATAAACATATTAGGAAAGAAAATCAATCTCTTGTATTATTTTCAAGCTATTATAAACTGTTCCTTATAAAATTGTGTAATAATATAATATGAAATTGTATTATTTTCAACCTATTAAACATATCAGGAAAGAAAATCAATTTCTATTTCGATCCAGTTCATTGCAATCCAGGTAGAAAAGTTTTATTTTGATCTGCTGTCTACTAATAAGCAAAGAAAAAGAAAAGAAATTGAAAGTCGCGCCTCCTGTCAAGCGCAAATGTGTATCCGCGCATTTTACGCATTTTTAACTGATGAATTGCTTATATTGCAAATAAGAGGAGTTTATTAAGGAAAAAATAACTCCGAATTTAGGCATAGCCATGCCAAATTGCGTGCGAATCGTGAACCACATGATACGCAGATCCAATGCGGGGAAATAAAAGATGATTTTTCGAATGAAAACTATTTACCTTCCGCTTCCGTATGAAGATGGTAGAGGTAATGACGCTGTAGAACCTCTCTTGACGTTGCAGCTACTCGATATTGTGGTCATGTTTGAAGCGGGCTTAGTGATAGATTTGCTGGAATGGTGTTTGGACTTGATACACTCCAGCACTAGTTGATCCTTACATCCTTGACTCTGATGTACAGATACTCCGCAATCTGACGAACAAAGTTTTAACATTTATCATAAACGCGTACTTATAATAATTAGACAGCAGATTTTATGTATTTATGATAAAAAAAATGAGTAAGTGTTGTTTAAAACAGTAAAAATGTTAGCAGAATTTAAAAATACGGTTATATTATTTTCAACCTATTAAACATTAACAAAGAAAATGAATTTTTATTTCACTTCAGTTTGTTGCAATTCAAGTAGAAACTTTTTATTTTGCATGAAAAATACAGTGTTCACTATACTTGATACCAGATATGTATAAACAGTATAATACTTACTGTCGCAATGTAGAAGCAGTTTATTATTTGTTGATTGTTTCATACAAACATCACATATTAAACTTCCCTGAGACCCGGCCATTACTGTTGCCCATATATGCTGCTGTAGACTAGTTTTTTTACCACTCTTATCCTGCAAAACCATTAAAATTGTTCCTACGACCTTCAAGACACTTAAGCATGTGTATAATGGCCCTTACCTTTTTCTTACGGAAAAATATAGAACCCCGTTTTCTTCTAGTTTTCTCGGAATTTTGATCATCGTACGCTGCCGCACTGAAAATAAAAACGATTCAATAAAAGTTATTCAAATTTGTAATATAAAAAGCATCGGAGCAACGAAAATCTAGAAGCATTACTATATGGTGTATTCGAACAAAGTGATCAGAAATATGTCTATATCATAACTACATAGATGACTAAGCGTTTCGTGAGGAAATATATTACACAGAGAGAAATGTAACAAATGATACCACAAGTATATTATTATTATATATGTACATGTATACGAATATACTATAAAAGAAAGTGCTTAGTAAATTAAGCTAATACAAACCAGCCACTTTCCCTTGTATCTTGTTAGCAGAATATATATTGCTCCTAAGTGGAAAACTGAAAATATAAACAATGAAATACTTACTCGGTTAGTAATTCGTCAAGCAATATCTGAGCATTCGGAGTGCCTTCTCTATCCTCGTGGAACTCGTGGCTATGTGTCGTGTGAAGATCCTCTGTTTCAGTCTCGCTTCCACTACCCTTTTCGTTTCTTTCGTGACGGCTGTACCATGCAGGATGGTAGGAAATTGTCAAGTACAAACACAAAGTATGCGACTATTGTGTAAAAGATATTGCGAATCAGAAAGTCTCATGTGTGGTGTACCACCGAGATATCGAAGCGCCATAAAAAGATATATACGTGTGGATACACTTCAAATACAGAAAATGCCATTCAAACGAGCGAGAATGTTCGAATTCGAATAATGATTAGAAATGAGAGTCGTGTTATCAAATACACTCAAATGAAAAACTGATATCCTTCCGAATATTTTCAAATTTAGAAATAGCGTACCAATGAATTGTGCAATAAAATTCAAGAATCGACAATTAATTACTCGTAAGTTTATAATAAATAAAATAGTGGTGCAACCATGCGTCAATACTTTTATATACATAGTACGAGTTATTGCAAGCATTCTTAGTTGTAGATAAATTTGTCTTGTGGCCAATAAAGTCATGCATTAATTTTTTCTTCAATTTCAATCGAAATATTGAGATACAATATATATACATAAAGTATGTGCATCATTTTGTGTGCTGCTTATATATAGTTTTTTATAGAGATCGTAGGCTAGATCGTATAAAAAAGAAATAAATAGGAAAATTTACTAAAAATTCATTATAAAATTGAGATTAATCAAATTTGTAAACTCGATATTCGAAACTTTAGAAACAGAGATAATGCGTCTATTATTTACTAAATTATACAAACGATAAGATAGTAAAATTAAGCGTAAAATTTGACGTGATAAGTCAGGGCTGCCGAACTTCGTCGCAAGCCATACTGTCCCAGCCGTTTATCAATCTGCCCGTTTCTCCACTACATAAGTTTACTAATCACTAGACTGCGGATCTTTATGCATTTATGGCTTCTGAAAATGTACAAAACCGGGTGAAATATAAAATTCGACAGAATTTAGTACAATTTTTTATTCTTCCGAGATCTGTAAAGGATACCACCGCTGCAAATAAGATCGTATTTCATTCTACTCTTTTAAAGCTTGTCTAGAAAAATTGAAAAGTGTATAAACATCCGCAGTCCACTAATCACCATTCCATGCACCTTGTTATGGTATGGCAATAAACAAATAGGGATAAAAGCCGTGCATCTCGACTATCCCAAATAATGGGGGGTCATCTTCTCGCTCATAGCTGCCTTACGAGAAACTACATGCGGCTGGCGAGCCAGCAATTCGGCATCCCTGACGTTGATCTAGCTTTACGATCTATAAACATTGTTATTTAACTTACACTATGAGTGATGGTGTAGTCCTAGTTACAGACTCTGCTAAATGAGCATTAACTTGTGGTGTAACAATCGAAGGCGTTGAAATAGATTTCTGAAGAGGTAAACGAGAACCTGTGACACCAGGCATTAAACCACTACTGTCTGCTAATCTTTGACTACCTTTGAATCGTTTTGTAACTATCTTCTGATATTCGCTCTGTTGAAAAAAAATTCTGTAGTTTTTGTTATAAAAAACGAAAGAAACAGAAAAGGAAACGTTTAAACAAGTTTATCAATGTAAGCATCCTTTTACCTGCACAAGATCGGCTTCGTTAAGGGAATGAGTGCTCGCTTGTGATCTACATGCACGATTGCCAACACCTACGGGTCTGGTACCAGATTTTCCTTGTAATTCTATTTCCATTTCACTGTCTAGGCTACTTAAACTAATACTGCGCTGTCGCTGAAATTGTAATGGATAAACTGTTGAATATATTGTTTTATGAAAACAAGTACTAAAGTAAAAACAAAAGCGAAATGAAGAAAGCAATAAAGCAATTATCACCATGCTACGAGTATTACGATAAATGCATTTTCATCGAAAGAATTTATCAGACGATATTAACCATGTTTTGTGCTTGTAGATGATTTTGTCCGGAGGCTCTGCGACGCCCGCATCGAGTATCTTCCAGATCTGTCCAGCTACGTCTTCTGTCTATACCTTGTGCATTCTGTGAACGAGGGCCTACCGGTGGGAAATGTGTAGGAGAACTATTAGTGGAGCAATTAGCGAGGAGGTCTGGATCAGATCCTGTTTCGTTATTACTCGAACGTGGCGGGATTTCAGGTGAGATTAACGGACAGAGGGAAGGACACGACGATGTTAAACGTTGCTGTACGTCACTGTGGGAAGTGCGATGATTGTATCCCCAGTTGTTCAGCGTCAGATCTCTCATACGCTGAATGCAATCATGGATTTCATGCAAATGCTGCAAGTTGTCCTCTGCAAGGTGGTGAATCAATTGTTAGCCACGAGAAGCACACGAAAGTATCAGACGATTGTTCGTACACGATTTTCATATATGTTTAAAAAATAATTATACAGTCACCGTTCTTTTCTAATTTTAGGAAAGATTAACCCTTTGCAGATCGAATTGTTTTTCAATTTTATGTTGCCAACAACTCCCTACTATTCATTAAAAATTTACATCAAACTCCACTGCTTTAAATTTTTCATACCCATTTTTATCATAAATGCATCAAATCCACAGTCTACTAATTATTTTAGATGTAGATCTCAAAGTTTGTTGTAATTTATATTTGTGAAGCTTACGTTTGTTTTTAACTAAAAGATACGACTGAAATAAACAAAAAAGGAACCAAAAACATATAAAAACACGTTCCCTTTACATTTTCCTTTCTCCGATGTCAAGTCACAGTCGACAAAAGGAATACAAAGGGTTAATAAAGCTGTATTCTTTCAAATTGAACCATTGAATTTTACTTTCATCGGTCATGAACTCGTGTAATCGTCTAATATTTCAACATCCAGCGACATTGAGTTGTTACAATGTAACGCATGGTTTCACACGGATTAAAATGTGAAATGAATTTACCCAGAACAGGGTAGTTCTTAGCGAGACCAGGCGAGTGCGGTGTCACACTAATAATCGGCACCAAAGGATTAGGCTGTGATTGTATATTAGAGCCAATTGCGAGCAACGGATGCTGCTGCTGCTGTTCGTCGATTCCTTCAGACATAGTGATAGCCGTTTTCTCAATATTGTCTTTGGTGTAGCTGACTTCAGCGATTATATTCTCACGTTGCCTCAAACAACCAAGGTCTCCATTAATAATAGGTATACGATCGCACTCTGAATGTGATGAGCCCAAGTAATCAGTTATTACATCTTCTTCGCTGTCTTCTCCGCTGTTTGGACACTCGTCTATAAAGAGACAAACATAAAAGCACACCCTGTTATTACATGTATCTGCATAATAAAAATGTTAATCAATGTCGAGTATAACGATCAGTTTAAACAGCTTATAATTAAAAATACCAAATGCTAGTTGAAATTATAAATCACTTGAATGGTTGACGAAGGACTGTAACAATTTCTATTGTGCCATGGAACAACATGACAATGTCGAGTATGACGATCAGTGTAAACAGCGTATAATTAAAATAACAAATCCTAATTGAATATATAAATGATTTGAACGGTTGAAGAAAGATTGTAAGAATATCTATTGTCCCGCGAAATAACGTGACTCGTGTATGACAAGAAATGTCGCATTTCGGTGAACTACATCGAGATACGAGAAAACCGATATCGAAATGTCCTCGCGCCTATTGACTGCAGAGGGAACAAATAGAACTTGCTCTCGACAATCGCAGCCTCCCGCTCTCGTGTTATAGTAATGCATAAAAGCATATTCAATGAAAATCGGGTCAAATTGTTATATGTTACATGGCATGTTATCTACACGTTTCACAATTGCGCGAACGCAAATAATATAAAACGAACGTTTTTCGTCGCATCCGATCGACAAGGGAAGAGGGCGAATTAAAAATAGTATCGATATCAATATTCATTTTTCTCTTTCTGCCGTGTTAATATCGGTCACGGATAACCCAAGGCCATTTGTCCGATCTCGCGAATTTGTCCGAATCAATCTAATGTTGACTGACAACGGGGAGGGAGGGGAAAAGGAAACATCAAGGAAGATTTTCAGTCTTATCACTCTGATTGACCAAAGCAAACTTCCGCGTACATTTAACCGAACAGTTTACACAGCGAATTCGCTAGGAGAGAGTCTGTATACGCGCAAATAAATTTATCGTAAAAAAGACACCACCGTTTTAACGATCACTCTTGCGGAGTAGATGATTCGCGCGACAATCATATTCTATTTTACGTACGCGACAACTTGACGAGCCGTTTATTGTCATCTTCCTATATCAAGAATAAGTTAGTGTGTTCGAATCGTGCAAATCGTACTGTTCTGGGAAACAGGGGTAGACACACTGTTGCTTTCCCCGTAACTCCCGAGCGCGAATTGATCCGTTGGTCCGCGCATTTCACCCCACCTTCATGCATCCCCGATCGTGAACCGACCTCCAACCTTCACTCTAATACCTTTACTACCACCCTTTCCGGTAAATTCGTCTCTCGCCTTCACTTTCGTCGTTTTTCTCGTCGAATCAACCCTTCGCGGTCGGAATTATTTTAACTCGAAAATTAAACGTTCCTTCCGATTTAAAATAATTCTATTCTGCATCATTTTCTTCATATCATGGAATTAAATTTTATTCAATGTTTAGTATTTAATGTTTAGTAGTTGATTAGAACATATTTGATAATCTCCACAATATTTTGAATAATGATACAGCAATGTTTAGGGTTGACTCGCTACTTGAGTGCTAAGGGTTGAAGAAATTATTTATTTCTAATCCAATTGTCACCGATTATTCCAATACACGAACGCGAATGATTTTTCTACTAACTTCACTTTAAAATATCGAGTTTCTGATCAATTTTCTTACATTTTCATAGAATGAAGACCTTGAAATTGTAATTCATGGTAAAAATAAATTTAAAGATAAACAGCTAGAATATTTGTTTTAAAAGTTTGTCTATGCTTACAATAAGGGTACTACTGGTAAATTGTAGCAAACATGCTAGAATAATACTCTTAAAAAATAATAAACAGAGCCCTTCTTTATTAGGGTTTTATTAATAGTAGTAGATACCCATCCCTTGAGAGAAAAAAGAAAAATAAGGAGGTAATCGTACTTCATATTTCCTATAGTACACACATGGAAGCAACAAGTGGTAATGTTTTCTTTATTCTATAGAAATATTTTAAGTTGGGATATTTTATAGGATTCACTAAGAAGGGATAGATATTTAACACTAAGTCTAGGGTAGACTCGTTCCCATGATTGCAAGGGTGTGGAATGTGTCTTCTCATTTCTCAATAATGTAAAAATGAGGTGTTTTGGTTGTTAAAAGCACCAGATAGGAGATCAATCTAGACCTCAGTCACCTTCAAAAGTCCTATTTTTACGTTTACCAGGCGTAATTTACAATATTTTATGAAAATATTAGGTCGAGCCATAAATAACTTCCATCTTTTTTTAACAGACATTTATTTTGCTTTCATTAGATAACAAAATTTTATTAATTTATTATGTAGTCACCAATATTATATTTAAAAGGTTGAGATTCTAGTCAGTTGCATCGGAAGTTATTTATGAGTCAATTTATGCAACTTTATACTTCCGAATAATGCAAATTAAGCCTTGTAAACGTAAAAGGAGGAGTTTTGACTACTGAAAAACCCCATCTTTGTATTATTGAGAAATGAGAAGGCACATCGTGCACCCTTGCTATCCTAGAAACGAGACTGTTCCCTCAACTTCTCTCAAAAAGAAAATAGTACTAATTGTGTAACATTAACACAATGGAATACTATGAAACTACTATTAAAGAAAAAACTATTTACATGTAATATAATCTTTATTCTATTCAAGATTACAGAACAGGATGAAGAATGAATAACATTATAGTATATTAACAATAGCAATACAAGTGATGAAGTAGTACAAACAGCAAAGTCTCAAGTGATAAGGTATGCAACTATAATAACTGTACTTAATAGTATTTATATAATGTGTACATTAAAGCGTTAATAATGCATTAAGAAAGTGCCAACGACAGTTTTCTAGTACAAAGCACTGAACATATTATATACCTATCGAATATACATTTCCATAGAATATCATATTCAATTGTTTGAAAATAAATGTTACCTTATTTCAAAACTGTTCTTCTATCATCGTGCAAAATTCCTATTCACCAAACAGTCATATATTTATAATATAAAAACAAGTAGCAACCAATGCGTACAAATGTGTTTTTATATGAAATCGCATAAAGATATTTATTTTCACAATGTAACGATTTAAATACGATAAAATATATAGATAATTTTTACTTAAAAACGTAAAATATAATTTAGATGAAACAATTTAATTAAATAACTTTAAAACACATTACGTGGTTCTATTCCAATAATGTAAAGAATTGTTGATATTGCATATGATATTGGTAAATGACGAGTGCTCAATGAAAATATTGTTTGTATTGTTAACAACTTACCAGATGAAAACGGAGCCAGTATTTCCTGACGTTTCTCCATCTTTTATTTCCGACGATCGAACGTGTATTTAATTCCCTGTGTGTGAAATCTGAAACATTTGTAAACGTTAAGAATAGCGCTAAACAAAAATCAGATAGTCTTTCAAACATTTTTTAAATTTCGAAAGATTAGATATAAACTTTCTAATGGGCATGTCGATGTAAAATTTGATAAATGAAGAAGATGCACCACTAACGAAACAATCGAAATTCATTATTATAGAGAAAAGTCTGCAGTATTTCATACTTCGAGTGGGACGACGTATACACTTTGTTGCCAAAGGAAGCCGTATTGACAGATGAACACTGGGCTTAATTATTTCGTATATTAAGAGCTATTACTCGACGTCAAATGGAATACGTACCTAAAGCAAAATAATTCTTATAAATCCATTAACATTACACACGGTTTATTATATCTAGGTCCTTCATGAGGAAACAAAATGTTGCATCTACCAATTTGTATCATGCATTCAAGGCACGTCGACCATTTTGTACTAGCCCTGTGCTGTTCAACATAAGGGGTGCGCCGGAGCGGAGACTATAAAGTGGCGCTCCTATCGGCGTAGAGGTGAATTACAGACAGTAAAGTGTCGCCCCTATCGGCGTAGAGGTGAATTACAGACAGTAAAGTGTCGCTTCTATCGGCGTAGAGGTGAACTACGGTTGAAAGAGGAGAAGGATAGAGAGATCCTCGTCTCTCCTGTAGGGCTGCGACGGAGAGGGAGATAAAATAATACCGTATATTTTATAGAAGATATTTTTTCTTTTCATTTTTTCTTAACCAGTTAACTGCGTTCGACGTGTATACACGTCAACCCAAATTTCTATTGCGGTGCAATAACAATAACCTTTTCAAGAATAAATTGTCAATTTTTTATCAAATAAAAATATAATTCTTCCTCGTTCTTCGTAAAATTTATAATAGAACCATTTTCCCTCCGTTCGACGTATATATTCGTCATTGCTTGATGTTAATTGTGCAGTCTGTGGATGATTTTTAAAACTAAATTCCGCAGTTAAGAGGTTAAAAAGTGTTCTGTTGAGGACCCCGCAATAATTCAGACAACATTTCAACACAAAGAGGATCAGAAAATATGGCTCATTCGCTTCAGAAAGGTTGCCCTACGTCCATCGAAAAATCAAGCTGCTTAGTGGTATCTCTGTCTTTGTTTCGCCTGTCGCTCGCTCGCAGGTGAGACAAAGACAGAGATACGACTAAGCAGCTTGATTTTTCGATGGACGTAGAACAACTTTTCTGAAACGAGTGAGCCATATTTTCTGATGCTCATTGTGTCGAAATGTTCTCTGAATTATTTCGGGGTTCCCAACAGAGCTCTTTTTTAAGAAAAAATGTACAGAAAAAAATATCTTCTATAAAACATACGGTATTATTTTTTATAAAGTTTCAGGAGACAAATTGCAAAAAAGGCTCTGTTGGGGACCCAGCGGGAATACAGAGAATATTTCAACACTAAAATTATCGAAAAATATTGCTTTTTCGCTAAATGCAACTCATCAAGTAGCCGATCGTTATAGAACCGAGCAATTCGTATTCCAACATGGCTGCTTCGTTATCGCGCTTTCCGACTGTTTCCGACTTTCCATGCAGTGTGTCTCCTACTATTTTTGCAACCACGGTAGAAACCCATGGTATAAACCAGGAAGGTAGAGTCACGTAGAGTACTCCAGGAAGGAACTATATATATAATCGCTTTTCAAGTTTACAGAATAATTTGAACATTCTCCGCTAGGTTTGTGTCATTCGCTTTTTCCCACTCTGCTATAAAATTTAAAATGTGTATCGACGTTTGATTAGGACGTTTTGAATAAATAATAAGTAATAAATTGTACCATATATTTAGCGCGCGAAAGAAATGAATAATTTAACATAAGAATAACGTACATATTTTCATAGCGAAACAGTTAATAAATTCATAGGCCTTTTTGGCAGAATTTTGAATTTAATTACGTGGACATTCAGCAACAAGTACTATAAGAACACGTGGTATCAAATTTATAAGTGCAAGTGATTAAGGATAATAGAGGGGAGTTAAAGTTTGTATATAAGTGGGATAGAAATTATTTTAGTACTCCTCTGGGACCTCAAAGTGAGTTAACAAATGATTATAAGGATACACGAACTATTATTAGATTTTAATTATTACTTTGATCGCGTCAACGTTTTCACCTCGATGTATTTAAAAATTTATATTTCGACCTCGTTAATAATGTATCATTGTCTGGTTGGAATTCTTTTTACGTAATACGACAGTAGTTCACGATGGAATATATATTTGCATACACTATCAATAATACAAGTTTATTACAGCATGACTGTACCACGTCACTAATACGAGCTCATTGTCAGATCATCTCTCGCGAGCGTGAAGTAGTGGCTGGTAGTGACACACAAATACATTCGAAGTTTTCATAGTACCGTTATTCCTACTGTATTTTATTTTTCGTATTGCATATTCGGCGATTATATAAATATATATATTCGGTGAGAGAAACTTTTAATTACATAGTTTGACCGGTAGATACGGCTACAATGTGTCACTGTAGCGGTGTTAATCGATTAACGATATATCAGAGATGAGAAAAATGTCAGCGAAGTTTACTTTCGGTAGGGAGCTATACGTTTCTGATGGCACGTACCTAGTCTGGTTTTTGTCATCAAAGGTGGGAAGTGTGTTAGATCGTCGCGGTAACCCGCGATAATAACTTTATCATCGGCTTGAAGCGTGACCAAGTCACATACCAGTGAACAGAATTATGACAAGCGGAGTCGGTGGAAACATGTTCACCGTTCTCATCTTCTGCACCGTGTTTCTACCTTCAGTTTTACACGCCAGTTATTTCGGACTGAACAATGAAAACAACGACCAGTGTTTCTGCAAGGTATTATTATTTTCCTTGTTTTCCCGTTGTTCAAATTTTCTGGTGAGAAACGTATAAACATAACCCATCGAACAGATGGGATGTGTCAAACAGGCTATACAGGGTGAGTCTCAAATAAGTCGTAAGTTATTTCTTATGCCAAAAAATGTTTTGAACCAGAGTTGCATGGTTTCCTGGGATACATACAGTGCTGTAATTTGTTTTTTTTTTATTACTTTGCTTTTTTAAAGAGATACAAAGGTCACCTTCAGTTTTTTAAATGGAATGCCTAATGTTTTCTTTCGAATTTGGATAAATTATGAAATTCTGTGTGAAAAAGTATTATACGAATAGGAACTTAAAATTAATAATTACTGAGATATTTTCAAATTAATAATCAATGTGATGGTGAAAATAGATGGTGAAAATCATCATCATGAAATATATAAATACTTGGTACGTAAACATTTATTATTACAAGACTGTGGGTCTTCGTGCAAAATAAAAATTGTCTGCATAGATTGCAAGAAGTAGAAACCAAATTGAATGTTATTTCTTACTTTAATGAATTTAATAGAGGAGAAATCATATATTGACATCTTCAATTTTTAAATTTGCTAAAAATTTTGAATTTCATCTACTCAACTTCGTTATAAATGCATAAAGATCCACAGTCTAATTGTTACGATGTCCAGTAATTGGCAACCACTGAAATTATTAAGTAGAATGTTTCCTAATTGTTTATCGCAAGCCACCAACGACAGAAGATATGGGAGGTGATATGCATGTGTTGCAATACTTACAGAAACGCTAGAAGAAGTTCTTTGGTCACTGATAACGATATGCAAGTGCATTGACTGCAATGAACAGTGCTTTGAACAGTGATCGAAATAAAACTTATTCAAAAAGTATCTCAATAATAGTAGACATTCCATTTAAGAAGCTGAAGGTGTCCTTCACATCTTGATAAAAAAGCAAAGTAATAGAAAACAGATTAAGCACTGTCAGTCCCGCATTAAACCATGTAACTTTAGTTCAAAACATTTTTTTCAAACAACGAATAACTTACGAGTAGACTGCGAATCTTTATGTAAAAGAAAACTGTTCTGCAAATAGAATTTTTACATTAAAAACGTTGTAACAATGTTCTTAGATTTTTCTAATCTTTTACTATTTTATAGTTCACCCAGCCAGTTTCTTGATAAATACAGAAAAATCCTCACCCTGTATACAGATAGCATTCTTCCAATGGATATCTAGTTTCAATACTTTCGAGTAGGATGTTAATTTAAATAAATCTGTGTTATACATACTTTGTTATATTTAATAACACTTGTTGTCTATTTCTAGTTGAAAGGTTCTATAGACGATTGTAGCTGTAATGTGGACACGGTGGATTATTTTAACAATAAGAAGATTTATCCAAGACTTCAGAGTCTTCTAGTCAGAGATTATTTTCGTTTCTATAAAGTCAATTTGAAACAGGCCTGTCCCTTTTGGGCGGACGATAGCAAATGCGTTATGCGACATTGCAGCGTGCAACCCTGTCAAGAGGTGAGTGCTTCAGGAATTACGTTAAGAAAATTGATAAACACAATGTTAAACGTTCCTTTGTTTGTAGGAAGACATTCCAGATGGACTGAAAGGAGATGCCTTCAGACACACGCACTTCAATGAAAGTCCTGCGGATAAATATAAAGCCAGTGTTCAATTCAACGATTGCATGCATAGTGCTAAAGATCATAACAGAGAGCTCGGTTATTTGAATACAACTATTAGGTAAAGAAACTTCTGTATACTTTAAATAGATAATATCCCTGCGCTACGAAACAATAATATTTCTCCAGTTCAGAAAATTACAAGGATTTCGAGTTGTGGAAGCAGTACGATGACGCTCAAGACAACTTTTGCGTCGAGGAGTCTAGTCCCGGGGAATACGTGGATCTCTTGCTGAATCCTGAGAGATATACAGGTTACAAAGGACCCAGTGCACATAGAATATGGCACAGTGTTTATATGGAGAATTGCTTTAGGTATGTTCACTCTATCTTTCGATGAAAGGAAAAATTTCATTCTATATTGTACGTTTAATTTCAGACCAGAAAATTCACCTAGTTTTTATATTCAATCTTCAAAAATAAATGGCAAGTAGCACTCAATGTTTCTGTATTCTAAACAAAACGATCAGTTCATTTCAACACGCGTTTTCCTTTGTTTTAGGAATGTGCTTGGAGAAGAGAGTATTTTATCGCGTTATATCGGGTCTTCATGCTAGCATTAACATTCATTTGTGCGCGAAATATTTATTGTCGTCGAAAGATAATCCAATGCTGGGCGGTGGTCAGTGGGGACACAAATTAGAAGAATTTCAAAGAAGATTTTCGCCAGACACAACTGGAGGCGAAGGTCCGAATTGGTTGAAAAACTTATACTTCATCTATTTACTAGAGTTGCGAGCTCTGGTTAAAGCTGCGCCGTACTTGGAACGCGAAGAGTACTATACTGGTAACAAAGTACAAGATAAAGATACACATGCAGCGATAAATGATATTTTAGGCGTGGTCAAGTATGTTACATTTCATGAGTTGTATTAATACGGAAGTCTATATACTTATTTAATCGACGTGTATTGTTTAGGTCATTTCCAGAGCATTTTAACGAGAGCGTCATGTTCGCCGGTGGTGCAGAGGCTCAGCTGCTGAAAGAACAGTTCAGGCAACATTTCCGAAATATTTCTCGCATTATGGATTGCGTGGGATGCGATAAGTGTAAACTTTGGGGTAAACTTCAAATACAAGGGTTAGGCACAGCATTGAAAATCTTATTCTCGGGAAAGTTCGATAGATGGGAGCCAACGTTGCATAACTTTAGCAGAAGACAATTCTATCTAGAAAGAAGCGAGATCGTTGCTCTTATAAATGGCTTTGGAAGGTAAATATTGTTTGACAAAACATCGGTACACTGAGTTCGATTGTTCACGATCTTTAAATCAATATTTTGTTTCCACAGACTATCGGAGAGTATCTACGAGTTGGATAGATTTCGAGATCTGATGAGATAACAGGATTATAACATGTAATTATGTAATTATTGCGGGAAGAAAATACATCACACACAAATTACTTAATATAATTTAAATTTATATAATAAGAGTTTCTTGAAAAACTGATTTGGAGCGGTTAGATGTTACTTAAAAAGTTTATATACTTTCGAATAGGTAAACAGTTGCAATAAAAATCGTTATAATTTACGCTCCACGCGCAAGGATCGTCGCTTCTTTGAAACTAGAGATTATATTGAACGTATTGCAATTTTGCGAAGATTCTTCTTTCTTGAAATATTGTTACGACTTTAACGATCGATCATTTTTATTCCATCTGTGATAAACAGTTTATCTATGGGAGAAAGAGGTCTCCTACCAATTTCGAAAGTAGCTTACTGCTCGTAGAAATATTCCATCTTTGGACAATTCTTGCAGTTTTCGAATTAGCATGTGTTCCGATCAAAATTTGTTGCAAATGCAATCGTAGTTGTTTTCTGATTAAAACCGTGTTTATCGGTGACATTAGAAGTAGACTGCGGATCTTTATGCATTTATATGGCTTCTCTAAAAATGTTAAAATATAAAATTCCACAGAATTTAATACGATTTTTATTCATTTCAGATTTACAAAGGCTACTACCACGTAAAATAAGTTTTTATTTGTTTCTACTTTCGTAAAATTCGCATAAACATCCGCAGTCTAATTATAAGAATGTATACTGCAATACGTTCTATTCGATAAGGTACTGTGCGTTGTAAACATTGCCTATGATCGTCTAATTTTGATATCAACGGATATGGACGTACAGTTTTCCGAATAATCCTCTATTCCAGGTTTCTATATTCTTGCTACACGGATAGCAAGACGAAGTATTATATTATTTTCTGATAAATTTACACATAAAACACAGACCTCTTGTATATTATGTTGGGTCAGTGGGACAATAATTTTGGTTTTGTAAATTTATAGGTACGTCGACGTACAAATGTGTTATCGTCTCGTTTAATTCATTGTGGAATGTCTATGATTTTGTTAAACATTTATATATAAACATACATATATGTATACTGTTACGTAACTTCCGAGAGAGGTGGTAGAATAACTAGATTTTTGCACAAATAGCTGCATGTACACGTTTTTTAAATTTATACAGACTTTATGCTGCTCAATTTATACCGACTTGAGGGTCCAGTGTTTTTTAATCGTAGAGCGCTACCATGATGAAATAAATTCATTGTAAATAGCAAAGTGTAAGCCATTGACACCGTTTACCTTGCATGATCGGAAATCGACATTATTTTCCCACCAACTCAATATTTTTATATTTTATAACTTATGAACTATTTCATACTATTATATATACATATAATTCTATGCAGACTACCACTCGTAAGTCGGCGAACATTCGACCGATCGAAAGATCAACGATCATAGATGAGATTAAAAGGATTAAAGAATAGTTTGAAGAAATTAGAAAGCGATACTCCGCTTTGATCATTTACATGACGTTTTCATGACACAAGTTCGCCTTTACCGCACGCGTATTAACGTAAGCGCCCGCAAAACTTATGAGTGATATCGTGTAGTTATTTATTACGGAAAGATCCAATTGTACTGCTTGAAAATCATAAAGCATCTATGTTCTTTTCAATTTCCCAATGGAACGTGTAAATGGATAGTATTGGAAATGAGTATTTCGTATGAAATAAAAAGATATTAACCGAGTCTCGTCGATGTTTCTACGTCAGATAAGCTGATACGTTTCATACGCTATCGTGCATTCATCTCGATTGCTGATCCCAATCTTGTCCTCCTTTTATCTATCTATTATCAAAGTTACAGTAGAGAAATATGGAATATTATGAGATTCTGGAGCTATGTGGTATGTTTTTTCTGTCAACTTAATTACCGTAATTTCTACCGATTTAATTACGTACACTCCCGTCCACAAATCACTGGATACTTATCTTTAACAAAATGGCAATTAAAAGGTACAAACTTCTAGCTTGATTTTATCGTTTCATTTCGATTAGATGTAGCTAGATAATATTTGAATGCAAAGTAGAATATATACATATATTATTTGAATAAATGTTGAAAAAAAGAGATTGAGTAAATACCTCGGTTAATCTTAAAAAATTAGAAAATGTAAAAATAATAATTATAATTTAGAAAATACACGATATTTTAGTCTGCATCAAAAATGAATAAATGTCCTATGACTTAATGAACGGGAGTGTAAACCATAGGATATAGAAGAAAAAGTTTTCAGACAAAATCTATCACGGTGTCGCGGCCGATTCATTTTCAAATGGATTTTTCTCTAAAACAATGCCTGATATAACACCGACGTATCGTTTCTATAATGTTCTTGAATAACAGACACCGAAGACATCTTGATATCTGTTATCTGAACCTGTGGAACTCGATCACGCTTCTGAATAATCACTGGCCACCCTGATGGCGATCCCAAAAGGAGATCCGGTGATTGCGATAACGCTATTATTATCTTGCGGTTCGTTATTATTATAACACTATTGGTATTTAGAGATACGACGATTCATTAAAAAAAATTCTCAACATAAAAGCGTACTTTTAAACATAATGTCAAACTGAAACGCAAATGCGTACAATTTTTCTGTGAGGTAGAGAGAAATCGTTATCGAAATAAAAAATGATCACGAATTTTCAGGCTTCTTGAACGTTCTCCTCGAATCGTTAGAATTAGTTGTTCGAGTGTACAATAAAGCAGGGAGTTCCAACTTGTTCCCCTCCGAGAAACCTCGTTCCACTGCAGTAAAGTCGTGATCTAGTTCCCTGAGGATCTCCAGGATCACCGTTCACTGTCCCTTCGCCTACCCCTTCCACCTTCTACGGCAGGGGTAGGCACGGTAGGGGGTCCTTGTAACGACGGACGTTGATGGGGCACACTGGACGCAATGGTGGGGACGATTTTGTCTCAATCATTTTCGACAAAAATATTCTACGACAACGATAAAGTTTAAAAAATTTTGAGTAGAACATAAACGGGGAACGTGCCACGTATGACTCGCGAGCTACAAGTTGGAACTCCCTCCAGTAAAGTCGCGATTTAACAATAAAAACCAGTTCGTCTACCCTTTTCACTGGGGAGCATACGCCGCGAGGGATCAAGAAGCTCCAACTGTCTCGTGTATCGATGTTAATTATTTTTTTATAGGACTTTTACCAACTTATTTGTGGAATTCTTTGAGAACATACAGTAAATATGAGTCAAATTGTATCTAGTTTGGTGTTCCTTTAATCAGAAAAATGTCGCAAGTGTATCGGTAAAGTTTCATTGAAAATAAGTTAATTTTTTACGGCCACAAAAAAATAGTATCCTTCTACGATCTCTGTCACGGGTACCATGGAAATCACAGACACAAATTTCCCCGACTCGGTTTTCACCGATAACATTTTACCGGCTCCATATTTGACCGACAACGCTTTCAGATTCGTTGTCGGTTAAAGGCGTTGTCAGCCAAAGTATGTAGTTGGTCAAATCTGCAGTCGGTGATAACCGCGTCGGGGAAATTTATGTCGGTGATTTTCATGGCATCCCTCTGTCACAGCACAGAACCGAGAATCGGCTTGGATCGCGACTCGACTGTACTACTAGATTCTTAGAGCGTCGATGTATCTATGAGAATAAGCGACAAAAAAAGAATGGATCTTGAACATTCCGACTGTCAGTGGCCCTTGGATCAACCAGCGAGCTTCTCGGCATCCGTGCACCCTTTATCGCATCATTTCCGGGCTGCATGCAGTATTATGTCTAAGGCACTCGTGTGCGTTGTAAACAAACACTCGGTATCGTGAACTGTCATCAGCCATTTCGGTGAAACGCGTTCTGCGAGCGAGATATACGACACATGACATACGACGTACTAGGGGGCTTGGCTCAGGACTCAGGACTCATTGTCAGTCCACGGATCGCGCGCTCAGACGACCACATCGAAAACCTCCCTTCTTCCGCGAGCCGTTCGTCGTTCGTAGCTCGTCGCCTACGATCGGTCCATGCAAAGTGTCTTTTGGAACGGATTCCAATTCAATGGAACCGATTCGCGCGAGAGATGTGTCGACCATTTATTATTTAAAGAAGTTCACATGTGCCTCGCAACCACGAGGTCCCCGCGTTACAAGAATTCCTACGAACCACAGACTGCCATTGCCGATACACGGGTTTCACGATTCCGCTTTTGGTTTCATAGTGAAAATCTCGAACCTACGTACGTTCGATTTGTTTAAAATTCGAATTTTTTCTCCGTGGAAACTTACAGCGGAACTTTCTCTTCAAGTACAGTGTCGAGGGTTTTCAATCCCAGCCAATAGATGTGGGATTTATTTCAATCTAATATGCGGGGTGAACTTATTACTCTGTTATTAGTATATTATATAGTAAATTTTTTGTCAACTCTTTCTTTTCATGAATTTTTATGGTTACGTTTAATTTTTTCCGTTTGAGGATTTCAAGGCGAATTCGGTATGTATCATAACATAAAAAGAGCAACAAATTCAAGGAAAAATTGCTCTTTTCGTTCTTTTTTACAAAAAATTATCCTTGTACACTCTTTTTTAAATCATTACTAAAAATTGTTTAGAACGAACTATATATATAAACGAGCTGTCTGTAATTGTAACTTCAATTCCATTTAATCAGAGAAATATCAAAATTATAAAACACTCTACTCAGTAGTAAGTACACAATGTTATAGATATTTGAAACGTATCAAATTTATCAATATTTTTTAAAAATACACCAAAATGTAGGTGGATTTATAGAAATTTTGGGCAGTAAAATTCTAGTATTTAACGAGTAAACGGAAACCATGTTTTCCTGTTCTGAAACAGTGTCGATCCGTTCTTCGATTGTTCCGAAGGGTCCTGCAGTCACGTGGATTTCGAATCGCGCGTCGCGCCTTCGGTAAGCAGAGTATAAGACCTTTGAGACACGAGATTTAAAGTATTATGCTCCGTTTATCGTCAGCGCGGTGCGGAACGATCACCGTTGGATCCAAGAAGTTGGAGATCGACGGGACAGGGGCTGGGATCTATGTATATCGGGTCGAGGGTCACTTTCTTCGTTGATCTTCGCGATTCCCATATTCTAGCATAATACTGCCGATAGATACGAGGGCATTATGCTAGAAATGTGTGGAATCATGAATTTATTCGGAGCTTCGTTCGCCGACGCGGTCCGGACTCGACTATCGTTGCTGGCGAACGCTCGTGCGGACATGGAAATTGTTTTATCGTACCGAGCTTGTTAATCTCTCGCGTGACTTCGCGCGAGGAGGTTATCGCTATCTCGAAGAAAATCTTTCGTTTCTTTTCTTCGGTTCTCTTCGGCTTCTGTGCTAGCTGCTGTTGCTGCGCGTTAGCGGAATAATGCAACAGATTCGGAAAGTGGCGTTTCGATGAAGATGAGGGTGGCGGTTGTCGGCGCTGGAATAATTGGCGTGACGAGTGCGCTCGCGGTGAAAAACGCTTTCCCGTGGTTCGAGGTGTGCGTTTTCGCGGACGAGTTCTCACCGGATACCACTGGCGACGGGAGCGCCGGCCTTTGGAGCCCTTACCTTCTCGGCGAGACGCCTGTCGATCAAGTACAGTGAGTATCCGAGAGTACTCTCGAGAGTACTTTCCATCCATTTAGAGAATACTTGAGAAATGTTTTGCTCTCGGTGATTGACGCGAGAGCAGTGGTACAGCCAGGATTCAATCTTGGGGTGTGGGACCGAGTTGAACAGAATGACCTTTTCGTTTGATAGTGAAAATCTCGTACCTAGGTATGTTCGATTCATTCAAATTCGAATTTGCTCCCCGTGGAAACTTACAGTGAAACTTTCTACCCGTTGTCAAGTTGCCAATCTTTTTAGATGTACACTGTCTAGGGTTTACAATCCCGAGGGTTAAATGTGGGATTTATTTCAAAACGCATGTTTCAATAACGTTTATTTCAAACGTACTTCGGCCTAGTTTGAAGTTGTAGAAAATAAACAAAAGCCAAATAATTTAATGAAAATGTTCAGTCTCACCGCGTTTGTTGAGGCGACGCGACGGTACCAGGATTTCTGGGTGTCACCGGACACCGGTTCGTGACTCCTCGTGAACGAGCCCATTGAGTAGGCAATCTTATACAATATGTATACAAATAGTTTAGTTCCATATCGTTTACCATATCATCCTCACCTCATTAATTCTAGATCGTCGAAATAGTTTAAACTAAAGCGTTCCCACTCCGACGTCTAAAGTGCACCACCCTTAAAAAGTTAAACTTAAATTATACAATAAAAAAAGATTCCTAGAGAGACACGAACAATCGCTAGAACCATATAGAACGCCAGAGTTGGGCAAAAAGTAATTGCAATTACAATTACTTACCAATTACTGTCATTTGTAATTACAGAAATAAAACTACAATTACATGTAATTGTAATTGGCAATTGCAATATATAATTCTTTTTTTTATTGTGTGCTTAAATGTAACTCTCTGTAGGGGGTTATGAAGCTTTTTATTAGGATTAATAGGAATACAGTCAAAACATTTTTTCAGATTTAAGAATATGCGAACATGTAGGCTCATCAAGTACTGAGAAACTTTTGTCTAAAACATTTTTTAATTGCACTATTGGGAATGCATAAAAAATGGTGACATAACTTAACGGATACACCCTGTATACATTAGGATTAATAGGAAAACAGCGTATTTGACATATACAAAATTTAAAAAACGATATATAATTGATACGAAGGAATTGTAAACAATTACTTCATCGCGACATGCAGGATTTGACTCTAGTCACACAAGTCCCGACCTGTGGTTCCTTTGACAGTTTTTATCCTCTCGAAGAGTAGAACACGATGCAATCATAAAAAATTTGACCTTCGAAACCTTAAAAAAGTCATTCAAGGACAATATGGCCGGAAGCCATATTTATTTTAACAGATTTTCACCGATCATGAGATGTAGAATCATGCTATGGTGGTCGTGATATAATTTTTATACACTCTGTACATTTTTATTGGCTACGTAAGGATTGAATCGCTCCGACTGTTCTTCGTAACGTACGATAGCTTACACGCGGTCGGTACCTCGATAGAAAATGGGCTGGTACCACGTTTCGATGGCTCGAGGGATTTTGGCGATCCGGACAGGCGCCGGAAATGGGAATCTCGTTGCTACCAGTTTACCGCGTAACCAGCGATCCTCAAGGCTACGCTGACTCCAGCTGGACGAAACTGGCCTATGGAGCGCGCAAGCTGTCATCCGAAGACTTGAACAGACTGAACGAGGAGCATGGATCAAGCTACAAGTACGGTATCGGTAAAACTACCCGCGACTATCCTACTCTTGAGGGGATAAGTGTAGATTGTGGTTGTCCACTCGAGGAATAACACTAACCGTACTTTCACATTATTTAGTTTTTAATTATTCAAATTACTAGCTGACCCATCATTGTCCTGTCCAAGTTTCAATATAGAAAAGCACTTTCATTTTGCCCCGAAGTTTCCAGTATTCCGGGCAACTTTTTCAACTTTTCCTTTTTTAAAAACCTTATTCGAACTAGTACAAACATTTTTTTTTTAAATTTGTCAAATCAGAAAATCGTGGTTTTTGCAATACCACGTGCGAAACAATTTTTTTCCACATGCTATACATCATTTCCCGTAGATTTTTTCACGCTGTTTTCAAATCTGGTCTGGAAATGTGTTTACGACCAGCGAATTTTGCAAAAAATCGAATTATTGTTAAAAATTTACATTTTTAGTTTTTCAAGGTTAAAAATGTTCACACCATAATATACCTATTTTCCCATATTCTGCAAAGTTTCAGCTTTAATTTAACGAAAATTTCATCGCTCTATCTTATTTCTATCGAAAGTTCCTTGACTTTGTCGTCGATTTCGTCCGAATTGCCCACTGTGCAGCACTGCCGTCACATTTTTAACCGACTTTGAAAAAGGAGGTTACTCAATTCGACCTGTATGTGCCTTTCTTCGCTTTTTTCCCAAGTATGTTCACCGATTACGCCGAGATGGATGGACTAATCGGTACGAAACCTTTTGCATCTTGTAGAGTATGTCCTCAGAGTGGTCCCATTATAAAATTTTTTTCACTTTTTTTGTACGCGATACGGTTAGTGTTAATCAAAAGAACAGCGATCACAGTCTAATTCGAAATGATTTCAGGGACGGATGGATGTTCGTGTCGTATACCGGCGAGCCGACGAGGCTGTTGCCTTGGTTGATGAAGAAGTTCGTCGCGGCGGACGGTGAATTTCGCAAGAGAAAACTCGAAACGTTGCACGAGTTGATCGACGACGATGGATACGATTTGGTAATACATTGCAGCGGTCTCGGTGCTCGGTTACTCGCTACCGATAACACGGTTACGTCTATCAGAGGTCAAGTCGCTAGGGTGTGTATTTGCGTATGTACAATATGTAAACTCGTAGAGAAGAAAGTCTATTCGAATTTTCGCGTTTAAGGTGAAAGCGCCTTGGGCGATGCACGGACACCTCGTCGACGACCACGACTCGCACTACGTCATTCCAAAGTAAAGGAATCGCTATGCTGCACCGTAACGCTGTACAGTAATGTCTCTATTAGAGCGACAGCCTCGAGGGGACTTGGTCGCAGAAATCGTGCGCAGGCACTATTTGTTTAATTCATTTACGGTGAAATAGAAAATCGCGAATCATTACATTAGACATTTCAGGAACTCAAAGTAACTTTATTTAAAGGTTGAATCGGCCTGACGTGCAGTTGCAGAGGTAACAGCCGACTAACTCCATATAGGATTTTTGTGGTCTCATATGCAAACGGTCTTATGTCGGGTACAAAGGTTTTGGGATTTTTTCATGGTCAAAGTATTCAGCGTTGAGTTAGTTGTGGACTTGGGCATTTTTTTAAAAAGTGCGGAAATGCTTTGTACATACCCCAGCTCCCCTGGGGGTCCATGTCTCTTTCTTTTCTATACGGCGACTGCGATTCTCCGCGTCGCGTTAGTAGTATTCACACCGATATACCGAGCCGAGATCATATACTAAGTTGGGAGGGATAACTTGGTCGCAACAATCGTGCGCAGCATTGTCGCTCTAATAGAGACATAACTGTATCTGCGCGCGACAACGTCAGGTCGCCTGATCGAATGTTATTTCCTTTTCTCAAGTATCGACACTATGGTGTTGGGCGGCACGCATCAAGAGAACGACTACGATTGCACGCCACGGAAGGAAGACTCTAAGTTCATCTACGAAGGGTGCAGACGAATCTTGCCCGCGCTTAAGGTAATATCGAGGATCCTACGATCCTCGATGAAAGATGACTGATATCCATTGTTTTGTAAAAATGACAAGACTAAACTTATTCAGATTTCTTATAATTTTCATAAGGATACGAGCTTGAATAAATAAATTCATAAACCTCTCGAAAAGCCCATCTTTGCATTATGGAGAAATGAGAAGGTGCATTCGACGTTCTTTGCAATCCTGAAAACGAATACACTCCTCAAGAGCAATCAATGGCTGTATTCTTTAATTGCAGGAACTCGAACCGGTGAAAGAGTGGGTGGGTCTTCGACCCGGAAGGGTCAGCGTCCGCCTCGAGTCGGAAATCGTCGAATCTCCTCGCGGCAAGAAATACACGGTATCGGAAACCAGGAAATACGTCTATCATCTATCCGATATTTCGTAAGACTCGATTGTACAATATCTATGGAATTTGTTGCAGATAATACACAATTACGGCCACGGCGGAAGCGGCGTGACGCTCTGTTGGGGTTGCGCCATGGACGTCGTCGCAATTCTTCAAGCTAATCGGAAATTGACCTCGCATTTGTAACATCCATCGAACAATAAACATATATGGTACACAGGTGTCTGGACGTTCGTGTTCTCATTGTCGCGACACTGGGTCGGCGATCCCACCCTCGCGATGAACGCGCGAGCCGTTTAGGAGCGTTCGTGATGTTCTTTGCAACTGCGCGAACTTGCTCGAACGTGGGAAGACTGCAATTAAGGGAAACGGAGTCAAAGGTTCGGGTTGCGTTTTGCGTGGACGACGGCATGCCGCAGTGATATCGACGGAGCTGCGTCGAATCGCGTCGCGTCCCTAGAAACTAGAGATCGCGGTTTCGGACGTGTACTAAAATACACGTGTACACGTGGTACGTGAACCAAATTCGAAATTCAACGTGTAAGGTCCATTTGCCGTGTTTCGAACACATAGGTGAAGGTGTTCCGTAAATCTCCGTTTGTCATCACCGAATCTATTACAATATTGCGATAGATTTTAATGCATCGCAGCTCCAGGGAATAATTTTAAAAGTGCAAAGAACAGGTGTAAATTCGACCCGATCATTGAACCATGCGAGAAATGTGGAAAACGGGACCACATGGCTCACCATGATCGGGTCAAAGTTAGTAGAAGGGTTTAAGGTTTTCAGTGGGTATATGAGTACGCCGACCATCCACGGTCTGAGCCCCACACTACATACAGTATTTTATTCATATAAATCTCCAGCACAGGCCTGCCGAAGGGACATTTATGCACCTGGGACAGTGTTCTCTGGCTTTTGCCGAACGTAGAGGAGGACAGCCGAGCTCGAGAACATGGCTCGAAACATAGTTAATCCAAATTTCCAACTTCATTATTTTTTTTATGGGACTTTGATGATCATATTCGAGGTATTTTTCTAATGCAAAATCATACCAAATATGATATAATTCCGATGATATTTACTTGTGTAATAGACAATTAAAGTTTCGGGCGCGAGGAAGGATAGAGTATGGGAAAGAAAGACGACACTCCTTCCTTGCGCTCGAAACTTCAATTGTCTATTACACAAGTAAATGTCATCGGAATTATATCATATTTGGTATCATTTTGCATTAGAAAAATACCACGAATATGTTGGTGAAAGTTCCATAAAAAAGTAATGAAAAATAAAGAAGTGAGAAATTCGGATTAGGTGATCTCACCGATATACCCGAGCCGCTTGATGTCATACTTCTCGGCGACCGAAACCTGTCGAGTTTCGCGGACCCTCAAGGGGGTATACCCCGCAGTAGTAGACATTTATGGATAAAATACTGTCCCCTCCTCTGGGATGTGCGTAAAGTTATTTTTCCCTTCATTCGTATAAAAGGGAATAATTTTCCTTACTCGTTGTGAATTTTATTAATTTCATATTTCTGGATCGAAGGTCATTTGTAGGTCGTTTAGATGTCGGCTAATATTATACACGGCAAAAAGATTTGCAGTAGAAATAAAATTCCGAATAAAAAAAGCACAAGAAAGAATAATATTATCATGGCGACGTGCGTCCTTCGATACCATTAAAATCCGCCTTTTGTAAAATATTCAGGTGTTCCGTTTCTTCTGACACACCCTGTACAGACGTGAGATAGAGATCTCTAGTAGAAGCCAGGGGAACGTTTCTGTTTCAGCCGTCGCATTCAGAAATGATTCCGTCGACGATCATCCACGGTTATCCTCGTGATTCCCGACAGTTTCGCTGTCCCGTGGTCGCGCGATGGCAAAACAATTGATGGAAGCGGCGTCGCGCGAAACGCGACTCGCCACGATTTCGCGAGAGACAGGAACCGGCTTTCGGAACTCGTGTCGGGAGAGAAATTAACCTGATACCGATTCGCGGAAATCAAAAACCGAAAGGGAAACGGTTCGTCGGTGCTTTCGACGATTCGCGTTGTTCGTCGAGAACGAGTCGACGGTACGATGCGCCCGGTCCGATCGAATTAAACGACTCGATGCCGCGCGACGACGACGTGTCGTTCAAAATAATGAGATACGCCGGTCATGAACGTCGCTGGACACAACCGCAGACGTCCCTCGATGCCGAACCGGGAACGAGAACACGAACTCGTCGTTGAGAGAAGCAATACCAGCGAATCCGATTCGAGCGGCGACGTACGATTCTACAACGCCGTACACGGAGATCGGTGCAGGAAGCTCTCCAACGTCTCGTCGAGCATCGTTCCGTTTGTCTCAGAATCGACCAAGTACGATCGAGAACCGATCGGGTGTTTACCGCCACTGCCGGACAAGAAAGACGATAAAGGTATCGCTTCTAACCTAGATACCGCGATCGAGGTAACGCGCGACTCGATTCGATCCTCGAATCACTTTACAGGTTCTGCGATCCAAATTCACCCTTTCCTGCAAGTCAGTTTCATCTTTCTCAGAAATCAATTTCATCCTCCTGTGAATCGAATTAAATATTTTATAAATAAAGTATTTTCAAATGGTAAATTAATTGTGAATAAATTCAAAATTTTTTTATTGAAAAGATGTATGTCAAATACTTATTTAAAAGTGATTATCGATTTGTTAACTTTGTAATGTACGACAACCGTGTGTGTATATTCATTTCAGCCATTTTTTCTGATCAATAAATTTGAAAAATGAAAGTATATAGTGATTACAGGGCAATAAATAATTAATTTTAAATCATTCTTAATGGGTGAATTTGATTTGCAGAAAGGTGAAATTGACATGCGAAAGGGTGAATTTGGAGCGCAAAACCTGAGGAATCTTGTTCTCTAGTATTTTTTGGAAAATTGTTTGAAGCTATAAATGCATAAAGATCCGCAGTCTACTCATAAGTATCAGCTTTAGTTTGCTCGCGAACTGATTTGGGGAGGGGTGGATTTGCCAGCGGACCTATCGTTCGCGGACACCGACGCGGAGTCTCGCAAGGGCAGGGATGAATCCACGAACAAGTCCAAGAAGAAGAAGAAACGCAGGTACGCAAGCGTTGTGGTTGTCGTGGTTAGCGATAAGTGGAATTCTCGTGGGGTCCCATGGAAATCACCGACCCAGATTCCAGATTTGACCGACAATAAAGTAATTATATTGAAAAGGTCTACGTACTCCGATTTCGATGAAATTTTAATATGTTATAGATTTCGACATCTTGAACAACTTTTTCCTTTTCCAATATAGGGGGGTCGCTTTTAGTTTTCGAGATATTTGCCGCGGAGCGTGCAGTAATACGAAAAATTCAATACAATATTTGCGATAGTTTTTTTGTAAATATCACAAAAACTAAAAGCGACCCCCCTATATTGGAAGAGGAAAAAGTTGTTCAGAATGTGTTGCTGCATAACATATTAAAATTTCATCAAAATCGGAGTACACAGGCCTCTTCTATATAATTACCGACTATAACTTTGACCGACAACAATTTTGATCAACAACGAATCTAAAATCGTTGTCGATCATAGTTGTTTTCGGTTAAAGGCGTCGTCGGTTCAATTTTCAGCCAAAGTTGTTGTCGGTCAAATCTGGAGTCGGTGAAATGTAGATAAAAACAGTGTCTGGAAGTGTCTGTGATTTCCATGGGACCCATTCTCGTGAAGGTATCTGACGATATGCACGAGCAACTGCAAGTACGAGGTGGTGAGACGCGTGGCGGCGCGCTTCGGGATGAAAGAGGTCACGGAGGACAGCAGTTGGAACCTTTACTGGACAGACTTGAGCGTCAGCGTCGAGAGAGCTAAGGACATGAAGAGGTACCAGAAGGTCAACCATTTTCCCGGAATGACCGAGATATGCAGGAAAGATCTACTCGCGCGAAACCTGAACCGCATGCTCAAGCTCTATCCGAGGGACTACAACTTCTTCCCAAAAACCTGGTGCTTCCCTGCGGAGTAAGCTGAACGCGCTCGTTAGAGTTTCTGTCGATACAGTACATCCGCTATAAACGCAACAAGGCCGTACACGATAAACGCAACAAAAACATCCCCTCCACTGTGTGATCTGATCTCGGCTCGGGTTTATCGGTGTAATCCACTATTAATGTGACGCGGAAAGTACATCTGTCCCTCTCTACATTCGGCTCTGCCTTTGAAGCTCAAAAATAGTTACCCGTCTACGAGAAACGCAACTAAATCCCCCCGAGGCTGTTGCGTTTACAGAGGATTTACTGTAGTTGCTCTCGAGAGTACTTTCAATTTATATGTCACTGTTTTCTGCTCATTATTTAAGTCTCGAGAGTAACTCGCGATAAGTTTTTCTCTGAGATGGACACGTACCTTTAGGCTGCGATCACAGTGAATTAAATGTCGGACGATTCGGCCGACGCACAGTGCTTCAGAATCGTGAAAACGTGGCCAATAATCGTGGCCAATTTTCTTGATATCGGTATTCCGAAATTTTTATGCATTCATCTTGAAGAGGCTCTAACAAATACTTCTATGCACAATTCATGGTGAGCTATCGTAAACTCCGTTTTGTAATCGTCACACTGTGATCGCAGCTTTAGACGGACATGCGACGAATTTTCTGACGGAGAATATCCGTGTTTTAGTCACGGAGAAGCAATGGCCTACGCGAAGATAAGGCGCTCGAAAACCTTTATCGTGAAGCCCGATACTGGCTGCCAGGGCCGCGGTATCTACCTAACAAGGAACCTGAAGGACGTCAAGCCCGCCGAACGCATGATCTGTCAGGTGTACGTCGCCAGGGTATGCAAGTCTTACTGAAGCTGGACCGTTCTTCGTCGTCTCTAGACTGCGAATGTTTATGCATTCGTAGTAAAATTGAGTATACGAAATTCGAAATTGTTGGAAAATTTTGAAAATTGAATATGTTGTGTATTTTGTAAAATATTCTGTAAAAATATTTGGACTATAAGTTGCAGGGATTAATGGAGGACATATGTCCATGACCTTGTATTTGACCGTTGGATCCATTTTCAAGGTTATTTGGATTGTGATTTGACCTCCGAATGGCCTCTAGCAGTTTGAAATTGAAACGAACGTGAAATTTCGAGCTATTTCAGAATCCATAGTCAAAAGTAAGAGTTCTATATTCTATGGTTCTGGGATGAATACAAAGTCATAGACATATTCTTCTATTAATCCCTGCAACTTTTATTCCAAAAATTTTTACCGAATATACTTATCTGGGAAATTAACACCCCTGGACGGGTGGTTTTGGACATCCGGTATGATTTCTCCTCTATTAAAATCATTAAGCAAATTGATAACATTCAATTCAATTCAATTCTATTCCTTGCAATCGACGCAGATAATTTTTATTTTGCATAAAAATCCGCAGTCTAATTATCTCGAATGCGACTGATCACTGGTCCCTGTTCTATTTTCTCAGCCTTTTCTGATCGATGGCTACAAGTTCGATCTTCGGATCTACGCTCTGATCACATCCTGCGATCCTCTTAGAGTATACGTGTACAATGACGGTCTGACGAGGTAAAGAACGCGTGCAATTTTCTCTTTTCTTCTTTCATCGCCCTTCATTCCTCTGTTTGTTCGTCGTCAGGTTCGCCACGAGCAGATACAAGGAACCAACCGGACACAACACGTCGAACGTGTTCATGCACTTGACGAACTACGCCGTGAACAAGCACAGTCGAATGTACGTTATCGACGACGAAGTCGGCAGTAAAAGGTCGGTGGGTAATTGTCATTTCTTTTTTTTTCTTTTTTTTATATACATACAGGGTGGTCCGCGAAATTTGCACACCTATAACAACTTCCAAAGTATGCGTTGCACGAAAAAGTTTTGTACACAGAAGTTGCATGGTCTGAAGGGGTACAGGGTGTATAGAAATTATATTTCACGACCACCGTCGTAGCGTGATTCTACACCTCATGATCGTCAAAGATCTATTAAAATAGTCCTTGACTGACATTTATAAGGTTCTGAAGGTCAAATTTTTTTTATGATTGCATCGTGTTCTTCTCATCGACAGGATAAAAAATGTCAAAGGCACCACAGGTCAGAACTCAAACACTTCTTATCCTCTTGATGAGTAGAACACGATGCAATCATAAAAAAATTCAGACCATGCAATTTCTGTATACAAAACTTTTTCGTGCAACGCATACTTTGGAAGTTGTTACAGGTGTGCAAGTTGCGTGGACCACCCTGTATATACGTATATATTATTATCGATACGAGAGCCGTTTCAACGCAGGAAGATATCCACGTTGAATAAGTGGCTGAAAGTGAAGGACGTCGACGTGGACGAACTGTGGCGGAAAATCGACGAGATCATTATCAAAACGATCCTGGCGGCATACCCGATATTGAAGCACAGTTATCACACGTGCTTCCCGACGCACGATAAAACCTACGCGTGCTTCGAATTGCTTGGCTTCGATGTGCTGCTAGATTGGAAATTGAAGCCGTACCTTTTAGAGGTAACGATAACTGTTTGCGAGCCAACGATCGGATACCGCGAATTCGATTCGACGTTCGCGATCGGGCTTAGATCAACCTTTCGCATTCGGAGTTATTTTAACTAGAATATCAAACGTTTCTTCTGACCTAGAATATTTACATTCTCCATGGATTTTTTGAATTTGGTAGATACGAAATTGATAAATACCTCGTAGAATACTTAAATGTTCAGTAATTGGTTGGATACTAATAATGTAAACAATATTTTCAGTAATAGTACATCAATTTTTACGCCTCGCATTTAGAGGTAAACAAATGAACGTAACATAATACACATTGCTTCAGAATTTAACCTACAAGAAATATTTCAAATATTCTGGCAATTGATTCATGGCGATATCTTCTTCCAAGGTCATAAAGGTTATAAAGGTTATAAAGTTAAAAATACCCAGTTCCATTTAAAGATATGACAGCGACTGATCAGCAAAAATTGATTGTGTAGATAAACTGAATGGATTGGCACCAAAGCATAATTAGAAATAAGAAAAGAAGTTCAAGCTTCGTACTCAAAATCTGCTCTTAGCGTGGGTTACAAAGAACCGAAACCGATTCGGATTACGGTTACGATCCTTGACGTGTTCTCCCTTTTTTAGTTAAAAAATTAAACTGTACACATGGGTACCATGAAATTATTTATGAATGTAAATCAGTAATTTAATCAACGTAAAAGTTAACATCGAGACATTGTAAGCGGAATCTCGTAATTGTCTCATCTTCGATTATCTTCGCTGGTGAATGGAAATTATTCGTCCCGAGCATTTTGTATAATGGAAGACGTTCTCTATGGAAACGCTTTAGGTGAACCACTCGCCGAGCTTTCACACGGACGCGCAGATCGACAAGGATATAAAGGAGGGTCTACTGATGGACACGTTCGCTATGCTGAACTTACAGCAGTGCGACAAGAAGAAGATCATCGAGGAAGACAGGAGACGTGTCAGGGACCGATTGCTCCAGGGAATAACCTGTAAAGACAGCAGGTAAATCGTCTCGCAAGAGTTCCACAGATCTCGGACAAAAGACTAATTCGGCGATGTTCGCTTCTCGGCGAAGTGTCAACGATTCGACGACGATGATGGCGACGAAGCTCGATAAACCGGAGGAGGATTACCTCGAGCGACAGTTTCAATGGGAGGACGAGCATATCGGGAATTTTCGTCGGATTTATCCGTGCCCGGGTTTCCAGAAGTACGAGCCGTTTTTCAAGCAGAACAGCATCTCCGTGTTCCAGGACACGGTGGCGTCGCGAGCCAGAGAGGAAGCCTCGAGGATCCAGAAGGAGGAGAACGAGGTCGATCATGCGAAATATCCTATACATACAGGAGTATGTAATAGGCTGGCTCTTCTCGACTTTTGAATTTCTCTTACGGCACTCTCACAATTGTTCCACATGATTAAACAAGAATCTCTGCAAAGTTAAAGCTCGATCGAAAAAGCATGCACTAGAAGGATTGGGGTTAATAGTTAATTTTCATATAAAAATTGTATATATTGATTATTTTATAAAAAATTTAATATTATTTCAGGTTAGTATTGAATTTTTATATAAAAAATTATATATTGATTATTTTACAAAAAATTTAATAATATTTGAGGTTAATATTGAATTTTCATATAAAAAATATATATTGATTATTTTACAAGGAAGGAAACATTGAAATAATTAATCTAATGCTCGTCAAATCATTTTTCTCGAATATCTTTTAAACTATTTGTCGCGTCGAAAAATATGTTCGACAAAAGCTCTAGATGTGGACGGGCTGCGTTTTTTATGTCGTGTTACTTTTCTGCGTGAAACAAACGGTTTTCGAAAAAATTGAATTGCGGTTTCATTATCTTTTATCTCGTGGAACGTGCTTTTGAAAAGAGTAAATAAGAGCCACTCTATTATTCGCGTACAAGATGTAACTAGGACCGTTTGGCTTACAGGCGAAGTTGAAGGAAGCCAAGGATCAGGAGACCAGAAAAGTGTTCGCGAAATGGAGCGACTCGAAGCTGCATCCGGAGAGCCCGAAGGTGATTGCCTACGGTCGAAAGTCAACGTCGCCGTCTTCGGCCACCGCAAGCAACTACGGCAAGAGTAAATCGGCGGTTATGTCCAAGAAGCAGCCGATTCCACCAAACGTCAGTTTATCTGCGATCTTTCACTTGAACATCTTCCTTTGATCCGTGCGGAGACAATGGAAGTTACGTATCTCCTATATGCCCACGATAAGCCAACCTGCAGCTGACTATACGATGTTAATCCCTTGCCCTGCAATATCGTGTTTGACTCGTGCTTAAGATTTTGTCCAGAGTCTAATGAATCTCAACAAAGACATACTGCAAGCAAAAGCCAAGTTCTCTATGGCCGTAAAAAATTGTGAGATCAAAGAAAATACGGCCAAGTTCGTTAGCTTAGAAATACCTCTTGCAATATTATTATTATTTATTTAATATATAATTATTTATTATATATTGAAAGAAGCGTTTGTAAAAATTAGTTCAAAAGAACGCTATTTAATTTTTAAAGAGTTACATGGAGGGTTAAATTATTCAAACTTGTCCGGGTTCACACGATGAATTGTGGCGCGTTAGGAGGTGCGTAACTTTCACGATCGACATTTCCAAAATCGAAAACTGTCGAGTAAAGAAAGCTCGTGAAAATCAAAGTCGGACAGTTGGAGTGATTCTCGCTTGATAACAAAGTCGATGACCCCAGTCGTGTTCGCCCAATTCCAGGCGAAGAAACAAACGGCGAACACGATTCCGGCAGCAGCGAACGCTCTGTACTCGTTCGAGCCGGAGATAATCTGCGAATCCGAGGAGCGGGAACGCGTAACGGCATTGGCTCAGCGAGACTTCCTGATTAAGAGCTACGGCGTGTTGGAGCAGATTTACATGGCGATGAAGAGGAACGGTACGCTGCGAGCCATCGACGAGAAGAAATATGGACTCTACGGTAGACTCGGTTGCAATGAAAACGGGTCCAAGAGTGCAGTCTACTGCAGACACAAATGTCATCAGCATCGTCGCCAAACCGTCATGGAGCCTGATTATTCGTCGCAGTATTCTTTGAAAGCAAGTAGTGTGAGAATCGATGGAACAGATACAGCGACCCGTGGGAACTAAAGGTTTTGGACGTGTATTAAGGATACACGTATCCATATTTACTAATACATATCCGTATACAGTAAAATCACGATCACTGTCCCTTCATCTAACCCTTTCACGAGGGGCCAAGAATATGTTGTCCTTTTCTACGTTCGGCATTCTTTGTACTTTCGGCGCGTACGACGCTGTCATAGAAAAGTTTCCCTACACGATCTTTGTCCTTGCTCGGAACAGGCGATGCCAGCTAGATTGCGACTTTACTGTACTTTGTGCACTTCACTGTACTGTGATGAAGTAAACGTGTACACGGGTATTCGTTATTTTCAATCCATGTGTATTATCCGTGTATTGAAGTTCAAGGGTGCACGTGTGTCTATATTAGGTTTGATGCTATCTTGCCAGAAAATGTAAGAACACTTTGGTTTTTTTTCATCAAACTAAACAGTTGATATATTGGTTGTGAAATGAACTGTTTTTTTACTTCCGCAAGCTGTCATGTTAACTCTTGTATATTTCAATATACGATCCGTGTAGCTGTTTACTTGAGTACACGGGCACACGTGTATCAAAATACACGGATGATACATGTGTATCCGTATATTCAAGTGCACTGTCTATTCACAGCGTATTCGTATATTTTAATACACGTGAACAGGTGTACATATTTCAGTACACGTATATTTCTGCACGGATTATATTAGTTACACGTGAGATCGTAATCCGTAGTGGCAACCATGGCCAGCGAAAATACATTTTCAGCGTGGAATTGGAAACCCATAGGGCTCCTTTGGGACATGGCGGTGGTGTCAGTCGCTTGTCTGTTCCACCGATAGATAGATTCCTCGCGGGTTGCTCTCGACTGGGATTAAACGTCCGTTCTTTCTTCTTTTATTCCTGCAGGGTAAAGTACCGGCAGATGACATTTCGTTTATGAACGCGGGAAAAGCAATCGCGGACAAAAGGTGTTGAGACTACTCGCGCTTCAGATTTTCTTTTCTTTTTCAAAGAACGTACATGGGGTGAGGCGCGAGCCGATTCGACCTCTCTCGACTGCAAGGGAAAAACGAATGATATGAAACGAATCATGTATCGACGCGTTACAGATTTCAAAGTGACTTGCAACGAGGCGCCGGTCCACGTTCGACCGGATATACCGCGGACATTCTGGCCGGATGGATTCAATTCGAACGACCGAACCAGTCGAATCACCAAGGCTCATGTGGTTCGCACATTGTCGAACGTGTTGCGCTTGCACACGCTCGAGAATCGGAAATCTCTCGATCCGACGGACGTCTGACGATTCGCTTTGCTGTTTGTTCGCGATCATTTCGAGGACCAGTAAAATTTATCGCGCAGCGAAGCTACGTTTCTTCGATGCTTTGGACTTCGGTCAATAAAATATTTCTCCGTAAATCGTTCGAGTTCTTTTGTGCGGAAGTAGCGAACGGAGAAGAGTATTCTCTCCTGTAAAATGCTTTGTGTTTCTCTCCAAATATTACGCAGTTGTTGTCATCACGATCGGTTGTTGTTTACGTCAAAGAGCATGCAACAGACTTCCATATAACGTGGTGAGAAAATTGTTAACAATTACTGAGTATCCATATCTTCTGTGGCAGTAAGTCGTCTTACGCAATGATTTGCACATGTACTGTACACTTACCGCAACATATAATACATATGTGTTCATAATTATGAAAGTGGTCCAAGCGAAAATTTAAAAAGACGACTTTACCAGTTATTTTACATGTCACATTATTTTAAACTGAATTAATTCATTGTAATTTTTACGATATTGTGAAAAATGAAACTTTAGATAGTGCTCGTTATTTCACCATTATATGGAATTCATTTACAATAATTATGAAAGTGGTCTAAGTCAAAATTTAAAAGAAAAATGAGTTTATCAGTTATTTCATATGTCACGTTATTTTAAACTGAATTAGTTAATTGTAATTTTTACGATATTATCAAAAATGAACCGTTAGATAGTGCTCGTTATTTCAACATTATATGGAATTCGTTGAGTATCCTTATGAGAAACATGAAATATTTAGAACATAATTATGGGTACATAAATAGTCTTTTTAAACATGTTTCTGGTCGCATTATACGAGAGTCTACTGTATTATATTCGAAGCAGAGTCACCAGATCAAGTCTCCCCACTCTACTCTCGATTCGAGTCGACACCCCTGATCTGGTGACTTTGATTCCTCGAATCGAATAAACTTCGGGGTAGTCCGGAGGTGATGTTTCGCAGGGCGACGTTTATAGAAGAGACGATGTAAAAACCAACATGGTATGGATTTGTTATTTCAAGTGCCATATAAATATGTACAATGAGTGAACATGTACACGCCGCAGGAAAACGAGAATGATTCCGCACGCGTGCCTGGACCGCGTGTCGGAATAGCGAGACACGCACGCCGATCTGTAATACGTATAACAATTTTTGTTTTATTGCTGACATATACATATACATGCGTGTGTGTGTATATATATATGTATATATTCAGTATTCACACGATAAAAAATAATGAACAAATTGTTCCGTCTCGCGGTTTTCTTTTCTCATTCTTTTTTTTTTTAAGTTTGCTCAGCGATGTCAACGTGTTCGCGCGTGTGTTTCCTTCGGATGTCGCGTGTGACGGTAACTCGAAAACGTTCCGTTTCTTTTGTTTCCCCCGGTTACAGTTCATTTTTTTTTTTTTTTGATTCGGTTGGATCGGCGTCTCTCCGAGGTCCCGGGAGACGAAGATCGACGTAAGATCTTAAAGGCGACGCGTGTGTCGCGTTCGCACGCACGTGCAATCACTCGAAGCGATTAAAATTAACAACGAATATAAGTTGGTTGGCGGTAACGAACATCGACGTCGTAGAAAATAATGGTAGAACCGTGACAATGATAATAGCGACGAAGCGACGCAACCAAATCCCTCCAGCATCACTCGAGCCTCGATTCGCGACCGGTGCTGTATTTACCATTACATTTAATTTATCAAACGCCCTGTTTCGCATAGGACGCGTTTCCAATAGATTATTCGTCCACCGTTTTCGGGACGGACGTTTCGCACGGGCAAACGTTAGATCTAAACGGTTCCCAGTTTCACGCGTAAAGAAATACACGTGGTACCGGAACTGTGTACATCGGAATTTAAGGATCCGTGGTTGTCAGAAAGAAGGTCGCATGTCAAAATTCAAAAAATTCGAGTTTACGCATTCGTTGAGCTTTAGTAAACCCTATACTATAGGGTTTACTACCTTACCAGAAAAAAGTCATGGAAACAAATTTGAAAGCTTAAAAAATTATGCAATTTCACCGATGTTCTATGTTAAAGCCTTAGCGATTAATATTTTGAACGGCAATCTTTCGAAAGTGAAAGTATGTTACATACCACGTTTTTCCTGACAATCACAAATATAATACCGCAAATATTTCTGTGGTTGTCGGAGAAAACGTCGCATATGGTAATTGTCAAAAAATTTGAGTTTACGTATTAACTCAATTTTGTAGTATAGGATTTACAGATTTACCAGAAACAACATTAAACGACAATAACTCAGTTTTATAATATACGATTTATAGATTTACCAGAGAAGAAGTCATGAAACCAAATTCGAAAAGTCAAAGAAATAAAACAATGCAATTTAAAACATTAAACGGCAATAATTCGGTTTTACAATATACGATTTACCAGAAAAGAAGTTATGAAACCAAATTCGAAAGGCTCAAAGAAATAAAATAATATAATTTAAAACATTAAACGGCAATAAATCGGTTTTATAAGATACGATTTAAAGATTTACCAGAAAAACGTCATGAATTAAATTCGAAAGGTTCAAAGAAATAATGCAATTTAGAATTTTAAACGACAATAACTCATTTTTATAATATACGATTTATAGATTTACCAGAAAAGAAGTTATGAAACCAATTTTGAAAAGCTCAAAGAAATAAAATAATATAATTTAAAACATTAAACGGCACTAACTCGGTTTTACAAGATACGATTTACAGATTTACCAGAAAAGAAGTCATGACAACAAATTCGAAAGGCTGAAATAAATAATGCAATTTAAAACTTTAAACGGCAATACGCGACGTCCTTCCTGATAACCACAGAGTTAGTCTATTCGAGAATGAGCGAACACCGTTCGCAACCGAGACATCGGCTGAATTCGGCGAAAATGATTCTCCAGAGAGGAAAAGGCGCGGATGGAGACTTCTCGACCGCTTTCGAGTTTTCGATGCGGAAAAAACCACGCGCGGTGCAATTGTACGCTGTCTTTCCGTTTCGTCGACCTCCTTTCCGATATTTCTTGTAATCACACGTATACAGTCAAAAAACGAGAAACAACTCCGACATACACTCACTCGCACTTGGCATGCGTACGTACATGGGTACATATACGCGCATGCACAGGAGGACAGGCACAAACAGGCACACATGCACGCATTAATGATTCGTGGACGCGATAAAAGGGGTATTTACAGGTCGCGTTATCGCTGTACGCGGGTTTCGTGTCGTTTCGTCAGCACCGTGTCGAGTTTCTTCGAGGATGCAAAAGGCTTTGCGTCTACAGAACGCGAGGAAACGCCGAGGCTCTTCTCGCTAATGAATCTGAACCGTTTGAAACCGTTAACATAAAGATACTGACTAATAGACTGCTGCATTCATAGCAAAATCGAGTAGATGAAATACAAAATTGTTGAATAATTTTAATCCTCTTCCTCTATTAAAATCATCAAGAGAAGAAATTTCTATTTCGACTATGACAATTTTTATTTCGCATGAAGATTTTACTGATTAAACTTCGCTCTATTTTGGTAACGAAATGAGAGGATTAAATTCTGTTTCTCGTAATTGTTCGAAGGATCGATATTGTAACGGTTTTCGGTTGGTTGTTTTCAATTTTTAGAAAGTAACTTTCGTCTAGACAGATACGAATGGAATTTTCTCAGGATCCAAGATGAACGCATTAGCGCTGAAGCTGAGAGGAGAAGACAGCCTCTTTTCCATCCCCGCGGCCCGAGCAACACGTTTTTCCCGGAAGAAACTATTTCGAGCTTAATCCCTTGCATTCTTGTGTACAGAATCGTCCGCGACAGAGAAAAAGAAAGTAACGTTAATGATTTCCGGCGTGACCTCATCCCCCACCTGCCGCGCGACACGACAAGATGCACAGGGTGTCCTGGTTGAAACGCGATCACCTGAATACCCGGCGACTTTACCGTTGCACCACAAAATTTCTTCTCGGTCTAAAGCGTGTTCTCCAACGAGATCTCGAAGCAATCGATGTGCTTCCGAATCGCACGCGTCTTATGGAACAGTGTAAGGATCCATTCGGCACATTCGAGTCCGACAACTGATGCGTTATTATTTTTCGATCGAATTATTTCGTGCGCTATGTCCGCGAGTTTATTATTCAATATCTCTTTCCTTTCGCCGCTATCCGCTTCTAGAATAAGATCTAATAAAGAAATTCGTGTATTTTAATTTCACAAATATTCGTGTAATTTAACACATTACCGACCGATGATTATTGCATAATATTGAGAAATCTATGGTACACGGTTAAACACTTTTTAATGGAACCTTCATTTTAATGTGAATTAACATGTCACTGTCAATAACTTCATCTAATAGTTTCATTTAAGATTGCAATGTAAAAGAATATTTCTATGCTTTCGTTTTGGTACAGCACAATTATTGAAAATCCTATTGATGAGCTCCCGATAGGTAAAGTGTTAATTACGGTGATATAACGTCGAACAATTAACCGCGACTTTATTATTGTCTCACTTCTAGCATCAGTAGTCGAAAAGAATTCGATCGAAAAACAATAACGCATCACTGGTCGGACTCGAACATGTGCCGAACGGATTCTTATTCTTGGATCCACAGTTCACGTATATTTTAGTTTCGATCTCTAGTTTCCACGCAACAGCAAATAAGCGGTTGTTCGGGTGATACCGTTCCGTTGGAACGCTCTGTATAGAAGAAAGATACGCGAAAAATGGTACTCTCTTTCTATTCGTTGTAATACTAGTATGAGCATTATGTAGTTATAGGATCCTGTGTTTATGTTACGCGCGTGTAATATTCGTTAAAAAGGATTACAGTAAAACAAGCTTAAAAGCGTGGATTACACAGAGAGAAACGCCGAGCAAAAGATCGCCAGGAACAACGGGAACGTCTGCGGGTGAGCGGCGAACAGAACGAGGCTTCCGGTTGTTCCAAACGACTCTGATACCTTTTCGAAATTAGTTCTCCGTTTAATACAGGCGTGAAAATACGTAAAATCATAAAATTGGCTATATTTCATACATATGTATATATGTATATATATAAAAAACGAAAAAAGGAAACTATACAATCCGTGGGACTCGTTTAATTTCGCGTTAGCTGCCGACGGAATTAAATTTTCGCTTCTCCTCCCCACTTTACCCCTCAATTCTCTATACTCTGTTCCGTCGATCGTTCGCGTCGATTATGCTCGGTTGTCTCGTTAACGACACCCGAGGCGTCCAACGAATAAAACGGTTCGGTTAAAACTCGATTAACGGACTACGGATCTTCGCGCGATCGATCGATCAAAATTAAAAAGTTGTTAATCGTTAAGAAGAACGCACCAAATCAATTTTATATGAGAATAATTGCTTGAAATCCGCACATTAAATAATTACGTGATAATAAATTGGTATTATGTCTAGTAGAGAATTGTTACGACCGCGCAAACGTTCGCAGTCCATCGATGACGGGGGCGTGTATGCGATGTAACGTATGTACGCGCGCGAGTGTGTGTGTGTGTGCATAAAAATTTCGTTACTGTAACTAAACACGACACCTCCGTTCGATACATTGACGTAGTATCTTGAGCTTTCATTCGCGTTCGCACGAATTCATTACCGTCGGGGTTTTGAGAAAAACAAAGTTCTCCGTGCTTTTGGAGCGTGTATTCCGCGAGACTGTTAATTAGAATAAAAGGTACTGGACACAACGCTGTACAATAAATTTTAACTTTGTTTTGCAGTCACACACTTCGAAAATCGTATCTACAGCTTTGGGAATTGACGTTCGATTACGGTAACGATTATCATATTCGTATAAAATCATCGGTTACTGGACAACGCAAAGTAGATATTGGACAGTGTAATAATAATCGATCGAACGAATTCCTGCTGTTGCGTTTTTTTCGAGAACACACGGAGAACTCACGTAGAAAAGGTTAAAAACACGTTTTTCATGCGTGTTGAATGAATTAACAGCATAAACCATGGCAAGAAAGGATATACGATCTTCGATGAAACAGAAACTCGTCCCTTATTCTCCACCGTTTCCCTCCCTCTCACTCTCTCCCCCCCCTCTCTCTCTCTCTCTTTCTTTCTCTCTTAACGATACAAGCCTTTGATAGATCTCCGCAAACAGATAGAAATATTTTTATACATATATTGTATTAAAACTTCTATTTACATTCTGGATATACTCTAAACTATAACACTAACATATCTCGAAAGTATATAACTGACCATGGTTTATACGAAAATACTTGAAATATAAAAATACAAGAGTTGCAGCACTTTCATATGTGTTAATACGTTGTTTCGGGGGGCAAGAAAACAGCGTTTGCAGTATCGGTCTGTTCAAACGTGTTCCTTCGGAGACCCAAAATACTTCGGTAATCATTGAATTATGCGAAAACACTGGATTCAGGAATTTTTTCCGACGTTTCAAATACTCCATGGTAGATACGAACATTTACAATAAAATATCGCGTTACGTGAACGATTTTACAATTGTCCGATGTTCACGCAAACAGTTCTGTCCTCTAACAGTTCAATGTGCATTCATTCGTTTCTCCATTTGTGTTTGTTTTCATTCTCGAAAAGCACCACTAGATGTTTTTGGATTTCTTGATCGACGCGACGAGCATGACGTCTAACAGCGATACTCGTTAAGTAATACACGTTGTCGTCTTGCAATTTATCAGGAACGTTCATCCGAATTTCAACAAAAGGAGCAGAATATTCGTTTTTTTCCATCACGGAATGATGCTGCATGCATATTCAACGTCCGTTCGTTGCCAATCCCGTGTATATTTGCTTTATCATATATGCATACGATGATCTTTTGAATTGTTCGAATTAAATGCAATTAACAGTTTACGATGAAATCGAACGAAGTCCTTTCGACGTTTTTATACTTTCTATTTTAACATTTCTCTTTCTTTCTCTCTCACTTTTTTTTCATTTTTCTCACAGATTTCTTTAAAAAACGTGCATGCCTCCCTGGACTTTTGTTTTTAATATGCTTCAGGTTTTAACGGTAACAGAAAACAAATCAACCGTCTAGAAAATCCTCTCGAGTTCGTGTTATAAATAAACTTTTTGTTAAACGGACGAATCCACTTGTCATGAACAGACTCAAAAATTTCATTTAACTTTCGAACATATGTCGTTCCTCTGCTGTACTCTGAATCATTGATACCACTCTCGCAATGATACCCTAATATTTCAACAAGTTAAAGCTAAGATATTAACAAACAGCGCATGTTTATATTATATGCACGATTTCGCTCGTGCACTAGTGTATATCGCATGTGTATACGTGTGTGCAATCGCACGCGCATATGTGCGTGTTACAAGGTGTAAACGCTAACAAAGAGTCACTCGTGCGTCGCATATACGACGTGTCAAGAAGTGTTATGGTTTAAATTTGACCAAGGGTATATTTTTCGACTGCAAACACTTATCACACACCCATTCCGCGTAAACTTCTGCCGTTAGTAATTGATAGGCGGTTTCCGACAATCCTGTGCATCCCCTGGAACGAATTAATCGAATACGTGTGTGTGTATAGTAAACAGTAACCGACTAGTCATTAGTCTGGACGTTATATACAATAGACATACTTGCAGCGTACCTGTGAAACCAGAAATTGCAACCAGACTCGCAAAGGATTGCTTGATCGTTGTCGTGCACTTCTTTGTGACACACACCGCAAGGATAAATCGGTGGAGCATTGGGGTTCTGCGGGTTAAATACCATTGGCTGGTTTGGAGGGTATATCTGCAACAGTATCGAACACGTTATTGTTTTACTGTGCAAATCTTTATGCGACTTACAGTAATGTCCGACTGTAAGTCGGTTCTCAACATAAAAAAAACGTAAATTTCACGTCAATTTATTCGTCAAATGTTACAACTGGTAACGTAGCTGAATAGATGGTTGATGAATCTCGAATCCGACGGATTGAGAATCGTTGAAGAAAAGAATAAGAACTCGTAACGCAATTTTTATCGAAAAGACAAAGGTGTGTGTGTCGTTCCGCTGAGCGAGGGTTCTTATATACGCATCGCTTCGGTAAACGCGGTATTCCTCGATTGGTTCCGATCGAGCGCAGAGTCGATTGTTTTCGGGATTCAAACGAAGGTGGCTTACGGATCACAAGACTAAACCGTTGCGAACGAAGTATCGCGATGACAACAACATGTTTGTCACGCGACTCGACCTAGGTAAAGAAATCGCGGCGTTCGTGAGTGATTCGCAACGACTTGTAAGACCTTCGATTTGAATCCCGAACATTATTCCTTGCGTCCGAAATATTCATCGTTCGTTACACAAGTAAATATCATCGGAATTATATCATATGTGGTGTCATTTTCTTTAAGAAAATGCCACAAATAAATTGGTGCAAGCCCATAAAAAATTAATGAAAAATAAAGAAGTTTTATAACTGGATTAGTAGCGACCGAGGCAGCACGAGGGGACATACAGTCAAGCTTTTAGCACGACTTACAGTTGGACATTACTGTATTTGGACAATGTTAAAATTACCTTTCCTGCTGAAACTGGCATCGGTTTTGGTCCCATACCTGGTGGGCCTTGGAAACCATGGGGTGGCATAGAACCACCCATGTTAATGGGATGGCCTATCGGTGGACCTCCACCCATATTACTGGACATAGTGCCCATCGGCCCTCCCATATGGCTCATTTGATTGTGATGACTGATACTCATGTTGGACATGTTGTTCATCGGAGGTCCACCCATGTTCATGTTATTTATTTGATTCGGACCGCTCATGTTCATATTGTTAGACACCATTGAGCTCATAGTTGTCATAGGTCCGTTCATTGGCCTTCCTAAGTTGTTCAGATTATTAGCCATGTGATTTGGATGGGGTTGAGATCCGTTGTGCCCCAATGGACTGTTTACGTTGTTCATCGATGGCCCATTCAACGGGCTGTTCGGTGGTATATGGCTATTGATATTATTCATGTTCATAGGTCCGTTGGGCATGTGATTGGAGCCTCCCATAGTGTTCATAGGAGATCCTAATGGACCTCCCATAGGACTACCCATACTGTGCCCCATGTTATTCATCGGGCTACCCATTGGTCCACTGTTCATGTTGTTCATCGGACTACCCATGGGTGGACCGCTGAGTTGAGAATTACCCATGTGACTCATGTTCATGTGATTGTTCATGGTATTCATTGGACCAGGTGGCATGTTCGGACCCATATTGTTCATGGGACTCATACCACCTATCGGCGCGTGGTTCATAGGAGACATGGCTCCCATGTGATTCATATGGTTCGTCATGGGTGAGTTTCCCATTGGGCTCATGTTGCCCATGTTGTGAGGCATCATTGGGCTCATTCCGCCTATCGAAGTTAACGGACTCATGCCTCTCATGGGTGGCCCTCCGATGTGATGCGGGTGGTGTGGGTGCATATGGGGTGGTCCACCATGCATCATCGGAGTTTGCGGTGTTTGCGGTGGCGTATCGTCGAAAGGATTACTTGCCACTATCGTGTCTCCGTACCCTGTCAATGGCGGAGGTAATAAATCCTGAAAATATACATATGTATCGTTACACGAGGTGAATGAGCGATACATGCCAACGGTATGAGCTAAACACAACTTACCTGCACGGATGGAGGTTGCTGCGGAGGAGGCTGAGCAACGTTCGCGTTTGTACGTCTTTTCTTCTTAGGATTGGCACCGGCAGGTGGTGGTGGCGGTGGATGAGGGTGAGCAGAAGATTCAGGATGCGGGGCGCTAGGTCCCATATTGACACCCATACCCATACCCCCCAAAGGCATCCTCGCAAAGGGTGGCATGCCTGCAATATTGTGGCTCATTTCCCTCGCTCTCTTCCCTTATTTTAACATGCCTTATCAGCACCACAATATTTTCGGCAACAAGCGTCTTCCGCTGCTCCACTAATATTTACAGAGGGAAAGGAACGCGTCATTATATTGCGTCGTTTGGTGACGACTATCCTTAAGAATACTCTAGGAATAAATTTGGTCCACAACGCGCAGTATGTTTGAATTACAGAGCAGTCGTCGAATAAAGTATTCGATAAATCCGGTGAAATCGTTGCTTCTATAAATTTCGAGTCGCACGACTTGTAAAAGTTCGAGATAATCGTAAATTTATGACTGCACAAAGATAAATGAGTACACGTACGATTGGAAGGTATTATATCTGTGTATGTAAATATAAATAAGGGATATTTAGGTGCGGGTTTACGAAACAACGGTCGTACGTGTAGAAATAATGCGTGTTCTCGAACGACAGTGCGTTCGCAGCGATAAAAGTAACGTAAAAAAAATAGGCAACCCCTTGAAAAGAGAGTAAAATAAAATCCGCCGATGCCAGTTTCTCGGACCAACCTAACCTACACATTTTTCCAAATCGTCTACCTGTGCTCGTCGATGGGCAATAACGCGCGCACGGTTTCGAGAGAAGGACGAGCCAAAGGAATAAAGACGATCGGTGTACTTACCAGCGCATTATAATTGACAAGATATTGATGCGTACATGGCTCTCCCGTTTTTTCGGCAGGGACCAAACCATTGAATTGTGTCGTACGCCTAGCTAGCTTTAACCGTTGGATCGACGCGATTCCTTATTTCTCGCGTTCGCACTTCACCAGTCACATATTTTACGGTAGCACGAGCCGCTTCCACATTCAAGAATACGCGAAAAGGACACGGTAAACACTGGCGAGATGTCAAAAGTGTACGAAGTAAGGAAACGCACGCCAGCCTTTCAGGTCGCCATTGTCGCGTTACGCGTGTCCCTGTAGTTGTATTGTTCCGCGTGAGGACGCTACACGGTGTATCGCACAGATGGCGCAACCGTCTGCATTTCTGTTCATTCTGACGTTCGAGCCAGGGACAAGGGACAGTAAATCCAAGTAAATCCAAGTAAATCGTAACCCAACATAAAAGATCACGCGATATTGGACGTGGACGTGTATAAGTGTACGTACATACATATTTTACACGCGAAATAATATAGGATTTCATCAATGAAATCGGGACCGGAAGTTATCGGATTCGTGTTAGTCCAACGTAGGGCCATCCGGTAGATTTTCTCAGCATGGTGCAAGTAGGGATTGCAATTTCGCAAAGTGGGATCCTGCAGGATCCCGCGTCAGTTTTTCGTCCTGCATTTCTTAAACAGGTGACGCGAAATCCCGCAAATGTTGCGGGATTTCGCGAGTGATCGAAATCGCGCGAATAACGACTCGGAAAAAGAACTATTTCGATGTCGTTGTAACGGTCCGTCAGGGCGAAATTTTATTAGCGATTTTTGTGCCGCGACTCTGGCTATAATTTAACACTAAACATACCGAGCACTGAAAGCGATTAAAATATTTTAGCTGATAAAATTGACAAGGCTCTGTTCATTTAGATTTCGTGCAATTTTTATTGCAATATGTGCTTGGATAAAGAAATTTATCGAATCATTTTCCATGTAAGCAACGTTATAGTTTCAATAATTATAAAATTAAAAATCTAAGACCGGCCGTGGTACGTTTAGTGTAAAAATGTTTTTCGTTCCGTACTTGTGTACCCTCGTTGGGTTAAAAATTGTAAAACGTTTTACCTGGTTTAGCACCCTTCAAATGATGGTAGCGAAGGGCAGTGGGACCATTCTATAACTCTCCGTAGC
>CM052335.1:15459652-15619159 GCA_028455595.1 Lasioglossum vierecki
ACACCACACACACCCACCCAGTGCTTAACACGCACCCACTGTTTCTAAATTATACTCTAGATTCTGACGTATTTTCACGTGCTTATTACGAATATGATATTGAAAATTTGCACAAATGTTAATTTCTTAACGGAAACCTTTTTAGAAACATTGGGTGCGTGTTAAGCACTGGGTGGGTTGTGTGTGGTATCAGGCTGGCCCTTTCCGCCCCCCTGTTTTCTCTCTTATCTCTACAGCGTCAAAATGTAAACAAACGCCGCACCGAAACAGGTTTACGTTGCAGCGGAGCGTTCAGGAATACGAAAAATTCAATACAGTATTCGCGATAGTTTTTTGCAAATATCTCGAAAACTAAAAGCGACCCCCCTATATTGAAAAAGGAAAAAGCTGTTCAAAACGTCAATATCTGTAACATATTTAAATTTCATCAAAATCGGAGAGGCCAGTACTTTTCTATCTATAATTACCGATTTCTTTAACATGATTTTTACTGTAATGCAGATTTGCATTTACTTTTACTGTATTATCATGTTGGGAATTGAGTTCTTCACGATGTTTCTTTTTTTTATCAGGTATTTTGTGCGAACTACTTAAAACATGATGACGATTTCTTTAACATGATTTTTACTGTATTGCCGGATATACGTATTTTAACATTTGCACAAATGTCTCACATAAATATACAGGGTAAACCACATTTTCGGAATGTGTTAGTATTTGTTCAGTGCATTTCCCTACATATATTTAGTTTTCATAAATTTTAAATACAGGGTGAAACCACAAATCGTGATCAGTATTAATTACCCTGTTATTGGCAGACCGAGTGAAAATGTTTTATCTGATGGTTTCAAGAGATCTTTAACGTAATTATATCAAATTTTTTGTCAACTCCTTTCTTTCATGATTCTTCAAGGTCACCTTCAATTTTTTCCAAATACACGTACCATTTTCGTATGTCTGTCCGTTAGAGGATTTCAAGACGAGTTCGGCAAGTATCGTGGCATGAAAAATTGCAAATAAAACAAAATAAAAAAATTACTCTTTTTCAAACTTTTTTTACACAAACATCTGTTGTAATCACGCGAAAACATTTTCGATCGGACTGCTACAAAAGAGTACTCTGTACTGGTTACGACTCGTGGTTCACATAGTATTTAAAGTTAATTAAAACGAAATTCGCGTAGAGAAACGCGCCGAACAAATACTAACACATTCGGTAAATGAAAGAGAACTCACACGATTCCAATTACGTTGATTAAACTTTCTTTTTATACTTTTCTGGCTACATGAAATCACAACTTTGATATTCAACGAAGAATGTGATTCATATTTGCTCGTACGTATAGTGAAATTTTACGAAACTTTACATATAGTAGTTTAAATCGACATTGTGTGTTATCCAGGCTTGGCGCCGTTGGTATTGAGAGGCTCCTGCCCGCAGTGTAGCCCCGAGGAGACGCGACAGATCAAGAAGGTCCTATCGCACATCCAACGGACCTACCCGAAGGAATGGTCCAAGATAGTGCAGCAATACGCCGGAGTCTCTTAACGCGGGACCACGAGGACCGAGATGGCGGCCGATGAATATCTTTTATATCCGGGGATCGCCGATATAGCCTAATTGTTACGAGCGTGCCAAAGCTTCCCACCGCGGGAACGTCGGTGACACTCGATGGAGGATTCACCGAATTTTTATTCAGCCCCTTAGTCTTGTTAACTTTCTCTCTGTGTAGAGCTGTGTAGAGCAGAGCGAAAGAAGAAATTTAATTTGCACAAGTAATTGTAGAATTTCATTGATGTTTACTAAACGCACACATTGCCTTTTAATAATAACGAAATTATTAAAAAATTTTAATAAAAAATAATCTAAAAAATTTTTCGGAAAAACATATTTATAATTTCAATATTTATGAAAGAACAAATCGGGAGCAAGTTATTTCGACTCATCCGGTAGTTCCGGTTTTAAAGTAAAGTATACAATACCCCTGAAAAATTTCAACTGTCATGCGTCCCTCATTTCACGAACTAAATCTGTCTTCCGGTGTCAAATTGACACAGTGACACAAAATAAACAAAAGTTTCAATGTTCTTTAAGTGAAATTGATGAGTTAACATTTGCATCTAAGGTTTTTCGGTTATCCGCATTAAAAGAATAAAAGTCGCACGAAGTACAAACAACAGAACAGTATAACTTATTTCGGGAAAACTGTCGAATTGATACGAAGGACGGATGAGGGTTAAACATATCGCAGAGTTTCTAGAAAATTTTTCGAAATTTTCCATCCGTCAATTCTTTATTTCTGTTTTCGGCATGGGGTGCGTCTACACCCCATACACGGAGGGAAGGTAAAACCTAAAAATTCTTGTTTCTCACTTACCAATCCAAAGAGAGAACGAATTTCGTCGAGCAGAGGATCGACGAACGAATGTAAATTTGATTCGGCGATATCGGAAACGTCGTCGGCCGATAGAGAATTAGCGAAAATCTTGAAACAGCTCCGTTCCAAGCTCGTCGAACGATAGTTAGTCGAACAGTCCGATACGATAGTCCACTTACGGGATAAATGGACTGTGAATTCTCCGTAGGAGCGTAATTTCGATGGGTAGGGGTGTGTGTGATTTTGTCGATGAAAATTCGGCGCTGGAGTCCGTGTGTGCCTGCTCTTTCCGTATCGGTAAATCCGCCATCGGTGACACCGACGCCGGACGCTCGAGCCTCGGTGTTTGTTAACCGTAAACATAGTATTTCACACGTTGCTTCGCAGACACAATGATGTTATATTTACAATAAAGTATGTTTTCCTATAGAGAGAAGAGAGAAGCTTTACTCGGCGAACCGTGGAGCGGCTCGGTTGTTCGCTCGATTTAAGCCTTCCGTTGTAGGCAGCGCGCGCGGGGGTGGTTCGCTCGCTCGGCGCGGAGGCGGCGGCGGTGAGTATCACGATTTTTATTCCCGGAACGAGAAGAGGCACAGAGCCGTGAGTCGTGCAGCCGTGAGCCGTGAGCCGTGGAGCCGTGAGCCATGAGCCGTGAGCGGTGTATAAAAATGAAAGGAAGCCGGGGAATAAGCAACGGAGAACGACGATCGTCTGCGACGCTCTGACGTCAGAAGCGGGAACAGTAATAATGGTGGATGCAAGTAGTGGGAAAGTAATAAGCCGGATCCGTATTTTATATTTTATTCCCCGCGACTCGGCCGGCTTCAATTTCGCTGCGTTACAATAGACAGAGTCTTATTCCTCGAAACTATACGACGAAACTTTATATCGGCGTCGTTTTATAACGTCTGAACACTCGAAAAACGCCCACCGTATCAACGATCATATTCATCGATACCTATCCAGGCGCGGTACGGGGTACAGAGCACCCAGCTACCGCGTTCTCTGCTGTTCCGTCGTCCGACGCGACGCGGCGACCGTTTAACGACGCGTACACAGTTTCGCTTTCTAGCTATTCCACCGGTTACGGGAACCGTTGCGCAACGATTGCACCATGCATCCTACGATATCGCGCCGCGTGTACAGCATACGGTAGACGGTATTAGATTCATTCGAATGCTACCTTCTCACACCGTTCCACGATCGATAACTTACGAGACTCGAATGTTTCCACGAATCCTGACCCATTTCATCTTCCGCTTTACCTAGGCCTGATCCGTTGCGGAGACTGCCCGGACACGTGCGAATCGAACCATAAGTCGCGGAATCAATATCTGTTTCGTTGAGAAACGGTCTTTCAAGAGCACTAACTTCCGTCGATTGGGTGACGGATCGTAGACTCTGCTGGACCCGTTGGACCTGACCCAAAATCTTTCTGTTTTCGTTGCCAGGCCAAAGACGCGTCCTTAACTTTATTTTATCAAGCCTGATAATTGTTCGATTCCTTCATCATTATTCCGTGACGTGTCTCAAGGTACGTGTTCATCTCAGAGAAAAAATATATGTTTATGATATATGTTTCGTTGAGAAACGTTCTCTGTACGATCGTCGACCCTGCTGGACACGTTGGATCTAACCTAAAATCTTTCCATTTTCGTTGCCAGGCTAAAGATCCGCTCTTAATTTTATTTTCTGACTATTTTGGTGTGACATGCTTCAAAGTACGTCCATCTGAGAGCAAAAATATCGCGAGTTACTCTCGAGAGTCAAATTCGATAAGGTACACGGTATTCAGAGTGCTAGCCGCAGAGAAAACTCTCGGAGAACGAACAGTGAGTTGAAACTTCCAATTGGACACGCTCAATTTTTCCCTCGACGAACAACTGTCAACTATATATTGATTCATGATTTTATTTTTCAAAAGTTGTGGTTCGAAGCACTACATAGTGGCAAAATCAAAATACCAAGGCCTTCACATTTGTAAGAATATAAAAATCAATTCTCTTATGGACCGCGTAAGAGCAACCAAAATCTATGATTAAACATAATGTATTTTACGGATGTGCCCGTTTACGTACCGCAGAGAATGAGCGAAAATGTTTAAATTCAGAGTCCGGGTCCAGTTAGAGCCAGAGTATCAAAATCTTTAGTTGCTGGCGAACGAATCAAACGAACAGCTGCTGCGTTATCAACATTAGAAAGATGAATTTGTTCGCAAGAAGTACCTTCAAAACAATATGTGAAAAAATTGATGAAACTAGACAGATTGTAAGAGTCAACTCTTACAGATGGACACGTACCTTGAATATTACATATTTGCATCTTGTTTCGCCTAGAATAAAGAGACGGATAAGCGTCGCGTCGGTATCGATCGGATAAGCTTTCTTTATCCGAGTTTGTCGGTCGGTACCTTTTGCGCTGGTTTTATTAGATAATAATTATTGCCGGCAGCGAGAAGACGCGTTCCGGGTTATTTATCGCGATAAAACGAGACGACGCGGCGTTCCGCCGACGAACCGTGGCAGGAAATTCGTGTTTAAGAATGCAGCGGGGGATGCGGTGGATTTTAAATTGTTAATATCTTGTAAAGTACGCGATATTACAGACTTGACGAGAACTAGGACCTGCCAAAGGCTCATTAAAAAGTCAGTGTAACACTTGGGGAAGAGCTCCACCCGTGAGAGACGCGTACACCGAACCGGTATGTTCGCGTTCTCCCAATTAAGCCAGCTACAAACTCCAACGATGCGCGAGTAGTAACGCTTTCCCACAGAGAATATTCCTAACGCTCGAGAGCTCCGGTTAGAATGAACCGTTAAAGGCCGAAGCTTACGATCGTCGAAGCGTATCCCCTGTTTATCGCATATATTTCACCACCTTTATCGAGAATGAACGACAATCAACAAGTTGCTAATTGTTTCGGGCATAATTAACGGTGTATCCGGGGGCCGGCCAATTTACACAAGCCCATACCGGCCGCTATAATATCGACGGCACGCCTCGCCTCGTCTCCCCCCTCGCCTCGCATCCCGTCCCGTTTCCCGTAATGCAAATTCTTCTCCCCGGCCTTTTCACCTTTATGCCGTCCGAGCGTATATTTAATTTCGCCTCGCTGTCGATATTCCGAATCGGAATCAATTACGCGCATTCCGACGAGATTGAATTTCCATAGAAAACACCGAACGGCGATGCAGCGTGGCGTCCCAATTTTTGTCGCGGACCGCCCCTGGGATCCGGTCGCGTCCTCGATCGTCACGGTGATCAAACTTCGCAGTTTTTCCTTTGGATTCTTACAGCTCGGTACAGACTATCGGTCCGGTCAAATATAAACGATCGTGCATTGTGTAGCGTACGTGGTGCCTGGCAAAGGGGAAATTTTCCGACGAGAAAATTCCATCTTTCCCATGTGGGGCCCTTGCTGCTACCTTACGCCACTGTCAATTTTAGAAAAGCTTTTGATGGCTCGTTAGAAAATTAACGATGTATTATAGTGTACATGGTGGTTCTGCGAATTGGTACTAGTTGCTGCTCTTTTCTTCAGTGGAAATAGAAAAAATGAAATCGTTTGAAAAGAGGCAGTTTTCGGACGAGGAAATTACTACATTTTTATTACACTGCTCGAGTATCTCCTAGCGCAGGGGTCGGCAACCTGCGGCTTTTTAGTTCCATACGCAAATATTATTTATTTATTTAATTTATTTAATTTATTTATTATTAGGCACCGATTCTAATAATGCCATATATGTATTACCTAATTTGTTGTGAAAAACGCTACTTATATATGAATAAATAGATTAGTTTTTTTTATCAAAAAACTTTATTTATGCGAGCACTATTTATTGTTGGCAAGAAAAAATTTTGTGGCTCTTTAAAAACTTTGAAATTTTGTAAATTGTAATTTTTAACTCTTCCGACTCAAAAGGTTGCCGACCTCTGTCCTAGCGCATATCGCCGATGTCCATGAACAGTATCGAAATTAAAAGTTGAAGGAGACGAAACTTGCTCGCCGATTTAATGAATCGTCAGGGATGCTCGCACCTTGCTGCACCGTGTTCGATGATTTGGCTCGAGGCAACCGGTAGCCGAGGGAATGGAAGGTCAGAGCGTGGTTCAGGATGAGCTGGCAACCGAGAAGTGCCCGAGGCAGGCACGCCGGCATACTCGTGGCCGTGTCCCGTTGGGCCGTTGGCAAAAATAAAGGAGCAAACCACTTCGAGGAGCGGCCGAGTCGAATAAAGTGCACCGTATTATCGCGTTGTAATCGATCCAGCTACCCACTTCCTCGGCTAAATGGATTATGCGAGAACCCAACGACGCGACGCTTCTCGGCCGTTCGAGCTGTTGCACGCATTCGGCACTACAAGCTCGTAACGGCTCGGCGTGGCACGACTATCAGCCGAGAAAGCGAGAAAACGAGAAAGCGAGTAAAACGAGAAAGTTAGGACCGGCTATGTCGCGTATCCATCATATTCGTACGTATCGTTGCGTAAAATTGCATTCGCTGCTCGGTTCTGCCCTCGACGAACGGGGGTAGCGGTCTTATTCAGCGGCAGGCGAGTAAAGTCGACTGCGGAACGAACGACGGATTCGTCGAGCGACGTGTATACATAATAAAGTCTCTGTGCATGCCGCTCGCAGAGCAAACATTGATCCGCGAAACTCTTCGATGCGATTCAATATTTGCGTTTCTCCGACGAAAGTGTATCATCGCGCGTCGATCAACGAGAACAAACGCACCGCGCCGGAGCGCGTACGTGCAACATGGAGACACGTCCGCCGGAAGCGGAGAGAAAACGATCAACGGCTCCATTGCCGACGAAGAATATCGCGCGATGACCCCGTGCGCGGGACACCCGTTTCTCCCGAAGCGTTTCGGCGTCGCACAGTGGCCAATTCGGACGAAATTTCTTTCGAAATCAAAGAACTTTCGGTAGAAATGAGATAGAGAATTTTTTTAAATTGACCCTGAAACTTTATAGAATATGGGAAAAATAGGAGGATTATGGTACGAACGTTTATTAACCTTGATAAAATTCGTTACACTTGTACAATTTCAAGAAAATTGAAGAGTAATGACATCCAAACGATAAGTGATGACGAGATGTGTTCATCATTATTATTTTTATTGTGTTCCATGTGTGAAAATACGATATACCATCAAACTAATGTGTTATCAAATCATTTCAACGATAAAATGATTTCATTAGTTTTTAGTCACAAAAATTGATGTTTCGCGAACTCCTGATTGCGTAGACAAATTTTGAAAACATTAAATAATAATTAATAATAATAATATAATATATAATAATAATAATAAATTAAATAATAATAATAAAATAATATAATAATTAAAAAAAACATTTTCGACGCATGTTACTGAGAAACCTCAATTTTCTTGAAATTGTACAAATTCAACGAATTTTATCTAGGTTAAAAAGCGTTCGTTCCAAAATCTGATCTATTTTCCCCATATTCTATAAAGTTTAAGCTTCATTTTAAAAGAAACGTCATCGCTCTATATCATTTCTATCGAAAGTTCTCTGATTTTTAAACCGAATTGGCTACTGTGCGTCGCACCGCCCGGCCCGACTCACGCCCGACAAAGTGAAACGTCCCGTATCCCGTTGAGCGTTGCCGCCCTTGCGATCGTCCAATTAAGAGATCACGCGTCAACCCGCCTTTCTCTCTCGTTCGATCGCGACGTCGATGCTTATGGAAATAACTTTCTACTTTCGGAGAGACGATTCTCCTGCTCTGCTCGACTCGCTGAAAAACTTTGGGAAAACGCTTTATAACCAGACCCGCGTAAAAAATATTTCAACTAAGAAATAGAAATATTTGCAAATATTATTTCTCACAACTGTGTTACGTATGTTTCAATTAAAACAATAATTTAGTACTAGTTTGAAGATATGTATATTTTTTAGTATATTTAGTATATTTTTAGTATATTTGAGTATATTTTAGTATATTTTTAATTTAATATATTTCTCAGTTGAAATATTTTGGGTCCCATGGAAATTACCGACACAGATTTCCCCGACTCCAGATTTGACCGACAATAATTTTGGCCGATAACGCCTTTAACCGAGAACGATTTTGACCGACAATAATTTTGGCCGAAAACGCCTTTAACCGAGAACGATTTTGACCAACGACGACACCAATCTGGAGTCGGTGAAAACCGTGTCAGTGATTTCCATGGAACACAAATACTTTTTACCCCGGTCTGTTCGTGACTAATTTGGAATTTTACAATTTAAACGAATGGACATATTAAAAAAATCCAAAGACACCAGCGTATAGGTTTCAGCTTAACCAAATCATTGAAACGAGAAAGAAATTTTTATTTCGCTCCTGTCTTTTACAATTAACCCCTTGAACGGAAATGACGAGTCCAGCTCGTCATAAACTTTCCTCAACAAACTGACAATGACGAGCTGGACTCGCCAGAAATTATTGAGGTTTGATGCTTTTTATGAGAGCAGTATCTGTAAGTCATTAAATTAAATATTAAAATTAAAATTAAAATCTTTAAAAATTAAAGATAATAAATTAAATCGTCTGCCAGAGCAGTGCTAACTGAAAATAAATTGTCGTTCAAGGGGTTAATCACTTTATTATCTTACATATAAATGTGCTAACCCATGATCATCGAGTTGACAATACTTGACGAGATATTTATGTGAGAAACGTACAGTACACTGTGATGCAACGTTCATTGTTCAACAAGCAAACAAAACATTTACATCGGGAACGGCATCGAGCGTACCAATGGAAGTCTCGTTGTAGGATTCGACGTTAAAAACGCGCGTGCCATAATTGAACGCGTACAGTAGCTAAAACGAGTACGATTATTTTCATCGAGGTATCGGGGGACGAGCGTGTGGATGGCTGTATAAATGAAAACGCGAGCTCGCCTGTGTTTCCATAATAAAGCGATGGAAGGTCGGCGAACGAGAGAATTTTACAAGTGCGTTTCAGAGCATTAGAGAATATTTGCACGCTGGTCGTAAGCGTTCGCATTTTCGGAATAACGATAAACCGAGGTCGGTACACACGCGGTACACGGGAGTCGGGGTAGCCGCTCGGTCGTTGGATCGCGACCCTTCTCCGGTCCCATGGTTCGTTATATAGTTATTGGATCGTGGTACAACGATCCCGATGTCCGCCCCTTCTCGTTCTTTCGAGCGGGATCCACCGCGGCATGGTTAAAGCGATACATCGAGTACGGCCCTCGACTTCCGTCAATGCACAAACGCTACTCGGATCTCGTCTGTAGATCAATCTCGTAGTCGGTTCTAACGATTGCACTCCGGATATTATATGCATTTATAACAAAAATCAGCAAGTGCTATTTAAAACGGTGAAAATATTAAGGATGTTCTGGAAGTACAATGGGAGACAAAAATACAAGAAATTCGAAATCCATCAATATATTGGCAATGAAAGCCATTCATGAGTATATTGTGCATGAAAAAAATTGATTAATTTAAAAAGCTTTCGTTTAATTCGTGAATTTCATGTTATATTTATTTTATAACCAAATTGTCTTCATATTATAAAAAATTGTAAGTGACTTTTGCGAATGACTTGAACTTCAAGATAATAAATTTGTGGTATTCAATATACATATAATTACGCACTAAAAAGTTAAAAATAAATATTTAAATAAATTGAAAATTCCTCAGAAAGCAAGATTCATGGTTATCATTGAAAATGAACATGTAAAATTTGCGTAATGTTGGCCCATTTGGCAACGAAGCAGCTCAGTTTACTTACTGAGTTGGTTTTCGTTTGAAATCTCACAAGTATTTTCACAGCTATACAAAATTCACAATTACAATTTTTTAGGACTATCTGTACGAGCTTAGGAATCTCTATGGAACTAGGAAACATTATTTTATACTTTTTAGTCCGTTTTTAAAAACGCGGTATTTTTTAAAAAAATTATTTTTATTGTACCTTTTAGCTGAGTTTAAATTTAAAAATCATATTTTCTCTTAACATTTTTTGTATAATGTAGAGCATCCTTTCCCAATAAGATATCATATATTTTTTTTAGTAATAACTAATAATAATATATTTAAAAAATAATGCTGAATGATACATTAAACAAAAAATATATTCCAACATGTATTATTCGAAAGAGATTATTTTATAATGGTTATTTATGGAGATTATTTATAACGGTAGAAAAGTTATACACAAATGTCCGTAAATTTTTCGATCCGGACCACTGTGCGGCGGCTCGTGTGAATGTAAACAAGCCACCTGTATTTTCTTCGGAGTGATCGCTGTTGCTGGCACGCTTCGTCCACCGAACAACGAAGTAAACCAAGAAACGCCCGAGGGGCTGATTTTTGAAAGACGATTGGAACGATTCGAGACGTTTCTTCTTAGATACGTACTACGATGCACGGTTCGATCGTCGCATTGATACGATAAGCGAAACTCGGGAAAACTGTGGGTCCGGAGCAAGAAGAAAGAACTTTCGAAGCGGAGCTAACTCCCTAGGACACCGGCCATCGTTTTGGAGGAAGATCCACGCGTGTAACGAAACATCGTTGCACAGGTCACCGATACATATTTGCCAAATACGTTTCAGAATGGCTGTTGACGTCGCGCCGACCGAGGAGGCTTCTTTCGCGCGACGAGGGGTTCTTTCGTGCGAGTATTGGCCTGATTCCGCGGAGATCCCTCCGAAATCCCTGTTTCTGTTCCGACGCTTCCACAGATTTAACGAGATAGCGGAGCCTCCGATCGCAGAAGAAAGCTTAGAAGCGGATCCCTCGATGCAACGATATCGGAAGTTTCTTAGATAACGCTCGCCTCGTATCGAATCGAATCGTTTGTATCGCGTATCGCGCCACTCCTCGACGCTAGTCACCGGGATCCTTTTCATTCCTTTGAGGTGTCGATCCTTCTTCCGTTTCCTTGATTTTAGACTCGATCGATCGGCGCGTTTATTATTATTGCAAATTTTCGACACGCGATCTGTACCTGTTTGTTATTGTACGTTCGACCTTTTCGAACTCCTTTGGGCCGCATTGTTTTCAATATGGCACGGGCTTTTGATCGAGTCGGTTGATCCTTCCGTTTCAATTTTAAAGTCGATCGTCTGCGATGATTATTACACTGCGGATGCTTATGCAGTTTTTATTTTTTTAGGCAAATATTAAGAAAGTGAAATCGTGTACAAATTTATTTTCAGTGGTACTATTATTCGTAATTGTGAAATAAATAAAAACCGTACTGAATTCTGTGGAATTTTATGTTCTAGCAGTTTTTGAACATTTCCAAAAGCCATAAATGTATAAACATCCGCTGTTTAATTATTATTGAGTGTTTTCGCAATCTATACCTCTTTGGTATCATGCACATAACTGTGTATGTTAAGATCGCAAAGATAACTTACAATCTAGAATTGATAATATAATGAACATTTTCTAATACAACACTAAAGGTACAACTGTCGCTAATAACCATTAGCAGTTGATGCGACGTTAAATAAATAAATAAATATATAAAAAAACAAAATGTACAAACTTGTGTCATCAGCAAGTTTAATCTTGAAAAATAATATGTATATTAATATTATAATATTATATTATAATATCATGAAGGGAAAATATGTATTGATTTTTAAAAATTTACATGCAATATTTAGATACAAAATTGGTCATTGTTATCGAGTTCAGTTATGGAGTGAAAAATATATGTTCTGTAATAATAAGTATATTTTCATAAGTGCGCCACTGGAGGTAAACGAAGGATTAAATATCGTGATAATTAAAAAGATGAACTGCTAGATCGGCTGGCCGGATAGTCGCGTCTCGTTGACGAAAGTATGAACGGGATCCTTGGAACGTCTCACGCGACATCGATACGGCGTTGATCGGGGCCGCGCGAAGAGTATCGAAGACAGGTTGGAATCGCGAGGCGTATTTAAATTCCGCGTCAGCAAACGTCGCGCTTTGCGGTGCGGCGCGATATAGCGCGGCCCGATGCGGCGCGATATCGAAGAATATTCATTGCTCGAGTATCGAGCGACCGACTATCGCGAGTCAAAGTAGTATTCATCTGGTAATCGGTGTCGGTGTCAGTCACGCAATGCATACGGAAACCTCTTATCGAGATTCCACCAAATCCCATTAGCAAAGAACGACCTCGACCGCGTTGCTAATGGAATCGGAATCGGGATAGGAAACGGAATCGCGTTTGGAAGCTCGATGGGAAACAACGGCGCCGTATTGGCCGCCGGCCTCGAATACGGGCCGACCGGTCCTAAAGGCAGTTACCCAGAAGCAAGTGTAAGTCGAAGCCTACTTTAACCACCTGAACGGTAAAACCTGTAAGCCGCACCTTGGTCCGGATCGACGCGCTCAAAATATTCAAGTACTTACATCAATTTTGTAACGAATGTTTATGCAATTAATGTGATTATGTAATTAATGAAACGATATTAATTAACGTAGTTTTATTAAGACAACTATGAGCACTAGGAAAACACGTCTATTTGATTGAAATATTATACGTCAAGTGAGGATCACTCCATGTGCCATCTAAAGAGTATCACCTTTTGTTTTTTAATAATTCACAGATGCAATCATTATTTTTTTGAAAAGGGTCTAAACCAAGACCGAAATGTCGAAATTAATATATTTCAAAATTACTTTCAAAAGAAAAAGAAGAAAACATACAAATATAGACAAAAAGAAAAGTTATTAGCATATATCTATGTTGAGAGCGCGCCAGGTGTTAAACAATTATAGTTAATAATTTATAACACAAAAAACTACTTAGTGAATTAAAGAAAATGGACAAGGGATAAAGTTGAAAGTTGCGTGTTCCAACCGAGCCATTGCCATTGCAACAATGCATTTTTGACTTTATAATGTTACAGCGAACGTTTTAAAATTTTTTACCCTTTTAAATTTGATAGCATAGATATGGAGGAATGTGATATTTTGAAAAACTTTTTGTTTACAAATGATAATACACGAGGTTGTGGTTTTTATCAATTTTTGCAAAATAAAATAGTTCATCAAATAATATAAAATATCTTATTATCTATACTAATTCATGCTTGAATCTTACAGAAGAAAAGGAATTGAAAAGAGGACGATTTAAAAATGTTATAGCGAACGTTAAGACGAGTTCAACGACCTACAATATTACCGTAATATGACCTTGAGCCCATTAATTAATGCTAAAATAGTTTTCCCAAGTTTTCGGGCGAAGTATCGCAGTGTGCGCCGATTAAAAGCACACGGTCCAACAAGGATCGGGGTTTCGGCAGCGGGGAAATTGCGTCCGAGCAGGTTCGAGTCAAGACGAGAGGAAGAAGAGAGGCCCGGTGCGGGAACAGAGAACGGGATTAAAGGATACGACTAAAGGCTAACGAGGCTCGAATGCACGAGGCATCCCGGCGCATTCAATACGCTTCCGGCAACTCTTGCCGCTCACAATGCTTGAATAACAGACGCACAACTCGCGAATGACCCGAGCTTACCCTCCGATACACACACGTCCACGTTGACGCCTTCGGCCGCGTATTTTGTCGCAGGTACGAACACCAACGAACGGTGACTCTCCTCTACAGGACGCCTAACAAAGAACGCCTCTCTTAACAGTCTGCCGAGAGAGTCTTTAACTCCGACGAGGTACGAAGCGCGGCGAACCACGGGTAAAGAAAACAACAAGTACTCAACTATTTACCGGATAACATCTAGGCCCTCGCGTTCCAGCTCAATTTGCTGGCAGCCCAGCGCCCGCCCCGTCGCTCCTGTAAACAGAAACTCCTCCCCGAAGACCTTTCCGTCGACTTTTAATTCGTTCAACGGGGCGAATTCATTAGAATACGTAAACGGATGAAAAATACGGCGCCGAACGGAAGAACTCACTTTCTTCCCTTAATCGTTTCAATAAATAGCAAACGATATAATGATTTCAAAAAGTGGCGGATTCAATCGAATAGTCAACTTCGTTTTCGAGATATTGTCGTTTTAAATTTTGAATTAAAAAAAATTTTGAATTCCATTAGTTTTTCTTCACCCTCTCGAATTTGTTTTTACACATTCTTTGAAAGGACCAGATAGTAAAATTTCTAGGCTCGGGGAGACTGGTTAACAAACTCGAAGAGATTTACGTGGATTATTCTACTCATAGAGCAACGAAAACAGGAACAGGTTCAAATTGTTTTTATTAGGAAGGGATATTTTTACAAAATTTTTTTATGCTACGTAATTTCGTTGATTTTTAACCCTTTGCAGCGGGAGCTATTGTAACTCGAATTTGAATATAAATTAAATTTGAATATAAATTCTTTATGAATATAAAATTGGTGTGATACCTCGTACAATCCCTAAACGTTTAGTAATTGATTAGATACTGATATATTTGATAGTTAAAAATCTGTGAGCACCGTGCGAAGAAAGAAGTGAAATTTTACGACTCCTGACAATGGACAAAGTCTATGGAGAAAGTGTTGCACTCGGGAGAGTTTCTCCGCGAAGACGATTCTGTCCGTTCGTGGTTGGATCGTTCTACTGGATCCTTATCTCGGTTCGGAGAGCATCGATCCATCTTTGAGTCGACCTGTATAACCAGCACCGTTCATGTGGCTCGTTTCGACACGTGCGCTGAAGATTTTAGCAAGTAACTATTTGCAAGTTCAAGGGTATAACAATGTAGGTCGTCGAATTCATTTTAGCTTCAACAACGCTTTTATGACGTCCAAGATATATGTATATTAATCTTAAAAAATTAAAGGTGATCTTGATTCTTTTACAGACATAAATATAATACATAATACAATACAATAATTTTATAGACACAAATATAATACATTATAACTTAAATAATGCATAAATTCAATTTCTTTAGAAATCGTGACATGCAGCGTTTTACAGTTGTACACGAGGAGATAAAAATTTTTAAGCACCGTCCGAAGTAGCAAGTGAAACACGACACCTGACAAATTACAAAGTCTGGAGAAAGTACGGCATTGAAGCAGTAGCGCGTTATAACTAGTTGGGACCTTGGGAAAAGTAGAACTTTGGGGCCCTTAGCCTGCACGTTGGAAAAACTAAAACAATTGTAGGTTGGAAGCTGGAATTGGTAGAAATATTGTTAAAATTATCTCAAGACTTGGTCGGCGCGGTAGACGCAGACATGAAAGAAATAATGTCGGTATGCGATCAGTGTCCGTGCAGAACACAGACTGTTTGACAAGAATCGCGACTTTACTGTATTATGAATTTTCTTAAATTGGAGTCTGATTTTGAAATTTTTTATGAAAAGAACGTAGAATCTGGATCTTGGTTTGTGTTTGGAGTCTCGGGCATTTGCTCAAGTTGCCCATAAGGCAACGCGCCACTGCATTGAAGACAATTTCTTCGCGAAGACGATCCCGTCTGTTTGTGGTTGGATCGTAATGGAAATGGGTATTAATAATTGAATGACACGAGAATGTTCATACACGATTTCTTTATTCAAAACGAGAAAAGAAGAAACACACGGAAGACGTCTGCACGATTCGTAAGCCAGAACTGAAGTGTGGTACAACGTGTAATAGGAGAAAAGTCTTGGACGTAAAACCTGCCTCTTTGGGTCCGTTCGAGGAAAACTGAAAATAAAACTGTTTTATTACTCAGGCCCTCTTAGGAATGAGGGTCGTTAAAGCAAACAAGGACTCCTTTTTTGTTTAAGAGCAGTGGGGGAATCCTCTTATGGACACCCTCTCCTCTGATGTTGGTCGGACAGGGTAGTGTCGGACTCGGCTCCCCCTCTGATAGAATTGGGGGGAATTAAGTGCACGGTAGTGCATCAGTCAAGTTCTCACACTACCTCCTTTTACACGAAACAACTTAGCCGCTTTTTAAAGTACAATTTTTTTATATTGTAACTAAAGTAGTGTAACGTCTTCACCCACTAAACCCCCATCACCCAGATCCTAAGAATCTTTGCCACCTCTCAAACTGACATGTTACCCCCACTACCGAACCGCTATTCGCATTACTTGGTAGTGGGGGTCTTTCATGCACACCAACCACGCCTGTTCTTGGCTCTTAAGGAAACAAGGACACTTTTTTTGTTTTTCTCTTTTCCGTGGGGATCTTAGTTCCTTTCCTTACGGCTCGGGACGTGGGGGAAGGCCCTGTCTAAGATTCATTCCCTCCCGTCTAATCCGAGGGCGATCACTCATGTTCTTGGCCCTGTAGCAAACAAGGACCCTGTCAGTATCCTTCGACACTCAACTTATTTTTGTAGGCAGATACGGTTCTTATCTCGGTTCGGAGAGCACACGATCCATCTTTGAGTCGACCTGTATAACCAGCACCGATTATGTGGCTCGTTTCGACACGTGGCGAGGGGACTGCGCGACAGGAGCACAGGGAATTGCGAGCGGCAGAGGAACTGTGATAGCAGAGAGACGAAGAGGAAGAGAAAGAGAGAGTTAGGGAGAGAGCGGACGGAGGGGTCACAGAGAAAGGAAGACAGAGGCGGCACGGAACGAGGGCCCGGCTCGAAAAGGCTTAATGAAAGTTGCCTGTTGCTCGTACAAATCGTCGTGTCAACGGAGAAAATCTCCATTCCCAGCTCTTTGGCCCGAGCCATAGCAAACGAGTGGCCTTTCACGCGATAGCCGCTCGTAACGTCCGATCAATTCCGTTCCGTACTACTCGGCTGTCCCTCTAGGCCGGTTCGATCCTAATTAAGGTAAAGGCTCCGGTAACGCTGTCCAGCAAATTCAAACTTTTTTTTGACCTTTCGATTCTCACTATGCGATTCTGATTGAGTTTTTTCGCGCTGATTCCGAATTTGGCCTTAATTTTTCTCCTAGACACATAGTTTTTGAGAAATTTGAGTTTGAAAAAAGAAACATGTTTTTCGACTTTGAATAAATATTGTGATGTTATTATAAAAGATAGACTTTCCAGAATCCAGTGATGTGCAATAGTAATACATTATAATTGTTTAAACATGTTTAGGTTAGGTTTTGTTTACATTATGTTTATTAATGTTTAATTACGTTTTTCATTGTGTTTACATTATTGTAATACATTACGATTGTTTAAACATGTTTAGGTTAGGTTTTGCTTAAACAACTTGTTTAGACATTTTTAATAGCCTTTCACAGATTCACAAAACAATCACAAACAAATTTATTGAAATTTGGATAGCAACATAAATTAAATTTTATATGGTATTAACTTCTATACCATTTCACTTGTAATTTGTACAAATCGTTGCGAGTGCACGATATCAAAGTAACCATCTATAAACGGCTCACAGACTATGTAATTTATTGTACAACAAATCCTACAGATTATGTTGCTTCAACCGTCTGAAAGATAATTGTTACGTTTGTGGTGTGGTTGTACAATTTGTAGATCGACACGGCCGAATCGTATAAAGTTTGTCGTACAATGCGATTGGACATGCGACAGATTTAATCGTTTGTGGGCAGTTAATAACAATTATGAAGGGAGTAAACTCGTTTCTAGGATTTTAATGTTGCGAGATGCGCCTTCTCATTTCTCGATAACGATGGGGTTTTTCAGTAGTCAAAACGGCTATGTAAAAGATCAATCTAAGCCGCGATCGACCTCGGAAGTCCTATTTTTACGTTTTCGAGGCGTAAGTTGCATTATTCCACAGAACGTACAAAGTATTCGAACACATTTTAAAAACGAATAACTTTTTCAAAATTGCACCCAACAGCTTGAGTCATTTTGAGACGTTAGAAGGTTTGGTTTACTCGCTAATTTGTAAATAATTTTGGAAAAAGTAAAGGTTTTCGATTCGATTTTTTTAAAATCTTGAAGTCGTAGAAAAAATCTACGGGAAATGATGTGTCGCATGTTAAAAAAAAAGTTTCTTCGCACGTGGCATTGGAAAAACTATCTTGAACATGTCCAAGTTTAACGAATTTTTTCAAGGTCGAAAAGCGTTCGTACCAGGATCTCTATAATTATTTCATATTCTGCCAAGTTTTAGCTTTTATTTGAAAAAATTTCGTCGCTCTATCTCATTTCTATCGAAAGTTCTTCCGTTTGCCCCATAGTGCGGCGTTTCAGACTTGAATCACCCTGAGAAAATCTACCGCACGGCCTTGAAGATGAACGCCAATTTAAAAGCACAATAGCGAATGCTCGTTCAAGTTGCTCCTGGGCGAATTTTTGGAAAATCGAGTTCCCGATCGACACCCGCCGATATTCTTCGCTGGTTTGGTTGATATTCCTTAATAGCGAGCTTCCGGGCTCGAGGGGACTTTGCGTTGCATTACCGGTAACGTGACTGCGCCTGCGGTGCAATCCGGAGCAATCCGGTGCAATCCGGTGCACCGGTCCTCCTCCAGGTCCCTGGCGAGCAAGTTTCCGCACGGAGACAGGACTTTGTGGACTTTCGGTGAACGGGAGTGTCCCTCCATAACGCGATAATTGTGTATCGCTTCTACTCTCGAGTCTGGTCTGCGCGCGCTCGACCATCGTTAATCCCCGACCATGGTAATCCGGGCTGCTTGACGAATCACTTTCGAGGGTCGCTCGACGCGAACCAGCGCGCATCCCGTCGATTTCGCGTGGAATCGAAAAAACGATATATTTCCGCCCTTTGTTTCTAGATTAATTCCCTTCACGCCGGGCCTCTCGGTGTGTTCCATGTTCGCTCTTCTCTCTATTTTTTTTTGTTTCGTTCGTCACGGTCCACGCGAAAAAAGGAACGAAACAGAGCGAAAGGTAAATTTTTATTTTATCCTAACAATTTGGTTCTGTATATTATTTCGTGTTCTCGCGGGGAGACAATGCTGGAGGTTGAATTAAAGTAAACGCCAAACTATGCGAAATTTAAATAAATACTTTACATGTACCTTTGACCAAAAGCTTTTCCGTTCTGATGCTCGAAGGGACGAGACTTGTGTGCGAGACGACCTAATATACCGTTGCATGTTGCTCGACCGGAATCAACGTATGCATACACACGCTCCAGAAGCCGCGTTCTAGCGAATAGGTTCTAGGCGGGGGAGACTACTATACGCGCAAAGAAAGAAGGCACGAGAAACTCGTAGGTACCACGTGGTCTCCCACTACGCGCTATACAAAAGGCATGGAGCCTTGCGTCAAGAGTGGGGATTCGCCGTTCCCCTTGCACCCCACTGACGAAATTCTGTGCCTTCTTTCTTTGCGCTTACTATACGAGGCTGCTTTGAAACGGGAGAGGGGAGACCGGTAATTTTTGGCGCGGAACGTCTGGGAATCGTAAACGATCGATTCGGTGACGCGTGTAACAGAGGATCGAGTCGGCAAACACCTCGAATTATACCCCGAATCTCGAGATAGTGTCGGATACCGAGGAATTTGGCAGCGGTGCGCGGTGTATCGTGTATACATACGTGGGACGATTCAACAATGGGATTGTCGTGACGATTATTAGCTCTGAATACCGAGGACAGAGAAATTACACCGTAGGAGATCCCTCTTGTCGCGACGCTCGAAGACGGTCTCGCGACGCTGCGGGTGGTACGGGGTGGTGAAGGCATACGGGACGCCACGCTGTTCTACGCCGAGTAATATGATCCTTTCGACAGAAGCGAGGAAGGAACCTCCAACCTCCTCTGCTTCCTCCTATCTCTCGATCCTTGTAACCTCGTTACCCCCGAACTCTCGGAAGATGGGGGACGAATGTTCTCAGGCGCGACACGTCACGACTGATACGTGACGACGCGGGAGCCTCGTTCTTCCCGATAATTACACCTCAGTTAGTAATTCGCCCGAGGGCGGAAGAGGGGGTTAGTTGTACCGGCTCGATAATGTAATGTACTCGGAATAATGCACACGCGTTTCCCGAGACATCCGGGTCGTGCTACCCGTTACTCTCTTACCCGCTACTCCACCTCAGGTGTATTCGACCAGGCTTCCGAGTTATCTGCGAACGTTGTAATTACATTTTGACATTTCGGAGACTACGGTAATGGTATAATCTAATACCGTATAATGTTATCAAGCGGCAGACTCGACGCGACGTCGCCGAATACCGCGACGCGCCGCGAGCAGCGCGTGGCGCAAATCTTATCGAGGAGAGGCAACGACAACGGCGATCGGTTTTTCATCTACAGCTAGAAATTCTCTGGTGCTCATCGGCGAATTAAAAGCTCCGCCCGTCTCGACGTGCGCCGTACACTTCGAGCCGCTCAAACACGGTCAAACGGACGTAAACTGGGTTCTTGGACTTCGATGCGACGTACGCCGTACACTACGAGCCGCTCAAACACGGTCAAACGGACGAAAAGTGGGTTCTTGGACTTCGACGCGTCGCGCAGCGAACAGCGAGCAGCGTGTAGCGCAATGTGCTTAGTTCTATTAAGTTCTATTGGATTCCGTCTCATATTAGGATTGCTGGTAATGAAAGAGCTGATCTTTTAGCTAAGGAGGTTTCATCCTTTAGCGCTCCTTGTATTTCCTACATTCCTTTCACCGATTGCTTTGAGTCTTTCTTCAAAATTATGCTAGACAACATTCTCACCTCTATAAAGGCTGATGGTCTTCTTAAGGGCAAAACATATTTTCAGTATTTTTTATTAATGAAAATAGACTTCCTTGGTTTTTTCAGTTAAACTTTTTTAATCATTTTGCTTTTTCTCTGGCTCGCATTGGATTTATCGATAATTCTGAGTGTAGCTGCAGGGAGGGTGACGAATCGCGGAACCATGTACTATGGCAATGTCAATCTATACAATATTCTATTTTGTGTGTTCAGATTATTAAAATGGAAGTATTTTATTTTCTGGTTCCGATTGTTAAAATAGAAATATTTTATTTTCGAAATTATATATCTTATTTAACATATCATTTTCTTTAAGCAAAATAGAGTCTAAAATATTAAATAGTATTTGAAATATTTGTTTCGCCAAACAATGCCCACCTCTGGAACCTTGGCCTTGTCCGTTACTTTCATTGCTAGTGCAATTAGGAAGATGGCAGACTTTGCATAGACCGAGGTTTGCCATCCAGATGTTTGCCATCTAGATTTAATTTAAAAAAAAATATTGATTGTTATTTGATTTTGACAAAGATTTTATCGGTTTGTCTCATAGTGCGCCGTAAACTTCGAGCCGCTCGAACACGGTCAAACGAACGTAAACTGGGTTCTTGGAGTTGGCGCGCTAACGTACCCTTCGGTGTCCAGGAATCCCAGGACACAGACAGAGGAATTCTTCGCGGAGAAGTTTCCTCCCGCCTCGGCTCAACGTACGGGACGAGACGGTGCGATTGGACCATTTTCCTATTTCTGAAGCCAGAACGAACCCAGACACGGTGTTCAAACTTTCATCAGCCGATCGGAGTTGCAAGAGACTTGCAACTTTCAAACCGTTAAAGATATACGCACGGTCTTCTTCGTGTACCGGAGTTCAGTGCCGTGCCGTGATACAGAGAGGCGGATCTCATCAGACGACTCCGTAAATAACAATTTGAACTGTTCAATAGTCGAAAATGTTTACGCAATGCTTTTCGATATTGGTCTCTATCACTCCAACATTGATGTACACCAGTGTTTCCCAACTTTCGATATCTGTGTACCCCTTCCACAATTATTTGTAGTAGTTTAATACTAATCAAAATATATTTATTTTTCCCTGTTTTCGTAGATAAAGAAAATAATAACAAACGAAAAATAAAATTCACTGATAATATAAAATATAAATAACATTAATAACGTAATTTGGTGTAGAAAAATGATCGAACCGTGACGCCGAGAATAAAATTCATAATATCCGAAAGATAAATTACGATCGATAAACTAATTAATTATATAATTTGGTACGCAGTGCGTACTCCCGTCAAACTCTTCCCGTCCCCCAGGGAGGACGTATCCCACGCTTTGGGAGACACTGATGTACACGATTCAGCGTACTTAAAAAAAAATCAATATCAAAGATTATCTTAAAGGGAAAACATTTAAGGAGCGGCATTTCGAAGACTCGCGTCGTACCGAGAAAATCTAATTCCATCGAAAGTTGAACGACTTCACCGAGAGAGCGAAACAAATTGGTCGCTGCGAAGACGAAGTAGAAAATCCAAGTTCACTAGTTTCCTTCGACGCAGCGCTAATATTCTTGGTCGAACGGTAGTCTGTGGGATGTAGAGCAGCTAGGAGAGACCGTGGGTGGATTCGAAAAGTTATAGGTGGCGATGGGACAGTCGCATATCCAGCTTGGTGATCGGCATCTCGACGTTGCGAGATCGAAAATCGAGCTCCGGAAAATATCTGTCGGTAGATAGCGGGTGTCGGGGGACCGAAGGAAAAGGTTCAGGGTCCGTTCGATGGAACGCGTAATGTATGCCGGATAATGCTCGCCCCTTTGCCGCTCCTTGGCGGTGGCGAATCGAGGTGAGGCGAGGCGAGGCGAGGCAGGGCAAGGCGTCTCATCTTGGTCACCCGCTGCTCTCCTCTCCATCCATTGAGCCCTCTGCCAATCGGTCCTGCGTCCTTCGTCCTCCGCCCTCTCGCTCCTGTTCGGGTGATTCCCGGACGGTCGACAGTCGCGCATTAATGCGAGCCGAGGACATGCAACGAAGGCTCGACGTAGGCTACCCGAGGATGCTTCTTGCAAGAATAAGAGAACAGGATCGCTGGGGATGTCCCGGGATTCTGTCCTCTATCGATCTCTCGCGTACATAGACACTAACTTGTGCCCTCCACAAGCCGTGCTATGTATCTGCTGTATACATATACCGGTCTCTCCCTCTCTCTTCGTTGGCTCGTCTTCCATCTCGTTCGCACCCCTCGCGCACCCCGTCTCTTTCCCACCCGGTATCTTTCTCCTTTGCTTCCCCCGATCGTCTCTTCTCTTTCTTTTCGCTTCCTCGTTCTGCTCGCGATTGTCCGTCGCTGTTTATCCTCCCTTCTCTCCTTTCTCTCTCCAGAACCCACGGCATCCCTGTCCGTCCGACTACCATCCGATCTCTCTCTCTCTCTCTCTCTTTCTCTCTTCGCCACAGGTCTGATATCTCGCTCTCTCGCCAGAGCCGGATTCCTAGCATGAATGCACACCCACACACCGCGCGCACGTTCTCCTCCGCGCTCCACGCTGCGCACCGATTCGGCTCTTCTTCTGTCTCTCTGTCCGATTGCGCCCGAAGATCGAGAGGGATGAGCGCGTGCAACCGCGCTCGCCACCAAAGAATGTGCTATTGTGTACAGACCAAACGATAGCACCACATCGCGTCTACTTTTTTTTATTCGGTATAATATACTGATGGATATGAATATTTTTACCCTTTGATTACCCTCGACGAGGTATCTCGGGATATCTGATAATTCCCGATGAACGCCTTTGGCGAGATGTCTACGCTTCCGTAGACCTATGTTCCCTCTACTTTCCCGCGAACGGCGCGTGTTCGGCCTGTTTCTCGCGATCCAACGGCAAACTTGTCGAAGCGGCGTTATTTCGAACGGAAATATTCGGTAATTGGCGGGGAACAGCGCGAGCTAATCCTTCCGTTGTGTTTCGTTTCGGGCCACCAGCCCTCGGGAAAACGACGACCCCGTTCAACTTTTTATCGGGCTTCCGAGTAACTAAATTTCTCGCAAATTTATTTCACCGCTCGCGCTTCGCTTTTTCCACTCCTCTACCCCTTCGGCACGATCCGAAAAAAAGAGGACAGGCATCGCGCCCCGTGGGTATGGTTGTCCGACGCGAAGGGAATTAATCCCGGAACACGGGCTCGAAGCACACGTATTCGTTCCCGCTCTTAATTGTACGTATTAGTTTCGTAAAAGTCTATAGATTATACGCGACGGTAATCTAATTGCGACCAACGCTCCAGTTGGACCCGATCGACGATTCCAGAGTCGATAACGCGGCAGGTGCTTTTTTCTCGGAGACACGCGGAGCGGCGCACTATGGGGCGAACGGAAGAATTCTGTGTCAAAATCAAACTTTCGATCGAAACGAGATAGAGCGATGAAAGTGTTTTTAAATTGAAGCTGAAACTTTGTAGAATATAGGGAAAATAGGTGAGATTATGGTACGAATGTTTTTAACCTTGAAAAAATAAAAGTTTAACTATAATTCGATTTTTTGAGAAATTCTGAGGTCGTAGAAAATTTTTGAGGCCAGATTTGAAATCATAGTGCAAAAATCTACGGGAAATGATGTGTCGCATGTTTAGAAAAAAATTTTCCACACGTGATATTGGGAAAACCACAATTTTCTTGAACTTGTTCAAGTTTAACGAATTTTTTCAAGGTCAAAAAGCGTTGGTACTACAATTTCTTTAATTATTTCATATTCTTCTCTCAAGTTTCAGCTTTTATTTGAAAAAATTTCATCGCTCTATCTCATTTCTATCGAAAGTTCTTTGATTTTGACACAGAATTCTTCGGTTCGAGTTAGCTGATGCTCTAAATCGAGCTTCACTCCTCGGTTCGAATCAATAATTTGCGATGCTCATTAAAACATGAACGGCAGATATAAGTATCCAGATTGTTGCTCCACGCCGGAACATATCAGTTGAGTAATAGCCTATAGATAATACGCGATGATAATCTAATTTCAATCGGCACTTCTATTGAACTCAATCGACGACTCATAGTCGATAACGCTGCAGGTACTTTCTTCTCGCAGGCACGCGGAGCGACAGTGTGTGGTTCGAGTTGGCTAATCGTCCAAATCGAGCTATGCTGTCCAGTTCGAATCAATAATTGTTAATTTTAATTACCAATCCATCTTTGCTCGGCAATTAATCAAACTGATGTCTTTTGTTCTGTACTAGTATTTTTATAATGTCCCATTCTGTTAATGGAGATGTCAGCGTGTACCAACAGTGGTAGACTCGGCCTGAATTAATAGTTTAACGTATACCATCTTTAAATACTGTGGTGCCCAAGGTGGTTCGGAACTCACCTTTATTTTAAACTGTAAGAATTCAAATTGTAAGAATTCTCACGTAAGAATTCAAAAAGCGACGTTAAATAATAATAAAAAAAACGTATACAATCGGTGGTACACGTGGCAAGAAATATGTTAAAAATTAAACGGCAGATATACACCCCGATGTTTGCTCCACTCCCGAATAAACTCGTAACAGCCGATAATTTTGCAGCGTTCGCCAAAATTCGTCGATGATTTTAGACTTTTAATTGCACGTATCGGTTCGGTAAAAGTCCACAGATAATACCCGATGGTGATCTAATTTCGAGCAGCACTTCTATATTGGGCCCCATCAATGTCTCAAACTCGATAACACGGCAGGTACTTCTTTCTCGAAGACTCGCGGAAGGAGAGTGTGTGGTTCCCGTGGGCTGACGGTCAAAATCGAGTTTCCCCGTACGAATCAATAATTTTCAATGTTATTTAAAAAGTGAACGGCAGATATCGGGTCGTCAAGTATGAAACTTGACAAATGAGAAAAACGTGGAGCGCAAAATGCATCAATTTCTTTTTCGTTTGAAATCTCACAAGTATTTTCAGAGCTATTCAAAATTCACAATCACAAATTTTCAGGACTATCTGTACGAGGTTAGGAATCTGTATGGCACTAGGAAAAATTATTTTATACTTTTTAGTCCGTTTTTAAAAACGTGGCATTTTTAAAAAATTATTATAATTGCACGTATCAGTTTCGTAAAAGTCTATATATAATACGCGATGGTAATCTAATTTCGATCAGCATTTCTATTGGATTCAATCGACGACTCATAGTCGATAATGCTGCAGGTACTCTCCTTCTAGGAGACACGCAGAGCGGCGATTCGAGTTGGCCGTTGTGCTCGAAATCGAGCTACGCTCCCCGGTACGAATCAATAATTTTCGATGTTCGTTAAAAAATGAACGGCAAATATAGATACCGAAATGTTTGCTCGACTCCGGAACAAACTGGTAACGACCAGTAATTTTGGAGCGTTCGCAACAATTCGCCGATGATTTCAGGCATTCCGAAAACCGGAATGAATCTTCCATTCGACCGGATTTATACGAGTTCCCTTTCTAGTTTTCTACGGTCTTGAAGTTTGTTCCGTGCTGGCGGTAAACGGAAAACAGAAAGCAGAACGCGTAAAGCAGAAAGCAAACGAAATGTTAATATCGCTGTCCCCGACGGAGGCGGCGCAACGGGTGGAGCGCAGGGGTGGAGCGAAAACGAATCGTCCTCCGTCCGTCGGAGTTAATATAAGAAGGCCGGAATTAAAAGTTGAAGAAATCGAGTAAAAGGTTAATAAACGTTGGTGCGGCGTTGAAGGACAGCGGTCGGAGTAAATAAGATGGCGGACGGATGATAAAGGCACCACTTAATGATATTTGCTTTCGCGTTACAGTTTGTTACGGACTATTGCCGGGGTAGTTCGCTTAAACGCCGTTGAATGGAGGTCGGAAGAAAGTCGCGAGTCGTACGGGCAGCGGCCTTTGCAATTACCACCGCGAAGAAAAAGAAAGCTGAAAGAGGCGAGCCAGTTAAGGCCTGCCGAGGGCAATCTCGGCCATTTACAAAATTGTTTGAGCGGGTCTCTCCGGGCCCCCTTTCGTCTCGGCTCGAACGGAAGCGTGGATGTCGCGCGCGCGCGCTTGGGCCTCGCCGCGCGAACCTGCGACAATTCGAGGGCCGTGAATTTCCATTTTGTCTGCTCGCTTGGTCGTTACAAGCGTGCCCTCCCCGCTCCACGGGCTCTCTAGCGCCGGCACAATTACACCGATTGGAGCGCATAAAAATGCATGAAGTCACCGTGGAATTCCTTGAAAGTTCGCGGCGCAACGACGTTTCGGAGGATTCCGGCTCGCCGGGAACGCCGCGACGCCGCTGGTCTAAGCAACTTGCGAACGTACCGGGCATTTCGGGTAGTCGATGGAATGGTTCTTTCCCTCGGCCCGAGAAGAGATTCGATCGCATCGGGGCGGAAACGTTCCGCCCGATCTATCGTTTGCCTTCTCGTATACGACCGTCGACCGTCGGGACTGGCTTACATATGGAACGGCCAGGCCTCGTTACAACGTTATCGCGACTCGGCCGTTTGATTCCCATACGCGCCAGAAATAATGTAGTTTTCCTCGTAACATGGATTCCCGTCTCGGGTTACGACGCCCGCCAAACATACTGTTCCAACTGCCGCCTAAGATCGACTGGTATTTCCGCCCGGCTCCCGTAGGCGAAGCAGCGGAAATTTATTTATTTATTCGTCGAATAAACTGGCAAAAACCTGCTGGAACGAAAGCGTCCCGCGGTGCTCCGGATCCAGGGACACACTGACATTTTTATGGACACCTTCACACCGTGAAGGATATTAGCATGAATCCTGCATCCGACTATTCGATTATTATAATACACACTTTGTATCATTCGATTATCCACTCTACAGATTCCGGATTGAATGCGGCAGCTTTCTTCGCGCGTCGCGTCGCTTTAATCTTCCATCGGATATTTTAAAATCATTTATGTATGCTTTTTATACATACATTTCTTAAATCTCACAGTTTATTTCTTTAATGTTAATATTGTATTCGAAAATGTTCAACATATTCCTTAGTTAAATAATTAAGTAGTTTATTGATCGTAATTTATTTTTTGGATATTGTGAATTTTATTCTCGGCGCCACGGTTTGATCATTCTTCTACACAACATATTCCTACATATTACATATAACAAACAACATATAACACACAATATTTCTTACAATTAGTTATAGATCATACCATGTGGGGTTTCACAGCTTAATAAAAAAAAGATCATTTCTGTAAAGGAATAATAGATCGTGGAAGGATTTAGTTCAAACAGCGGTGCAGCACTTTAAGTTAAGGAATCCCGCACTAATCGTATGGAAAAGCGATCCCGGTAAAATCAGTTGGATTTTTCATATTTTGTAGCTTATGATTTATCGAAGGAAAGATATAATGGGCACGAAGCTCAATAATGGACAGTTAACCATGATTCTTCAAGGTCACCTTTTTTGCGAATACATGTACAATTTCTTAGACAATTTCAAGACGAATTCGGTAAGTGTCGTGACATAGAAGAAATTGCTTTCTCCATTGTTTTTAAAAAAATAAAAGTAAATAAATTCAAAATAAAAAGATTTTCATTGGTGTATTTGCAAAAACTAACATGAAAGATATTTCGGTAACATCGTTGTTTCTTTTAAATGAGATTGAACGAGATATCCCGTTCATTGTAGCGAAAAGGTTCAGAAAACGTATCTTTGGGCTTCCAACAAAAATGAAAAGATTTCGGGTTGAACGGGGTCGACGATTCGTCACGCAACCGGCAACACGCAATGCGGCGCAACCACCGGAAGCGAATGCTCTTCCGACGTGGACACTTTCGCGTTTCCCGACACGTAATAACAGAGTTATCGTGACTTAACGTCCGCCGGTGAATAGAGCTAACTGTATTAGTCTTTCAATAAGCAGCTTCGGTTTCTCGGGAAAGTTTCGACTCGCAATTGCCAGCCGGTAGGCAACTTTATCGCGTGTACCTCGGGTGCTGGTGTACCGGTGTGTGGCAATCGTGGTCTCTCTCTTTCTCGCTCTCTCTCTCCGAGCACAATCTATGAAATTCACACGCGCCCCCCGAAAGCTCCGTAGATTAACATTGCCTCCAGTTGCGAACCGAGCGAACGACTACGTCGACGCCAGCCCCGATGTCGTCGTAGTCGTAGCCGACAAGGTCGACGACGCCCCGTGCAATGACTTGGCAAGTATAACTCGGAAATGTCGCGGTAAAGGACTGGAGAGAATGTACGGGAATGTTGGAGGTGTCATCCGGGAATGGTCGTGTCACCGTAGGAAATGGGAAATCGGAACATCCAGACGACGACGTAACGTAATTCCGTCATCTTTCCGCGAAGCGATCGCGCCACGATTTTTTAATAAAGGTACCGTCGTCGAGTTTCATCGGCCGGCATTTCCAAAGCCCCACAACTGGGGATTAAAGGTCTCCACCTACCTCGCGCATCCCACTTATTTTCTACAAGGTGAACCACGAACCGCGATCGGTAGAAATTATTCTGTTATTAGCAGTCCAATCGAAAATATTTTTACAGGATATACAGCGTGTTTATAGCAAATTTTTGTCAACGCTTCTTTGGTTGTCAATTCCTAATTTTACGCCTGTCTGTTGGAACACTTTTAATTTTATGAAAAATTTGCGGAATACCGAAATTAATGATCCAAAAGACAAACAAAAATATCTCGTGTAGATATAAATATATTTTAGAAAATATATTATTAAATATATTTTAGAGAATATGTTATTAAATATATTTAATATATTTCGCGGAACACCGGTTGAGAACAACTGTGTTAGAACTTTTAAAAGAGCGAATATTTTAGTTGTATCGGTTGGGATACACACACACACAAATATTTTATTTATTTATTTATGGTTTATTTTAATCGTCACATTATCAACTAGGTCATTAGCGACCTGGTTTACAATCGAATATATCTTACATATTACTCGTGGAGAGGATTACAGTTAATGTTTACATTGAGATGGGGAACAGCAAAGACGAATTTATAACAGTTTATACACAGGTTGAGGCATTTATTTTGGCTACCTGGAATATCTCGAAACCTATATCCCAGAGAAAAAAACATTTCCAATTAAATTTATTTGCTTGAAGTCGTAGATTTATATTCTGTAATAAAAAAATGTATGCTTCTGTTTGAAAAAATACAGTTGACCTTGGAATGACCTTGAAAATATGATGAGAATTTAAAATGGATACGACTGCTGCATCAGCCCCATCTTGACATAAACTTTTAATTTGAAACATTCTTTTTCTGGGATATAGTTTTCGAGATGTTTCAGGTAGCCAGGATAAATGCCTCACTGTGCATGTATCGATAGATTAAAAAAAAAGAAGAGAAATGTTGTCTTCGCCTAGATTTATCTTGAGTTCATACACACATTTATTTTGGGGCGACGATCGTACGCGCTTGCGGGAGACTGTTTACAGTTTTACAGGACGCTGTCTCGAGTGACCTCGAGGTCGATCGCCGCGCCGCAGGATCATTGTTTCATTCCCGAGAAAGTCGAGCAGGGAAAGTATCCTTGTCTCGAGTACTCGTCTCCTCTCATTGCAACTCGAACGTCTACGAGTCGTCCGCGGGAGGATCGGCGACGCTGACGAAGGACAATGCGTCTGGACAGGACTCGCCGTCGAGTCGTTTATAGTAGCTTTTCTGCCAGCCGCTTTCCCTTTTCCTCCTAATAAAACGTGCAGTTATATCTTTTACATTAAACCTAACGCAGACCTCTCACTCAAACTTAAAAAAATGTATTTTCTTTTGCGCATATCTAACAAGCTAACAGAGTTCGTCTATTGTATTCATAGGAAAAATTTGTTTAGAATTATGCTCAGGACAACATATTTCAATTCCATTAAAATCCTATCTCGATTCTATTTCAATTCTACTCATAGATCAACGAAATGAAACTTGTTCAATTACCGGAAGCCGATTAATAGAATTTCCATAATTGTCCTGTACTAAATGAAAGAAATTTTCTTTTACATTGCAATCTTAAATGTGTGGCGGATCTAATGATAAGCGGAGTCAGAGTTGTGCTAATTCAATTACATTGCAATGCAATTACGCAATGGAATTACATTGTATTTTCATCAGATGTTTAATTGAAATACAATATAATTGAAGGTGAGCCATAGGCACGTCACGGGCAGCTAGTAAATTTATAAATAATAAATTCCTTCTGTTTGAAACCTTCACATGGATTTATCATCCTCTTCTTGCCTATGACTTCATTTTTCATAATGCAATTACAATATATTTTATAATTGTACTCCATTGCAATTACGAATTACGTTGTAGTTTAATTGATTAATGATCTGAATTATAAATTACAGTTATAATTGAATTACAATGTAATTTAATTACTTTGTAATTATAATTCTGGAGTAATACAATTGTAATTCTGGACAACTCTGAGCGGACCAAGCGGCCGCGTGGGTCCCCGAATTTCAAAGAAATTTCTTTAATGTGTAACGGTATGAAATTTTTCACCACGTGTCTGTTTTATTAACACTAGAAAGACTGAAACTTAGTATATACCTATATTGCTCCAAAGCAGTCAAAATGACTGTATTGTGAAAGAATAACTAATGTGTAAAGAAATTTGTTTAAAATTAATTTTTAATATTTCTTATATTATTTACAGTCATACGACAAGTTATTAGTAAGTTCGCGATCCTCTCACTCTATCAAAGCGTATCGATTACAGTAAGTGATCCTACAATCAGGTAATCGACAAGGTAATCAGGTTACAAGACTGTAATCAAAAAATATATAAACTGTCATGCGAATTCGGAGCCGATCTGGTCATATAAGAAATTTACGCAATTCCATAATAAAAGTCATTCGATTATTTAAAATTTCCCAAGTAGTCAAAATGACATCTTTTGGGCAATACAGGTATAATACATATGTAAACCGGAAATGAAAGAGGAGGGGAGGCAACTACAATGATTAATAAACGCATTTATATGTTGTCCAAAAAATCACAAAATTCTAAGAAGCTGTGTCATTATATACACAATTGTTTTTCTAATTGAAATTGGAAAGCAGTCAAAATTCCTTAGGCAATCTAGTGTTAATAAGTTTTGGAGAGTTTTCTTGCAACTTGTATTTCTAACTTGATTTGAAGGGCTACAAAATTTTTACCACTCGGGGTATCCGATATACCATAAATTTTTCAAAATTCTGCAACAATTACCGGTCGATAGTGTGTTAAAAGTAACATATTGACCTTATTAATTTTCGTATTTTACGTAATTTGTGTTCGTTAACTTTGGCCCGCGGGACGCAGTTTGCCGAACCCCTGGGCTATCCAAATAAACGAATCGATGAGACCTGATGCGTCGTAGACGTGGTGCTTGCGACGAGAGCTTTGATTCCGACGAATTCAACGTCGCGAGACGAAAAGTGTCGACGGTAACGCGATTACGAGGAAAAATCCAACGAACGTGGCACCGCTCGCGGCGATAGCAATAAATTAGCATGCGGCGGGAGGAATCCTGCGCGAAAGAATTTAGTGCAGCCGCAAACGCGACGCGTTGAAAGCAGCGGGCATGTAAATGTAAAACATGAAAAAACGTTGACAAAAATTGTCGGCGGGTCTCGAGATCGGGATAACGCGACTGCGTAGAAACAACTACGTTCAGTTTGTCACACACGAGTGTATCGACGATATCTTCGAAACCTGTAACCCAGGTAGTCCGGAACCCACCTTAATAAATTGTAGGTCCCGTTGCGAAATAATCGCGAATTAACAAAGAGTTAAAATTGACGTAAAATAAATAGAAAAAAACCTTTCACCCAACGAAGGAGAGACAAGGATAATGTAAACGAACACAGATGTCTTTAACCCTCGTACGCTGCTCAAAAATAGCTGCATAAAAGAGACTAGGATAACAATTCTCCCATTTTTGTTTTTCACGTTAAATCAACACGTTATGTTTCATTTATAGCGTCACATTCTAAAGACATATTTACATCTCGCGACGTAGACAATAAAAAGATGCATAATTCTACAGTTCGTAAAAATATCGAATGGGTTAATAGCTGCATAAAAGAGACTAGGATAACAATTCAGCCATTTTTGTTTTGCACGTTAAATCAACTTAAAACATGTTTTATTTATAGCGTCGCATTCTAAAACCATATCTACATCTCGCGACGTAGACAATAAAAAGATGCATAATTCTACAGTTCGGAAAAATATCGAATGGGTTAATAGCTGCATAAAAGAGACTAGGATAACAATTCAGCCATTTTTGTTTTGCACGTTAAATCAAATTAAAACATGTTTCATTTATAGCGTCGCATTCTAAAAACATATCTACATCTCGCGACGTAGATAATAAAAAGATGAATAATTCTACAGTATGTGAAAATATTGAATCGGTTAATTTTCACTCTGAGCTTGGCTGGAATATTTGTTACTTTTGTTTCTGTGACTGAAAAAATCAATTGAAACCAGCAATTTGATACGAAATGGAAAGCGGAAAATGCCATCACCGTACTACCCAATAAAAAAATATGTGGTCCATAACGAAGGGCAAGCTGAGAGGAAAACACATTTTCAAAATAAGAACTTTTGTACACCATATTGGGAAGATATGGAAGTCGCTACCCATGGTGTTACGCCGGGAAATTAGTTGAAAGTATGTCGGGAAAGTATGCCAATCTATAATTGCTAATGGATTTGCGAATGTTCAACATTTTGTTCACTGTACACTGTTGAATTTCACTCTCGAGAATAATTCGTAATAGTTTTACTCCATCATGGACAGGCACCTTTACTAACCAAGAGTGTAAATACTAACACATCGCATGCGGGAATCGTACTTTCAAATTTTTTGCAGCCTGTTACTGGAATACGCGGTACACGTAAAAGTACGTATTCAGTTAATTTGTGTTGAAGAGCGGGTACCATAAAAATACTCTGGCCATTGTAATTACGTATGGTGTTTGCGTTGCTAGACAACGGTTTTCATTGTTTCTCTCTAGAAATTTAGTTTACCGAGTTATTTAGCCCGCGGTGAAACATACTCGTATGCAATCTGTTAACGTTTGATGGATTGCGTCGACTAATATCGAGTGTTCTTTTTTTATAAATATATGAATATATTTACAGAGATATCGTCGACACGCTGTCGTGGGACAGACAGATAAAAGTATAAAGCTCGTGCACGCGTCCGTTTGATCGACTCCGTTCCCGGTCCGAGATTAAACTCGGGTGTGAGCTCGATAAAAGACCGATCCAACGTGTTTACGTTTACGAACGTCGCCGGATGAATCGTGGAAAGCCGTAAAACGTACGGGGACGTTTCTTCGCGTTTCTCCGAGCAGCCATTTTTACGAGTAATTTCCCGCGATCACGGGAGTCGGGTGTTTCTCCAGACACGAAACCGATCCTCGCCGGTTTCGTTTCCCGTCGTCTCGTTTTAAGAGACCGACGACACCGACACGGTATCGTGCCGGAGAGCGCCGGCCGGTTCGGAATACTAATTAGTATTTCAATTTCGCCAGCATTAATATTAAACCGGACACCGTGTGCGAGGGCGTTTCAGTCGTTGAACGCGGCCGAGGAGACTCGGGCCGATTCGGGCCGGGCCCGCAGTCGTTGAAAAATATCAAAGAAAACGATACACCCTTTGTCATTTGAACGTCTCGCTCGGTCGTTCCAAGCCGAGCGACCCACAAGCTTTGTTCCCGGCGCGGCGCGCCGCTTCTTACGAGCTGGCCGGACGATCCGCGCGTAATGCGAACAATTAAACTCTTTCATTCGGTCTCGCGATACAATCTCCCGTTCATTCCGCTCGTAACGGCCAGTCTCGTCTCGACGCGACGATTTTCTCTTCGTTTCGAAGAATGTCCTCCTCGCTATCGTCCAATCGTTCAGTCTAATTGCGAGATGGTCGGCAACTTTCCCGGAAATGTAGCGGCTCGGCGCGATTAAATGGCTAAAATTCGGCACTTTTCTATATTTAATTACTAATGTATGTACGAACTGATATACTTTAAATTATAAACTTTTTATTTAGTGCCCGTACCTCTTTCCCTTGGGATCGACTGTGGAACAGAGTTGTGCTAATTCAATTACGTAAAATGGTATAGAAGTTAATACCATATAAAATATAATTTATGTTGCTGTCCAAATTTCAATTTTGTTTGTGATTGCTTCGTGAGTCTGTGAAAAGCTATTAAAAATGTCTAAACAAAGTAAAAATGAGGAAAAGGAAACGTATTTCCGAGTGATCATTGTATCTATTAACGATTGCGGTCATGGATATTCAATTTAAGGAGTAATTGTCGGGAATTTTTTTTCAGAAAACTTTTCCAGAACAATAAGTAACAAAACGAAAAACAAAAATTATGCATATCCATCGTTCGAATCGTGACTTATGGTCTTAAGTTTATAGAAAAATCCCATTTATCTCCGAATTTTCTATTTTTCCGTGCATCTTTTCCGATTTTTCTTTCCCTAAAAACCTTATTTGGACTATGGCCAACATTTTTCCAAAAAAATTAGCCAAATCGGTCCAGCCGTTCTCAAGCAATGCTCTTATCAACGGATAGCATTTAATAATTATTTATATAGAAGATAATAAATAATAACATAGCAGTTTTAACAAAAAAAAATTGATCGTACATCGTGATGCAAACGAGTAACCAGATACGCCAGGTTTGCCCGCACTTTAGGGTCGTCCTGCTGTTTCGAGTTTGTCTTCCCGTTGGAAATTCTTCGAATCTAGTAGTTGGAATTATCGCGGTGTTCTAGTACCCGTTGATTCGATACAACCAGGAACGCCTCCGCTCAGTCTTGTCTCGCGATTAAGTGCTTCTCGAATGTGTTCCCGGCGAGATTAACGGGGAAAGCTCGTCGCCGAACACGTTGCCTCGCTTTCGAAGAAGAGGGAGTCCTGTCGGTGAACCGTTTCCCAGATTCGTCGCGACGCGAATCAAGGCGAGGCAACATCGTCGCGTGACGTTTCCCGTTATAGGCGAATCGATAGACGTAGCTAATTAATGTAAATACGTGTAAACGGTAAGCGGCGCGTTCGGCAGAGCACAAGCCCGAAAGCGTTCCGCCGAGCGCGGAATCCCGAGACCCGTCCGTTGGCGTCGGTGTCGATGTTGGTAGGCACGCGTTCATTTCCGGAAGTACGTGTCCGTAATCCCGGCGAGAGATCGATGGTTTTAATCAAGAAAATGTCTCTCCGCATCATAGCTCGCGAGCAAATCTCTGGCGGTCATGTTTATTAAAAATCAAAATAAAAATCACGCACACAACACCGCATCGCCGGCAAAAAGAGAATAATGCATTCCAACGGGTACTGGATTAATATTCGGAGACCCATAAGCCCTCGGTCTGTTTCGAGCAGCTCTTAGCACCAGTCAGCCGGCAGCAAGCTCGCCAACCAGTCAGCCAGCTCGCAGCCTGCAGCCACCAGCCAGCCAACCAGCCAGCCAGGAAACCAGCCAGCGAACGAGCCAACGAACCAGCCAGCCATCCATACCGCTTTTTCCCCGATATCTATCAAGGTTATTGGTACACGCGAATTTTTCTTTGCATACGAGACAGCCACCAACGGAAAGAGAAATGTTTCCGCGAACTCCCTCGACGAGGTCCGGCGGGACGCCGAGACACCACGCACGAGAAACGAACGAACGTTTGTTTCGCCGCTGCGCGAGACGTTCTCAATCGCGACGAGAAATCCCTCGCAACGGTGCGCCGGGCGGATGGCTTCACCTCGCCGTTCAACAATGCTCGCGCGTTGTTAATTAAAAATTTCAATCACATATATTAACGTCGCCCGGCTCTCTCTCTCTCTTTCTCTTTCTCTCTTCCTCAGCCGACTTCCCCGCTTACCCTCCGAGCGCCTCGATCCATTCCGCACAGTGCAACGCAACTCCGCGTGCTGCACCGCTGCGCTTCGCGAAATTCGAGACGAGCGATAGGTGGGATAACTAGAGGCGCATGTAGGATTTAATCTTGAGGGGGACGAGTTGAACAAAATGACCTTTTTTCAGTGAAAATATCAATTAACGATAGACGCATATATTTACTTCATAAGTAACGACATTGAAGCAACCTTATACCGGACCACAGAATATTTAGTTTTACATTATAACTGTTGTGGATCGTGCGAGTTGCGTTACGGCGCTGTTGGAGAGCAGGGGAGAGAGAGGTAACGGGGTTACCAAAACCATAACACCTCTTCCCTTGCCGTTCCGTCTCTTCGAAAACAGCTGATTGCCGAGAAGTGTCAGTTGCTGTTGACACTTTACCGTACGCACTCCTGCTTTGCTTGGGCGGTTAAATAGGCCATTGCGCTTCTCTGGCCGTCTATCTTTCCTTTGCTAAAAACCTCAAAAGGTCTCTGCGCTTCTCAGACCTTCTAGTGTCCAGCCTACACTGGACTCTAGGTTTTCTTGTACTTCAACTCTGTCGATTTTCTTAAGTTCTAAGTCAATTATAAATGGTGTCGGGTTTTTTCTCATTATTAATTGTTGTTCAGGTTTAGTGCTTAAGTTTAAGTTATTGACAAGAAACTGACTATCTATTGACTCGCTATACCTATCGCTCGTCTCTTAAAAACAATCTATTCCTTCCACGAGCCAGCTACACTTCTTAAATTCAAACAATAACATATCCAAAAATCATCGAAATCGAAGAAGAAGCAGCGGTATTCTACAGTTTAGCTAACTGTCTGGGTGCGCCACTGCTGACTGGACGGGGATGCGTTCTAAACGCGCCATTATAGAACTAAGTTTGCGTAGACAACGAACGTGCACGGAAATTCATATGAAACACGCAGGGCACGCAAACATTTTATGTTCGGATTAGAGCTGGTATAAGTTTAAGTTCCCAGGTGGAGAAGTTTTCTCCAAAGGTAATGCAATCTTCTGGAGAAGTTTTGGAGTACGTATCGGGAGAGAGAGATCGACGGGCGTAGTTCTGCTCGCGAGGATGGGGACGCGCTCGTTTAACGACCACCCGATAAATGGAGACACGGGGGTGGTTCGCGGAACACGCTGCGGACCGACTTGTTCGCACAGTGGACAGTGTAACACGTGTGGTGGCAAAGATAAGCCGTAGAAAATACGCGGAGTCACGTATTTTATGAAATATACGCGAGCGGTTTCCGTTGGTGCGAGTCGGGGACAGGCGCTGCTCGATTTCGGCTCGATTCGGGCTCGGCTCTGCTCGACTCGACACAACACGGTGTGCCGCGCACAGTGGGTGAGAAGTTTCAACGGCATTAGCGCGTCCGACGGACGATAAACGAATTTTCCAGCGAGATACACCGAAGAAACGGCTGAACGGTCCTTGACTCGAAAGGACGCGCCGCCGTGCAAGGGTCGGAACACCTGCGGCCCGTGAGATAACCTTCGCTTATTCAGGGACGCGAGCACCGAGGGGCGCGTCTTCACATTTCGAAACGACGCGCATTGTTGTATTTAACCAGTTAACCCCTTGCCGTACCATTTTCTTTGCAGTTACAATGATTAGAAGAGTCTTTATCCCGAAAAATGTCATTGAAGAGAAAAGAAAGTTTATATTCTCGGTATGACTACATTTAGTTTTGTTGGAACTATATTTGTATATGTTTGTAATGCGCGCGTTTTATATTTATTTGTAGAGGTGTACTTTCGAAAAGATCATACCTCCGATTTTTTTACACTCTGGATTCTTACGTATTTTGACGTGCGATTACGAATATGATAGTGAATATTGGCGCAAATGTTATTTTCATAACGGAAACCATGAAAAAACCATAAAAATCATTGTCTTTTCCCGTAAATAATGGAAATTTTGAAAAATACTACAGATTTAAGTTATAGGTCTCATCAATATACATATTTTATGTCTTATAAATTTTTGTCGTAAACACGGTTTATGACAAAAACGGTTTTTGAGAAAAGCGATATTAAATGTTCAAAACTCCGTATAACTCGTCCAACACAAATCAAGTTTTATTATTAATTTCATGACTTAATAGTAAAATAGAAAATGATACAGCAAAGCTCCTCCCTCGCTCACGTGTTATTATTATTACTATTATATCACCGAATTCTGAAAACGAAATATACTTTCACGATCTCAATCACGTCGGCGTAACGTGATTTTATAAAATCACAGCTTCGATATTTAATCAAGAATGCAATTTACACTAGCGCTCGTACATGTAGTGAAATTTTACTGTAGACTGGTGAACAATACTGTTGCACCATCAAATTTCCAAACAGTGCTAAAATCTTCGCGAACTGCTTGATCGGTTGTCCGGAAAACTGTGCGACGCGGACGAGATATTACTTTGCGTAAATACCGATCAAGGTTGCCAGTCTCGCAAAGGGTTTCAGCGAAATCGCGTCAGCGAACAAGCTCGTTGCTGCTCGAACAATTAAACTGTCGGGTTACGTTAGAGCTCGTTCCCTGGGAAACGCGTGCAACGGGCATCGTCTCCGAAAAACGGGTTTCGTTCGCCAGTCGGAGGTGCGCGAGATACTGCCGAGAAAAAACTTGCATCTTTATCGGACATTATTAGCTATTTTATAGTGGCGGGGGTAACGATGAAGTGGCACTAAACTTCGCAGAAATCCCGCGCAACGTAAAACGATATTTATTACACCACAAACAGCCCACCGCGACTAAGTTTTTAACTAGCTCTATACTTTGCAGTGTATACCGCCTATTACTTTATCGGCGGTCGAACATTTCTATCGACCATTATTTCCCCGGCTCCGCGACTCCGAATCCGACTCCGCTACTCCGATATAATTCGAACTCGAATATAATGCAGCTTCCAATATATTGTCGACGATTAGGGTATTAAGCGCCGAGGCTTTTGTGACGGGTCAGCGATCCGGCTCGTTCGTCCGACGTTCAGAATGAAAGTGGAACGAGAAGGAAAAAGCAGCGCTGAAAACGCGCGCGGCCAAGGAACGGATCGAGAGCTCATTGTCTCGGTCATGAAAATCAAACGATCCCCGACGAATGACTCGCGTCTCCCGCAAATTCCGATTTACAAATCTCGCCGTGCAATCGCGAGCGTGCCTCTACAATTAAAATGAGGAATTTACCTTCTTATCGATACTCGTGAACCTCCCAGACGCATTTACACCACTGCACAGTGGGCTGTTTCACAGAGAAAGTCGGAAAAAACTGTTTTAGCGTTATTCGTCGGATCAAGTCATAATATACTTTTTCCCATAGTTTTAGAAAACAATGCCAGGAAACTAACAAAAAATTATATTCTTGAAGAAACAGGGTTGAAGGACATAAAATTTTTCAGATCGTTTTATCATTCTGGGCCTGAACCTTGGTTTGTTCACCTCCGGCTCGCTAGAGTATTCATTTGCCTATACTTTATACAGGGTGCGGCACCTAATACAGGTCACCTGAATAACTCGCTTGCTTTTGAAGATAGAAAAAAAGGAACAGACCAAACTTACTTGATATCGAGGGGCTCGTAATCTGATGTCATTAATTTTTTTATAAGTGGAGACGTCAAGGAGATATGAAGGTCAACTCTGTTTTTTTAAATGGAACCGTATGGTTTTTTATTTACATTGTGATACTGTATTTCAAAACGAATACAATGACATATTATGAAGGTCATTCAAGGTCAAACAATATTAACTACATACATTAAGGAAAGTCTCACTGTTTATTTCTTTAATGTTAGTTTTATATTTGAAAATGTTTTAGCCTTAGCCTTTCGATATTGTTATTTCTTACTGCTTCTACAAGAGCATATTTGTTTAATTATAATTTACTGACAGATAATCATGAATTCTGGAGTTTCGTGGTCGTTCATCATTCTATAATCTGTAAGCAGTTCGAATCGAACGAGGACATTAGAGCTATACAACCTCCTTGTGTACGCCATATATCGTCATTACCGAAACGCAGTCGAGTAATAGCGATCCTAAAACGGGCGAAACACGGCGCGAACTTTTTGCAAACATTCCCATCGATGATTCGTAAACGCGATACCGGGCCGCGGGCAACAACTGCCAGTTTTCAGCCGGGCTCTACTCGTGTCTAAAACGAATGGCGCGGGGGCGGTTACGTAAATTCCCTGTGACGCATTGTGCCGAAACATAATTCGATTTCAGCGAAATCCAAAACGAGCGTTACATCTCCGAAATCCGAGAGCTGCCGATGGAACGCGCGTCATTTTGCTAATTGTGTAGCTAGAACGGCAACGGTAAATTATTTAATTGTCGTGGAATCCCGTTTTACCGAATGCGATTCGATCCGGCCGGGTGTCCCGGCGATTTCTATTTCAGTTTTTCCTTTGTACGCACGTATTTCGCGAGTATCGTTGACCGGTCGAACCAGGACACACGAATTGCGTCGCTCAGAGTGACTGGACACCGGACCAACGAACCCATGGGGCACGAACCAGCACCGCAGACAATACACTCCGGTATGGCATCCTCGTGCTCTTGTTTTCTCGTGTTCGGCCCTCGGCTCTCGACTATCCTCTAACGCTGGCTATTTAACTTTTTTACGATACACCGAGAACGCGGGTCCCGACCACCAGCGACCATGTAAAACTTCCCAGCGATCGCCTATTGTTTATCATTATACGTCCACGCTTGTAAATAGGCCGTATTGGTAAATGCATAGCTACGCCCTCTCTCTTTCTCTCTCGCTCGGTTCTACGAACGGAAACGAGAACGCAAACCCCTCTTTTGGTTAGCCTGACGAATATCCATGAAAAACGAGGTAACTCGTCTCGTTCCTACCCAAATTCCCCTAAATCCCATCTTACAGTTCCTCTTCCAAATCGTCAACTCCACTACACAGATTGTCATTATTACGTCATATCATTTATTATGTCATATTACATCGATAATTGCTATTGTCTCCGTTTAGCAGCCTTTCCGCGTCGAACGTGATAGTCATTGTAACTGTAACAGCTCGATTCGTTCGATGGAATGCGGTTGAACTTTTATTGTAATGCGAGAGAGAATTTCATTTTATGAAATACCGCGGATATTTATGAAATTCGTACAGGATATACAGTACTGGTGAAAAGATTGCAATCACGGCGTGAATTCGGAGAAACAGGATGTTCAAAAAATACTGAATGACTTTAGAGCAACCAAGGAAGATTCATTTGTCACAGGAAGACAAACGGTGTGTTTTATATTTTGTGGTCGGAAAATCACAACGAAAGATTACGTGAAACTATTATTTTGGATGAAGATCCGCTGTGTAATAATTAGAAAGAGTAATCATGTCGCAATTTAGATGTAAAATTTTGATTTTGGACGATGATCAGTTGTCTAATAATTAGAAAGAGAAATCATGTTGCAATTTAGGTGGAAAATTTTTATTTGGGATAAAGATCTGCTGTCGAATAATTAGACAGAGAAATCATGTTGCAATCCTGGTGGAAAATTTTTATATTGCATAGAGATCCGCTGTGTAATAATTAGAAAAAGTAATCATGTCGCAATTTAGGTGAAATATTTTGATTTTGGTCGATGATTAGTTCTCTAATAATTCGAAAGAAAATCATGTTGCAATTTAGATGGAAAACTTTTATTTGGGATAAAGATCCGCTGTCTAATAATTAGAAAGAGAAATCATGTCGCAATTTAGATGGAGAATTTTGATTTTTTACGATGATCCATTGTCTAATAATTAGAAAGAGAAATCATGTCGCAATTTAGATGAAAAAGGTTGATTTTTTACGATGATCCATTGTCTAATAATTAGAAAGAGAAATCATGTCGCAATTTAGATGTAAAATTTTGATTTTGGACGATGATCAGTTGTCTAATAATTAGAAAGAGAAATCATGTTACAATTCTGGTTGAAAATTTTTATATTGCATAGAGATCCGCTGTATAATGATTAGAAAGAAATGATGGCGCGAGTAATAACAGTATCGTGACAGTTGTTCCACGAACGTCGACCGTATCGAATCGTTTCAAAACGATTCCGGTTCTCCTCTGCCTCGAACAGCAAAGTTGCAACGAGGTAAAACCGCTTGTACCTACAAACAGCACGAACGTGGACATAATTTCTCGCGACGCTTCGCTGCACGCGAGTTCTCATTTTCTTATCTATTTAATTGACCGCGAGTTTCACCGCGTTTCACCATCGCTATCGACGCGTCGTCGTTTCGCATCGTATCGCATCGGTGTAAACAGCACCATGGTCGCGTGAACCGCGACAGAATCTTTCGGTTGGACGCGACTTTGTTCGACGCCGACGAGTGCCCGCATAGTCGGTCGATCGAAAAATCATCCGGCCGACACAGATTAAAACACAATGTTCCCGATTCGATGTTGGCGATTCGCCTGGCAACGATCGATCCCCTCGCGAAACGCTGCGTCGCTGTGCTGCCAATTAAATGAAATTCGTTCGATTGGTCGTTTCGTATGGGTTCCCCTGCGATCGTCCACCGAGAAGACTCGAATCGCAGCCTGGATAATTTCAACGAGAAGTTACCGTATCCCATAGCGCGGTCCTCGTGACTCTAAATACAATATGTTTCCTCGATAAACGGTGAAAGTTAAAGTTGCTGGAACATCGGCGAAAAAGTTTCCTCGGCAATGTTCCTAACGGTTATTCGCGCGTATTTTTCAATCGCTAACTCTCGGCCGCCATCGATCCCGCAGATTCGTTGAGGGAAATTAGATAAGGGCCGTTTTACAGCGCTTGAACGAAAACCTTGCTTCGTGGATGGAAAACACGAGCGCAAATTAGCTGAGAAAATTTCATTTTCCGAAACAACTCGGATAATATTGGTCCGCCGACGATGATGTTTCGCCCGCTTCGAACGTATTTAAGTATTCATGGCACCGTTGTATTTTACAAAGTCTATAGAATCTACTACGGTCGACAAACGCGCGTTCAAACTTGAACATCGTGATTCTTGTTCGAAAATGAAATTTCTCGTGAAATGGGAAGAACGATTTTCAAATTCGTGCTCGGCGCAAAGCTCTCTCTGAGAGATTTGACGAAAATTAGCTATTACCGGAACGTAAAGTAGACGCGGGCTTGGGAGAAAGGTATCGCGACATGATCTGTGGAGCGGTGCCTACCACAAGCTCGACAACACCGAGGGAAGTTTTCACGGGTGGAACGACGGGACGCGGACGAAGACGAGGACCAGGACGAGGATGCGAGGGCGCGTCGGGTTCCCGCGGCCACCGCGCCTTCTAAACCTTTTTCATTTATCTTCGCTCGGCGCAGCTTAAGCAGCAATTTTCCACCGCTCTTTGCATCTGCTTGTTTCAGCCGCTCCGAGCAATCCCCTTAATGTATATACTTTTTCTCACTGTCATAATTGAGGAGCCGTCCGAAGCTAGACCACTTCCAAGGAGTGTTCTTCCCTCATAAATTTTCGACTTAGGTTACCGCGAGCTACGTTTCTTCGCGCCTCGTTTCGCGGCAAATGCTCGTCAAGTGGCTGCCGCGAGGAACTCCCGAGGATCCGATCCGCCTCTGCTTTTGCTCACCGATATATACCCTAGCAGCATTTATGCTCGGCATGTTTCTCCTTTTTTATCATGGATACAACTCATTTATTTATTTCAACGTAATACGAAATTCCATATAAGAATGACAAACAGGAGAAATGTTTACAGAACAAGAATATATACAAGTATAAAAACATTAAACCCTTGCCGCAACTTTTCTGTTTCAGTTACAGTGATCGGAACGTCTTCATCCCGAAAAATGACGCATGGTTACATTTATTTGAATGCTTCTACATATTGATTACGAATGCATCAAATTTTATTTCATCGAAAATGATACGCGTAACATTCATATTTGTTGTTAAAATCCTTCGTCACGAGTCTGGTAGTCAAAATACGGCAACGGAATTAATATGAATACATGTGTGCACGACAAGAATACATATACAAGTGTAAAAACATTAATATGAATACATGTATATTAGACACAGTGTAAACAAAACCACCTTCCATAGTCGAACCATTGGCCAACCATAAATACTACTAGGGTCGCTACAATATTGATGGACGTATGGAAAATGTATCAAATGTTCGTCAAATTAGTCGTATACAGGGTACGACTATTACCCTGAGATAGTAGTAGTATACATATAGTAGTAGCCATACTATTGTTATTAGAGATAACAATAAAACTTGATTTGTGTTCGACGAGTTATACGGAGTTTTGAACATTTAATATCGTTTTTCTCGAAAACCATTGTCTTAATGACAAAAATCAATAAGACATCAAATATGTATTTTGATGAGACCTACAACTTAAATCTGTAGTATTTTTCAAAATTTCTCTTATTTACGGAAATAAATGGAAAAAACAATGATTTTGATGGTTTTTTCGTGGTTTCCGTTATGAAAATAACATTCGCGCCACTGCTTCACTGTTCCGGGTGGGCATTGTTAACTATACCAACTGTAAGTGTGGCCATATGAAGTGGAGGACGTAGACCACGTCATATTGCAATGTTGCCTATTTGATGCTTACAGAACTAGACTAACTGATGATCTACGCAGGATTTATCAAACCCCACATCAGGGCGTGTTTGCGTATCTTTACGTTTTTGAAAAAATGCAATTTGCGCATATAACCTGACACGCTAAACAGTCTCCTAACTGATACACACACCTTAAAACTCTGAAGAAATGTGTAACTTCTGTAACTCAAACAACTAAATTCTGTAACTCAATTATGTAAAATAATACGATTTAGGTTCAGCTGTATAGACCCCATATTTAGGGTCTGGGTAAGCTTAATAAAAAAAAAAAACATTTGCGCCAATTTTCACTATCATATTCGTAATCAGCACGTCAAAATACGTAAGAAACCAGAGTATAAAAAAAATCGAAGGTATGGTCTTTTCGAAAGTACACCCCTACAAATAAATATAAAACGCGCGCATTACAAACATATACAAATATAATTCCAACAAAACTAAATGTAGTCATACCGAAAATATAAACTTTCTTTTCTCTTCAATAAAAATTTTTCGGGATAAAGACTCTTCTAATCATTGTAACTGTAAATAAAATGATACGGCAAGAGGTTAACTGGTTAAATACGACAATGCGCGTCGTTCAACAACCTCAAGAGACATTTAAACGGCCTTACTACTCTGCATAAATTTGTCCTTCGGGTTCGTCTTGCATTCGATCGGTAAATCGATCAACGTTTTCACAAAACGTGAAGAAGCTATCGTCGGGTGTACGATAGTTGTAACTCGTCCCTCAAGGGAAGAAGCGGACAGTTTAATGCGGGAATGTTGGACGATAGAAATGTAATGCGATTACGAAGAAATAGTGTCGAGCTAAAAGCCGCAGCACCGATGGTCGAGCAACAGGAAACAATGTCGCCAATTTGTTCAAGGGGAGAAGAAGTTCGAAGAAAATATTCAAATACAGTAGACCCGAGAGGGATCGCGGCACCTCCCGAGCGATCCAAGGGTTAACGACGTTCCGAGCGGCTGGATGCGCATCGCCGTCGATCCTCTTTGTCCCGATCCTCGCAGGCGAACATCGACTTCCGGTAGGATTCGTTGGGCGGGACCGAAAGCGAGCGCGTCCCCCCGCCCCCCGACACACGGAAAAATGTCGATGGCCGTGATTGCGAGAACGTTGCTTTCCGCGCGATTCTCGAAAGGCTCGAGTGTTTGCTTTCGCGTGAAACATTCGATGATTCGCAAATATGACGGAACAGTTTTCCGCATCGCGTATCGAAAACGTCGAGAACTTTGGAAACGTGCCGCCATCGTTCCACCGGTCCGCGCCGATGCGAAACAATAAAAAACGCTCGATAGCGATTATTATTCCGGCGATATTTGTTCAGCTATATAGAAAACAAATGTTATTCCACGACAACGACGGCCAAGCGAAACGAGAAGTCGATTCCTGGCCGACGCGGTGCATCGTACAAATTTCCGTCGGAGAATTGCGCGGCTCGTCTCGAGTGCGGTATCACTGTTAACTGAACTCGTTGCGATCTTTGCAAAAGTGGTTTCAACTTTCCGGAGAGGACCGGAACGGGACGCGGCGCGGCCGCGAACGATATCGTCGATCGGTTCGAACCAGAAACTTCATCTCCCATCAAATTCCATGGTTGGCTCCTGTTGGCTCGCGACGACAGGACACAACGTCGGATTCCTCGGCCGTGTCGTCTGGATCGTAAACTGTCGATTCTACCATCACGTTTTACATAATCCGGAAGTTTTTTTTCTTAGAAAGACCTCGATACATGTTTTGCTACGTACGAGGATGTGTAACGAGGGAATACTGTGCTCGATGAGGCTTCGCACGGAATTGTCTCGGACGGTACATTGAATTACTTATTTTTTTTACCACGCCTATATTAGCTTGCCGAGGAGGGTAGATTGGACAGTCGTAAGCTCATAGCGCGGGTAAGATACGGAAATTCAGAGAATTGGAACAGATACTGGCTGGAGGAAGAGACAAGGGGATGCGACCTATGTGGGGATAAGTATGGAACCCTAGAACGTTTGACAAGGAATTGCAGGATAGTGGGTGAAATGATCAGGCTCGAGGATGTAAGAGGGGAAAAAGATAGAAAGGTTGAAGAGTGGTTGGAGAAGTTGAGGAAAAGGAGAGAAAGAGAGCATAAATAAACCAAGAGGATAATACCAAGCCAAAAAATGCAAAAGTTAGGGAATAGGGGGGGGGGCGAAGCAATAAGTATGGAATTAAGTGGGTTAGTAATAATTAGGATACTAAAATAATAGGACAGTGTAGGAATGCGTGAGACATAAAAATGAATGAGAAAAGGTATGGACCGAATGTGTGAAATAAAATAGTTTTGTACAGATAGTTTAATGTAAACCAAGTCACATTTCTTAGCTACAAATTATTATTATAATTAACTTGCCGTGTTATTTGTATCAAATCTTGTAATCGAATGTTAAACCACTTCCCGGTGAACTAAAGACTTGAAGTTTTAAACATAGTTCAGAACTGGATGACAATAAAGAAAATTTGTTAAAAAAATTTGTTAAAAAAAGTAGAAAATAAAGAAGTATATAAAAAAAGTTTTTAAAAATCACGCTTATATTGAAATGCACTAAAGAAGGAGAAAATAATATTTTTTAGACACAGAATTATTAGAAACGGACAATACAATAACACCGATGTCAACTATTTAAAAACGAGACCCCGTTCCAGATCAACATGAATTACATTACTGCTCCGGAACTGTTCAGCTCCATCGACGAATCATTATCACAACCTTCCTGTTTACGCAAATCGAATCCTTTCCTTTCTCGATGATAATTGTTTTCGCAGCCATCCGTCCGGGCAGAGCACTCTTCTGATCAACCGGACCGAGAATCTCGATCGGTGCTGAACGAACGACAACGAGGAGGGTGGAAGCGTCGCGGCGCTACGATTCCTCTCGAGGCTTTATTTTCTCGCGGATCATGGTCCTGGTGCACTCTCGCGTTCCGCTCGACGGCGCCCGGGCCTCGGCGACGATCCGCATGCATCAAAGCTACATAATAAATTGAATATTATATGCAGCGACGAGGGGATGGGGAGAGTAGCGAGGGGTGTAGAGGGAACGCGAGGAAACGCGAAGGAACCGAGAAGGAGAAAGGGAAAGAGAAAGGGGGAGGTGAGCAAGGTGAAAGAGGAGAGAAAAGAGGAAACGGGAGAGAGAGAGAGAGAGAGAGGAAAGAAGAAGGGACTCAGGAGGTCCTGGACCTGCGCTATGCGAGGCGAGCGTCCCGTCGCGGAGCGTTCCGACGCTCGACTCGCTCGACGGCCAGCTCGACGCCGTCAGTACACGCGTCTCGACGCCCGGGGATGCGTCCGGTGCCGGGATTCTAGCGGGACGCTCGTCGAACCGATTTCGATCGCCGACTCGTTCAAAGACCGAGAGTGTGCCGCGTCGGAAAAATTGGGAACCAAAAAAGGACACAGTAACCACGTATGACGCGCCGTGTGCATTCGCGAGTATAATGCTACACTTTTCTCACAAGGTAATGTTCCCGCACGATGGGATCCGTACGTAGGGGAGAGAACCGAACCGATCGATCCGCGATCGAACCGTGCGTCGATCCGTCGAATCCGGAGTTTCGCTGGTTTTGCAAAGGATTTCGCGGTGTCCATCCGCATTCTCTCTCTCTCTCTCTCTCTTTCTCTCTCATTCTCTCTCTCTCTCTCTCTTTCTCTCTCTCTCTCCCTAGCCATCCGATTTTACGGCGGGACGATATATCAACGCGATATTTTCCAGCGGAATTCCCTGCCGAATTCCAAGTGAATTATAAGGGTACCGGGTTCCGAAGGCTCGGAACGCTCCACAGGCTCCAAAGGCTCCCGGAGATTCAGCGATAACAGTCTGAAAATCCGACGGCCGATAATCCACGTTGGCCAATTGAATTTTCGATATTCGTGGAATTATTGCCGAAAGGTTGGCCCTCACCCTCGCGACAACGAATTCTCCTCGACCTTCTGGCCACCCCGTTGGTCCTGCTCTCGCCGCGATTCAACAGCGAACGGCGATCTCGCATTTTCTCGGTTCTTTGGGAACCAAGCAAAAAGGGGACAAGGGACACTGGAATACGAGGGACGGATCCGTTCGTATATGACGCGTTTTTACCGAGACGACCGTGGCTAATGGCCTCGCCGGTGACTTTGATAAATCCATCCCTCGAAGGTGATTCATTATGCGAGCCTGTTCCTCCGTGCGTATGAATTTTAATACCGGAACGCTGCGCGATCCGAACCGTCGTCGGTGACGTCCGCGCGCGTGTTTCACTTGAAAATGGAACGCAGCGCGGCCCGAGCGATCGAGAATCGCGTTTAACATCTACTAACGCTAGTCCGGAACGAAACAACTTGTATCTCGGATATCTTCTGCCGTCTGTTCGTCGAGTTCGAAAGGAATAATTAATTAATTGGTTATCGATCGTAATTTATCTTCAGGATATTACAAATTTTTACAACAACAATTAGCCATATTTGTGAGATACTAAACGCTGGATTCCACGTTAGCTATTAAAAATGTTTTAAACAGTTTTAAAAGAAAGGAGGTGTTTCGTCCTAAAGGAATGTTCGTGGGAAACGATGAAATTCATTTATTTGGGGGTTGGTTCGCGCGCAGGGAGTCGAGGAACGCGTCAGAACTGTTGGAATTTTGACAAGACGGTGCAAACTGTCGTAGCTTACGGTGTTCGGCGCTTTGTACCGTTAAACATCAGCAGGAAACGTTGGCACCCTTCGCGAATAAGATTAATCGGTCCGGAGTGAGAAAGAAGCGAAAACCTATCGTCCGAGAATATTCGGAAGTAGAAACCTTCCTCGAGGATTCTCCAGCGGCAGATAACTAATTCCCCTGCGAACCTCCGAAGACACCGTCGACGATTATCTTCGAAGTTAAAGAGGGCCGGCAAATGTAATCCCCCGGCGTAACGTTTGTAATCGTCCGGCCCTCGAGTCGGCGAAGTTGTTTCGCAAAAACGGACGCTGGCTTTCGAGCCGGCGTCGTAGATAATTAATCTGTTTCCCCGGAGGATGGCCGGGTTATTTGCATAGGTACGCGTATGCAAATGGTAACCGTCCGCCTTCGTTCCGACTCCCCACTGAAAATTATTCTTCGGGACCGGTGATCGCGTTCACCGAATCTTCCGATGGGACTTTCTACCCTTCCGGTTCAAAAGAGACTCGCCACGGTCGGCGAGTTCGCAGGGTTTCAACTTGCCACGGAGAAACTCGCGTACATTTCGAAATTAATTTCGAACGTTGAACAAGCTTTTCGTCCTGAAGAAACGCGAATATTTACTCGGATTTGCCAAATAACTAATGCGATAATTAATACCTCGCGGAACCACCGCCGTATATTGCAGCGTATCGTTGATATAGACATTTCGGTACGATTTTATTGAGAAATTTGAGTCGGAGAAACGATCTTTGATTTTCTTCATTATCGAAGAATTATAGAAAATTGGAAACGCGCTGTCGTTCCGTCCGGCGCGGCATGGGGCCATGGGTCATGGGGTGGCAGTGTAATCGGTTGGGCGCAACGGAAAACAAAAGGTAAAGATGGATCGCGATACACGGAAACGAGAAACAAATGTTTCGACCGGCCGAGAAATTTCGCGAGACTCGAACGGAATCGATCGGAATCAGGAAAGGGAAGCGAAACGATCGGGGCCGGGGGGCGGGGGAGACTGTTTTGTTCTCGATGATAACAGCCTCTGGGTGTACCGCGAATGCTGCGAGTCTGCGAACGCCGCGATGCGAGATCCTGGTTGCTGCCAGTAATTAATGCCTGGCGCGCGGCGCGGTTCTCGGACCGGAGAACGTCCGGGGAGGTCCGGAAAAATTACGGGTTTGCATTTCCCTTGATTATCCGGAGGCTTCTCGGGAAACGGTATCAGTCGTTAAAATTCCCTGGCTCGCCGAGATTTAAGCCGCGCTTAACGCCGTCTCAGCGTAACGAGGGCAAAACGAGAAATTGCGAATTTTTTTTCGGGGATTAGTAAATCATCGGGCTGGGAGACGAGAGTCCGCTCGCGATTCACGAAAGTCCTCCTCCGACTCAAGAATCGAGATCAACCTATTTCCAGTACAACGACGAACGACCGGCGGCGACGGCGGCGCAACCAGCGAGTTTTCTCTGCTTTTCTATTCTCTTCTCCTTTCTCCCTTCTTCATGTTACCGTCTTGTTACCGTTCCTCGACCAGGCTTTTAAATCGGTCATAACGTTTGCGCGATTCTTTTCCCGAAGAGACAATGTTTGCGAGCAAACAGTTGATCGCGGTAAACACGCGGAAAAGGGTCGGAAATGGGATCTCGGTTCGAAAAGCGAAATCCCTCTCGGCCGGATCCTTCCATTATCAATCTACCCCCACCCTCCCCTGAAGAACAGCCGAACGACGAGAGCGAAAATCCGATTTCCTCGTGTCGATTCGCGGTCCGCAACCGACTAATCGACGAACCAGCATAAACATGCTGGCACCGTACATCCGCGATGTGTAAATATGTACGCGTACCACGCGTATCGAAAGACCGGAGTTTTCGTTTACACGCCCGAAAATCGGCATCGCAAACTGAAACATCTATTCGCTCAGCTCACAACAATCTTTTTCCGACGCAAACACCAGATAAAAACTTTGGAAAACATTAATCGACTTCCACAACGGAAACTTAGAGAGACCGTTTGTTTCACTCCACTTTCTATACAACCGGTTGCATTTTGAACTTTACATCAGTCCAACATACATGAATTTTTATTCAATAAAATAACTACTTTAACCCTCTTGTCAATAACCAGACACCTGGGTACACACTTGCAATTTCTTTTTTAATACCACAATACTTTAACATTTTTATTGACAAAGAACACAATTATCGTAGACTTTCATGTTCTTGGATTTATTTACATTTGAAGCATAAAAAGCTGTGCGTTATAATACATACAAAGATTAACTCGAAATAAATGATTGCTAGTGTGGTCGACACCTTTATTCGTGCTCGAAACAATTAAATTTGAAGTCTCGAGATTGTAAGCTGCATTTATATGCAGAACGCTTTTAACTGTTTTTTTTGTGATTTTAAAACGATTGTCGCTCGATCGATCACATTCCTTTCAGCTTCGTATTCGTGTGGGATAAAAGCCAAGTGCCACCTGAGTTTATTCGCAATTATAAGCGATCGAACGAGCAAGCTTTACGAGATTGACCGACCCGATAGTCGACGTCGTAACTCGTCCGGTGTGTCGCCATTCAAACGAGACACGTGGGTCCCGTAATGCCGCAAAGGGTCGAGCTCGTTTCTCGCATCATTACATTATCTTGCCGCTTCGTCGGTCGACGAAGCTGCGTCGAAAGAATTTTAATCATCCCGTTTCAATCCCGATTTTCCGGGTTCGCCGTCTTGTGTCGCGCGGTACTCCGGATCCAGATATTTCTTTCCGTTCGAATCCGTTCCGGTGGCCGTCTCTCAGCGTTGAGAAAAGAGGATCCCTCGGCTCTGCTCTCGTTCGACGGTACCATCGATCACGCACCGCCGAGATAAGACAAGGAGCTTATAATCCGAGAACGCGCCGACGGAAATGAAAGAGATTTCACGGGTATGCGGGTGTAGATATGCGCGTGGACGCGTCAACCGATCACGATCAAACGGAGAGAACAGGGAAGAGACGACCGAAAAATTTTGGTACCGGTAGTGGAAAATTGACGCGCGAACCGGGTGTTCCGAAAATTATGCATTTCCTTCAAACTGGTGACTCTCGAGGACAATTTCAACGAATTTTTTCCATGTTAAAATTAACGCTAACTCAAATTATATAAATATAAAATATATATAATTATTGAAATTATAAACAGATGCCGTGTGCGTGATTCCATTAGAAATTATTACATAAACTTATTTATGCAAGCACATATTCTTATCGAAATTGTGAGAAATCGAAATAAGATCAGTCTTGTAATTTTTACAAAACAATGTACATCAGTCACAATTCATACTCGGTACAGTTAGTGTGTGTTATAGAGTTACAGTAAAACCTTAAATACTGTCCGGGGTCGTCATCCTAAACGTTGTCTAGTGCCGACACTTTTAACCCTCATACGCTCCTCAGAAATAATTGGATAGAAGGTTCTATGACGTTATTTCACCCATTTCTGCTTCACACTTTAAACCAATAAACTTTGCTTCATTTATCACGTCACATTTTAGAGAAATATGTCTGACAATATAGATGAAGAGGAAACCCTTTTTCACCCTGAGGAACACAATATAGATAAAGAGGGAACAATCATTTTGTAGCATGTAAAAATATTAAATGGATGAATTTTCACCCTGAGGAACACAATACAGATACAGAGGGAACAATCATTTTGTAGCATATAAACATAGTAAATGGGTGAATTTTTACCCTGAGGAACACAATACCGATACAGAGGGAACAATAATTTTGTAACATGTAAAAATAGTAAATGGGTGAATTTTCAGCCTGAAGAACACAACACAGATAAAGAAGGAACAATCATTTTGTAGCAAGTAAAAATAGTAAATGGGTGAATTTTTACTCTGAGGAACACGAGACAGATAAAGAGGGAACAATCATTTTGTAGCAAGTAAAAATAGTAAATGAGTGAATTTTTACCCTGAGGAACACGAGACAGATAAAGAGGGAACTGTCATAAGATAGACACTGTCATAAATCAAGAAAACAAGTCATCAGTGCAAACGCTGTTTGCCCAGAATGCGCCTGTCGGACAGTATTCGAGGTTTTACTGTATTAACGAAAAAACACGGGCTAATCGGAGCGCGGTTACAATGGACGTATTCTTGGCCAATCCCAACGCTCAGCGGGATATGTCACCGAACCGAAACTCGCCCGGTGTAACTGCGCTCCAATTAGTCCATGTTTTCAGTTAAAATATGTCTATTGCGTATTGTGTATAAAACAGTTTTGATTGTAAATTATGTGGTCACTAATAACCTAGCAGGTAATTATGTAGAAAAGGTCTGCGTACTCCGATTTTGATGAAAATTTAAAATCTTATAGATTCCAACATTTTGGACAACTTTTTCTTTTTTCAATATACGGAGGTCGCTTTTAGTTTTCAAGATATTTGCAAAAGGCTATCGCTAATACTGTACTGAATTTTTCGTATTCCTGCATGTTTATTTTTTGCACCTGTTTATTTTTTCTTTGTAAACACGTTGTGGAGATGAAAAGCGACAATACTACGCACACCCACCCAGTGTTTCTAAAAAGGTTTCCTTTATGAAATTAACATTTGCGCTAATTTTCAGTATCATATTCGTAATCAGTACGCCAAAATACGCAAAAATCTAGAGTATAATTTAGAAACACTGAAAATAAAAATAAAATTAAAATAATTAAATTAAAAATTTTAATTAAATTCTTAATTAAATTTAATTAAAATAATTTATTTTAATTATACATAAAAATAAACAGTAAATAAATAACTCTTCAACAAAGCCGCGGGTAAAAAATTATTTAAAATCTGTTAGAACATGTATGGAACAGCCTATACACGAAATTATTATATCGATTCGCTTATCGCGCGAGTCTCATCGAGTTGACGGGAAACTTGAAGGCCTAAAAGCCGAAGATAGAATCTCGCTTAAACTCACCGTGTCGAGACAACGAGTGATTCGTGGAAAGAACGCACCTGCGAATCTTCCGCGATCAGCATGTTAGCGATACTCGATTTTTCCATTATCTCTCCGGTGGAAGTACATCTCGAAGGAGAGACGCGGTTCGCGCGGTTCGCGCGGTTCTCGAGAGAAAGAGCCGATGGTAGGACAAGGAGAAGGGACAAAGAGAGCCGAGGGACTTTCATTTGGCCCTGTCGTAAATAAGAAGGAACAGTTGGTCCGCGTTGCACGCGCGCGATTGCGCGTCTCCTGCGTCCGTCGCCGCTAAATTCCCTCCGCTGCGGAAATCTCTGCTCCTAAATGGCCGAGATAGTTATTTACGAGGAACGGCGTAAAGGATAATTGTCCCGCGTCTCCTTGGACAGCGTAGTTGTCGGAGTTGCGGCCGGTCTGAGGAGGGAACGAGGAGGGCGAGGAGGGTCGTACGATCAGTCCCGATACCAGTTCCCCATTCCGTTAGCCTCGATCTGGCCGCGTGGACGGCGGGCACGTACATTACGCGAAATTGCGCGAACTTGGGAGCCGGTCGGTTATACGTCGGTTGACAAACGTATCGATTCAGAACGGGCAGGAACGGGACGAAAGAAATAATAAAAAAGACGAGCGGCTGATGCGGAAGGGACGGGGACAGGGAAGAAACAACCAGAAAAGAGAGTTCGGTGAACGAGAGTAGGGCGGGTGTATGGGTTCGGTTTAAACTAGCGGGAAGAGAGAGGATAGGAGGATGGGGGAGACCGGCATGCCGGAGGGAGAGGAATAGCCAGAGAAAGAGGGAGTCGTTATTATTGTTCAGTTATTTCTTTTTCTTCCACTTTCAGAATGAGGGTGGCACGGCTATTACTGTGCTACGTACTTCTCGAAGACTACAGTACCAATCTCGGCGGGGCTGCAATTACCAGCGACGCCGTGCGCCAGGACGCCTCTGCGACGAATCCCACGCAGAGAGGTACATATACCTACTATCTACGAGTCTATACACACACACACACATCATATATATATACATATACACATACACATATACATATACATACATATATATATATATATATATATTTATGTATATATATATATATATATGTAGATCTGTACGCTTATGACTACGGCTATCTCCGTGCCAACGTCGATATTCACCTAGACAGTATATGTCCGCGAACACACGCGTACGTGTATCGCGAAACGTATTGTTCCCTTTCGAAAACGCGTGCGAGAGGAATGCAGCCGCCGCTGTCGCGAGCCGAACGATTTTCACGTTTTCAGCTCGCGACGTCTTGCGGACGTTCCACGTCGAACGCGGAACACGTTGCTGGTTTGCCACTTTTGGGAAACCGGGCTTCTCGAAACCCGACAAATTCGACCGGCGATTTTAAAGAGTCCTATTGTAATTCAAGCAGCAAGGAACGACAATGAACCCGATATCACGGGGCGATCTACAGGCTTTTATTTCGAGCACAGACACACTAATTGACGCAGCTGCTCGGGCAACACTTTAATAGTTTTCGTTAAATGAAACAGAACAACTGACCTTCTTTCAATGTTTTCATCCCAATTAAGAAACTCGTGCAGCGATGGGTTCATACGTTTAATAGATTGGAAACAACGAAACTGTTTTAAATTATACATTTTTCTCGTAAACGCATCAAATCCCCTGTCTACTTTATCACTCGTTTTAGTTTTCGCGAATGAAAACGTATCGTGTCGCATACGCGAATTCGAAGAATTTGTTGCACCGGGACTTGCAGAGAGGTATATGCAGTTACGAAGAAGAGAACGAAAGCACGGCTGATTTATTGAATGTTTTACGCGCAATGCGTTACAGACGTAGCAATTGCCTCTAAGGGGAGCATCTCTAACTCAAACGGCAAATTGTTGTAACAGCTCGGTGGCGATAAGACGTTGCGCATGGAACGAGGAACGTTGATCGCGTTAACGGGGGCATCATTGTGTCGCATCCCTGGCTAAGATGTCGTCTAGATCCATTACGACTATGCCGTGTGTAATCGCGAACCGCTTGCGGTAGCCCGTTATCCGATCTCGGACTGTTGCATTCTCCGGCTAATGAGTAATCAACGGAACGTCGCGTTGCAAGGCTAAACGACGAGGAATGGCTGATGGCAAGCAACGAGCAGCCCCACCGATTTTGCGCGGTTCGCCGCAATCGACGCCCAATGGATGTCGAAGTCGACTCCTAGACTTTCTTGTCGCGCCGAATTTCTCGAGGAACGACCGTCCAATGAATTTCGTTTTGTGTGCAAGCCTGTCGTACACGGGGAACACCTTACCAGCCCGGGCGAAACTTTAGATTAAACCCGGTCGCGCTGCGCGAGATCGCGCTCTCGCGTTCGAGATTCATGATCGAACCAGGACCGGCAATTACCGGCGAGTGCCGAGCGAGTCGGTTCCCCGAGCAAATGATGCGGCGCACTATTCGGCAAACGGAAGAATTCTGTGTCAAAATCAAAGAACCTTTCGATAGAAATGAGATAGAGCGAGGAAATGTTTTTTAAATTAAAGCTGAAACATTGTAGAATATAGGAAAAATAGGGAGATTATGGTACGAATGTTTTCTAACTTTAAAAAAATAAAAGTGTAACTGCTTAACTATAATTCAATTTTTTTTTAAATCCTGAGGTCGTAGAAAAATTTTGAAGTCAGATTTGAAATCTAAGGGAAATGATGTGTCACATGTTAAAAAAATTTTCCGCACATGGTGTTGGAAAAACTACAATTTTCTGGAACTTGTACAAGTTTAACGAATGTTTTTAAGGTAAAAAAGCGTTCGTACCACAATCTCTATAATTATTTCATATTCTGTCAAATTTCGATTTTCATTAAAAACAAAAATAAAAATAAAAAAAGAAAACACAAAAGACTACTCGTCTAACGAAAAGAAAAGGACATGTAGGAAAATTAATGGTACAAACGATATGGTTATTATCCTACAATCCTGGGTAGTTGTTTTTTTAAAGTTTTGTGAAGACTCGATTTAAAAAATCAATACGATTATAGATAGTGCTGTAACAATGCGATTCATTGGATTAATTAATTTATAAATAGATCTTGCTCTTTATATGTTTGAAATCCAACTCTAGTTCTCAATACACATTTAGGTACATTGAAATTGATTTACGCAAGTAGGGAGGGACAATAAATGTGATTATTAATTAAACGAAAAATAAAGCTCTACAAAAATATTTAAAAAAGTAATCGTTGTTTCTCATACATTCACTTTCGAGACACTGCTGTTAAAAGTTTCGATGCGTACGAACGAAGCATTCCCTTATTTTTCGGATAAATTAAAAAATATCATCAGAAAAAGAATTATCAAGTAAAGAACAATACAATATCTTTTATAATAACATCACAATATTTGTTCAAAGTTGAAAAATACGTTTTTTTCAAACTCCTCGAAAACTGTGTATCTAGGAGAAAAAAATCAGCTTCGGAAATAGCGCGAAAAACTCTATAAGAATCGCATAGTGAGAATCGAAACCTAAAAAAAAAGTTCATTTTGTAGAATCGTGTTACTCATTAAGCAATTATCATTACCATGTACATGCTTAGTACCGCCTTAACATTCTTCTGGAGGATTTTCTCCGACAGGACACAGCGGGGGAAACAAATCGACGCGGGTCTCGCAGTTACCGGCACAAACGGCGAGAAAAAGCTGCGGAATAAGGAACCGGGACAAAGTGGTTACCGGAGTAACATTCTCCCTCTCTCTTTCTCTCGCGTTCCGTCTCGCTGTGTCTCGCGTCTCAACGGCCGTGAATCCGAAAGCCGTCTCTGAAATAGTGCTAAGGCGGGAGCGTCTTTATCGGCAAACTTTTCCCGTGAACATTGTCGGGAGGAAGCCGCGTTTACACCGATCCACGGGAATCTCGCAGAGATCGGAGTTCCCTGGAGCGAGACGGCGGCGCGGCGCACGGAGGAACAAATGTTCGATACGATGTATCAAGAAATAAAGGAACAACACCCCCCCGAGACAAATTGCTGCGACGGTGGCAGGCAACGCTTTCGCGTCGAATCCTAGTGAAAGCTTCTCTCTTTGTCTCTTTCCCTGTCGTGTTCTCTCGCTCTCTTTCACCCCGGGAGGAATGTTCTCGGTCGATCGACTCCGAGTTCTCCGCGGACGATCGCGCGAGACGAGCCTGTTTATCGGCCGGATTATATTCATGGACAGCGACGGTTTTTTTTCTCCCGCGGTAAAAATCGCGGCATGCTCCGCGGGCTGAATAAACGGCGGCATGCGAACGCACAGGTGGTGGTCAGATAGGTAGGCGTACGAGCGAGCAGAAGCACGCGGAGACCGAGGAGAATGCGACGCGATGTAATCGATGCCCGTCGCTGATGAAAACTACGATCGGGTTACTCGAGCGAGCAATGTCCGCGCGAAGTCGCCGCGGTAATTAAACTCTTTGTCAGGATCGGGCTGGCATGGCGCGGCGACACCGGTACGGGAAACCGATGCGGCAAATAAAAGAAGCGAACAAAATAGAAGGAAAATCTAGGCTAGCCGGCTGGTCAACGAAGCATGGTGCAAAAATGATCGCGAGCGCGCCCTCGTATCCTGCTACGCAGTAATACGGTCTCTCTCCTCTATTCTCCTCGCTGCTGCGCTGGTACACGGGTCAACGGGTCCAACGGCTCGTGCGGGTCGACCGGGTCGTGGCCAGCCGGGCAACAGAGTCCGTCGGATTTCGGCATTTAGCCGAGATTAGTTATCATCGACGCGCACGCTAGCCAAACCCGCGGCATCGTTTGCACGCGTGTTCATTGCCATCCTCGTACCCCGCGGGCTTATTTAAAATGCGATTCTATCCGGCCGTGATTATTTCCGCCGTTATTTTTTGTCTCTTTTTTATTCGGAACATTCATCCATTTATTTATTTCTCCGAACGTTATTGCTGAAAGAGCTGACGTCATAACGGCTGAAAATGCTGCGGAGGAACTGGTAAATAAATGATCGGATTCCGTGAGCGGGATCCTCAACACAGGTTTGCTCGATGTAACGGTCATCGGTGTGAGGGAGACTTGTTGTCTCGTTGGCGACTCGCGACCAAGTCTTAACTTCTGAAAAACTCTCGTGGAAAAAGGTGTACGGCGAGAAGGCGAAGATCCCAGAATCCCAAAGTTGCGCGATGACGCCTTCAGGTTGTGCATTGAGCCCGAAAGTTGAAAACTTTGGGAAAGTATCGACATTTTTAACCCTCGTACGTTCCTCAGGGTGAAAATTCACCCATTCAATAGTTTCATATAGTGTGAAATTATTCAAGCTTTTATGTCTACGTCGTGAGATGTATTACCTAGTCTCTTTTATTTTTGAGGAGCGTATGAAAATGAAGTATATCAAAATTGAAATGTATTCTGTTGTAGACAAAAGGTATTATACATTATACCTGATTGAACACGTGTTTCATGCGTATAGCCAGTTTACGTACTTCAGAGGCAACATAATAGAGTTAATAATAATCATAAAGTAATTAATACATTATAAAGAAGGACAAAATAATTACTAAAAATCTTCCAGATGGTCGAGCGTACCATAAAGTCATTCCAAGCTGTATTCAAGTATTACACCAGCTGTTAGATCATGCGAAAACGCTTCGACGTGTTCGGTTAAGATAAAATAAATTGAGATAAAGTAAGTTGAATTGTTATTTAACCGCCGTTTCTTCTACCCGCCGAAATCAAATCGATACCGAAGCTGCGGCTACTAATTAGATCTAATTAGCCGCGACGATTAAGCGGTCGAAACCGAGAGCCGGTTGATATGCGCGCCGGCTACGGTACAAATGGAAAGCAGAGCACGAGACAAACTCCTCGGAATCCAGAGGATGGCTGCACCACAGCTTAATTCTTCGCGCAACAATATTCTTTGCCGCGTGTACTATGCCTATACTGTTCTAGAAGAAACAAAATTATAACATTCGCTGTACTACATTGCAATAACTCCTGATCGACGTAACACTGCAATACAAATGGAATTTTGCATTTTTTTCATGTGCAACCATTACAATTTCTAGAAGGAATAAAATTATTACGTCCACTGTCTAAATTACAATAACTCTTGATCGACGTAACACTGCAATACAAATGGAATTTTGCAATTTTTTTTCATGTGCAACCATTACAATTTCCAGAAGGAACAAAATTATTACGTCCACTGTCTAAATTGCAATAATTCCTGATCGACGTAACTCTACAATACAAATCGAATTTTGCAATTTTTTTCATGTGCAACCATTACAATTTCCAGAAGGAACAAAATTATTACGTCCACTGTCTAAATTGCAATAATTCCTGATCGACGTAACACTACAATACAAATCGAATTTTGCAATTTTTTTTCATGTGCAACCATTACAATTTCCAGAAGGAACAAAATTGTTACGTCCACTGTGTACTCTATTACAATAACTTGTAACCGACGTAAAGTGTTGTCCGATCGTTATATGACTCGCGGCGGCTACAATTGAAATGGAAAGGAGAGCATAAGGCAAACTCGTCGGGATCTAGAGGGTGGGTGGACCACAGCTCTACCCCCGCTCAGCAATTCTCTTTGCAACCGCAACCATTACAATTTCTTTGACGCGCATAATGTTCCAGAAGAAACAAAATTACTACATCCACTGTATTTTATTACAATAACTTTCTACAGACGTAAAATGTTGTCCGATCGTTGCATGCCTCGCGGCAAGTACAATGCAAACGGAAAACAGAGAACCAGACAAACTCATCGAAATCGAAGGGGTGGGTGAACCACAGCTTCATCCATTACAATTTCTTTACCGCGTGTAATGTTCTGGAAGGAAGAAAATTATTACATCCACTGTACTCTATCACATAACGTTTAACCGACGTAAAGTGTTGTCCGATGGTTGCATGACTCGTGGCAGGAATAATACAAATGGAAAGCAGAGCACGTGGCAGAAAACTCGTCGAAATCTAGGGGGTGAGTGGACCACGGCTTCACCCCTCTCGCAGCTATTTTCTTTGCATCCGCAACCATTAGAATTTCTTTGCGGCGTGTACAGTGTTTCAGAAGGAACAAAATTATTACATCCACTGTACTACATTACAATAACTCCTGATCGACGTAACACTGCAATACAAATGGAATTTTGCAATTTTCTTTGCATCTACAACCATTACGATTTCCAGAAGGAACAAAATTATTACGTCCACTGTGTACTCTGTTACAATAACTTGTAACCGACGTAAAGTGTTGTCCGATCGTTGCATGCCTCGCGGCAGGTACAATACAAACGGAAAACAGAGAACCAGACACACTCATCGGAATCGAAGGGGTGGGTGGACCACGGCTTCATCCATTACAATTTCTTTGCCGCGTATAATGTTCTGGAAGGAAGAAAATTATTACATCCACTGTACTCTATCACATAACGTTTAACCGACGTAAAGTGTTGTCCGATGGTTGCATAACTGGCGATTCAAGGCGGCTAGCTGTTCGCCGGGCCCATTGACGCGCGAAACCTTCGCGTCGAAAGTTTCGGAAAACTAAGGGCAAGTTTGTCTCAAAGAGAGCGAGTAGGTTGGGTAGGTCGAAGGGTGGCGAACGAATGGCAGAAAGGAGGGACCACTCTCTCGCGTCGAAGCTCGAGCGTCCCGGAAGTTGAAGTGGCTCCTCTCCGGCTCCACTCGGCTCGCTCCGCCCCGGCTCGCGTCTTCGGCCGTCTTTCTGGGCCCGAGCCGGCTACTTCGCCAACTTTTTCCTTTGACGATGGAAGATATTAATTAAACTGTCACAGACACGATATCTGGGAAACCTCTAACTTTATTTCGCTACTTCCACAAGTTTACCACTCGAGCGCAGCGCGATGCGCTCGTGCGTTTGCGGTTTTCTCGAAAACTCGATCACCGCGTCGGACCTCGCTAGCCACCGATCTTATCTCGTAAGCATACCAACGCGCCGTCGTTGGCGACGTCGACGTCGGCTTGGTTATGAATGCGAAGCGACCCCAGGAGACCGGCGTGCAACGCGTGACTAACGCGTTCCTCGTTTCTCCGGATCGGACGTCCGCGCCCGACCGCTCCGGAATGAATCTTCTGAAAACTGAACCACTATATCAGGATCTCGAGCCCTCAGCGTCGAAAGTCCCTCCCTGTAAACGACCCTGGGAATCGGAAGTTTCGCGAGAATGTGGAAGAGTGGACGGAACTTGCAACTTTGTTTCTCCACCCTCAGACAGACTTTTTCATCGTCGACAAACTCCCGACGAACGATTCATTCGTTAACGTTGTTCGCGACCGGTCCCACCGACTAGATTCACTGTTATCATATAAATTAACGATTGCGCGTTACCAAGGATTTTAACCGACATCTATCTTTGTCGAATAAACTCGAACAACGGCGTACAGTTCGGCAAAGTGATGAATTTTGTGTGAAAATCAGTCAGAACTTCTGATAGAAATGATATAGAGCGATGATTTTTCTTTTAAATTAAAGCGAAAATATTGCAGAATATGAGGGAAAAAGAGACTGGAAAAACACGGTACTGGAGAAATTACAATTTTATTGAAATGCTACAAATTTAACACAAATTTACAAAGTAGAGAAACGTTTCTACCATATTTCTCTATTTTTACCAGATTCTGCAATATTTCAGCTTTAAGTTGAAAAAGATCATCGTTCTATCTCATTTCCACCAAAAGTTTTTGAACCCTCATCCACACCGATAATTTTTTATATATGAATTTTATACGAATTTGAAATAGGTACCGGGTTACCACGTCGTGTGGATGAGGGTTAACCTCTCGTTATTCAGGTGGTTTACTTAATCGCGTAATGATCGTTTTAAACGCTTTATCTACTGGGAGCCTGTTAATACGTTTCTCCGTAATTGTTCTGTACCAAATGGAAGCTTAAAAATTTTCTTTTAGTTGCTATTTCAGTTGCTGATTTATCATTGAAATTTCTGTTGCCGTTAAAGGGTCTATTAATAAAGTCTCAGCCACGGGACTTCCGAAATGATGAAATGATCGCCTGTTGCTAAAGCGTTAACAAGTTCGGTAGAACAGAAGAAAATCGCAAACGGCCGAAGCAACGTGAGCCGCGCTATCTCTTAATAATAATACGATAAAGCTAGAAGCGTGAACGGGGTCATATCGAGCCTCCGGTAGTTTCAGAATGAAGTAGCAGCTTCGACGAGTCATCGTGGCAGCATTTATTATCGGTATTGATAGAGGCGATACGCGCGAGCAAATTAAACCGGTTGTGACGTCTCTTAGGTTATCGAGCCTCGGATAAAAGAGGGCGAGTCCTTCTCGCGAGGCTTTCTCCGGTCTCTCCGGCTGGCAAACGGAAACGTGCCGCTCCGTGAAAAAGATAAATTGTCCGAGATTAACCGATTAAGGAAGCTCGTCGTTGATCCATCGAAACGGCGAGAAAACGGTGTCTCCGGCGATTTCACGGCTACGCGCGGCGACTATCATTTATAACGACTTCCCGGCTCTGCTGACTCGTCGCGGTTTTATTAACTCTTCCAGGCTCGACCGTTAACCGGAGCCAGATATTGCGCGTTCCCCGTTATCCCGACCTACGGTGCCACCGTTATTCCTTATTTTTCCCTTGGCCCGAGATCGATTATCCATGGAAGTATCGCAACCACCTGTCCGTCTACCTGTCAACGTGTAGACTGGATCAAAAGGCCGCTTTACAAATCGGACGAAGCATCGATCTACCCGGCTCCGTCCAAATCGAGAGCTGCGATGCCCGCTCCCGATGCGTTACGTCGCGTCGAGAGATCGCGCTCGAGATTTTTAAATCGCCCTGCGTCGAATTTCCGGGTCGATGTCGTTTCACTCTTACCTAGCCAACCAGAATGTGTAGATCATTTAAAACCTTTTGTATTTAATATATTTGCACACATTCCCATTTCAAATTAATACATTTATAATCTTTCGATAACAGCGATGGAACTTTGAATTGAACTGAAACGAAAAATACAAAAGATAACTTAGTACGTACCCCTTTATTTTAAATTACATTTGATGGAATTATACATGAAATACAATATCATATAAATGACCACCACGATTGCGTTTGGCGGAGCGAATACGACGAAACTAATTTTCGATGACTCTGGCACATAAATCAGGTCGTATCACACCGACCACACGAGCTATGTATGTTTCAAGATCATTAACAGTTTGTGGTTTATTGGAATATATAAGAGGCTTAGCATGGCCCCACAAGAAAGTCTAACAAAAAAAGAAGTATTAAGTAGTACAAAATTAAAGAATTTTCGATCGAATGAGATAGAGCGATGAAATTTTTTTAAAACCAAAGCTGATATCTGGCAGAATATGAAATAATTATAGAGATTACGTTACGAAAGCTTTTGACCTTAAAAAAATTCATTAAACTTGCACAAGTTCCAGAAAATCGTGGTTTTTCCAATACCATCTGCGGAAAATTTTTTGTAACATGCGACGCATTTCCCGTAGATTTTTTTCACGCTGATTTCAAATCTTGCCTCAAAATTTTTCTACGTCCTCAGGATTTTTCAAAAACTCGAATTATAGTTAAACAGTTACGCTTTTATTTTTTCAAGGTTAGAAGAATATACGTACCATAATCTCACTATTTTTCACATATTCTACAATGTTACAGTTTTAATTTAAAAAAAATTTCCTCGCTCTAATTTCATTTCGATCGAAAGTTCCTTGATTTTGACACAGAATTCTTTCGTTTGGCCTATAGTGCGCCGCGCGGATCAGCGTTACGTTGTCACGGAACGTACACTATTACCAATAGTTTTTTGCGTATATCTCGAAAACTAGAAGCGACCCCCTATATTGGAAAAGGAAAAAGTTGTTTAAAACGCATTCCTCCATAAAGTATTTAAATTTCATAAAAATAAGAGTACAGTGATCGTTTCGCAATATGTAATTACCAAAATTTTTCTATGTTGATAGATTTGTTATAATTTGTGAACATCTCACCGACGCGATTTACTCGAGCAACGCGGTTTCGGTTGTGTTTGTTGCAAACGTCTGGTCCGAGGGAATTGCAAGGGCGGGGAAGGAGCAGGTGGGCGTTACAAGGGTTATGGACGAGGGAAGGAGGAAGAGGAGGTTCGCGTTAATTAGCAGCGAGTAACGCAGACATACGTAGAGGTACGTGACCACGCGTGTAAGGTATGCGGGCTGGAACGCGATATTTCCGATGCCATGCTCACGTACCCGGTTGTAATCACCTTGCGCCTTAAGGACACGCGCCACTGCGGCCATACGTGCGCGGCAACGTATTATAGGACGAAGGAGGCGCGTGAGCGGAATCATTCGAGCCGCGATGCGTATATCGAGGACAGAGGCGTCAACGGTGTGTCAGCGCCTCTTGTCTTCGTCCTCGACCTCGCCCAAGGGGAAACTTTTAAATGGAATTTCGCGTTCGGGCTCTCGCGTTCTAGCGAATCCGGTGATCTTACATGGCCGCGCCGGATAAAATAGTTCCGGAAGTTCGTCCAACGGGGTTCGAGAGTCTCAACAGACGCGATACCCTTTGTCATGCCATAGCTTCGCGATCCCGATGTTCAAGGTCCTTTGTTCCTTGTTCGCGATATCCAAACGCGCCTTGACAACTTTACGTCAAAGAGCTGCTCGAGACCGTCTACGTTTGACGCTCGTCTGCCGACGCAAATAATTTCATATACATGTAACGAGGGACGGGATTCGATGTCCCAAGGGCACACGATGCCTGCTCGTAAAAAATGCGCTTGCGTTTCGAACACCGTACAAACGCTCGTGCTATCCGCGTTGAAACAGCCAGGATACAGATGTAGTGGAGCAGTGGAGATCGTAGACAGCAACCAGATGAACATCGCGGCAAAATCAAACCAATGTAATTTAAATTACTAATATGTAGTTGCATTATTTTAATTAATACAGTAAACTGGCAGTAAGCTTAAAATATGTGTTCAATTATGTTTAACCGTACTCTTTGGTGGACCTTGCGCAATCTATAACAGAATAAATTTACATTTCTAAATTTTCAAATTATTATCCGAAGGCATCATCGCACAACTTCGGGATCTGATTGATCCTGTCATTAGGGCGTAGAACCATAACCTTTCCCGTGTACGGCGTTTGTGATTTGGAAAAAAGTGTTCCTTTTCGGATCGATGACGAGAGATTAGCACCCGTAGGAGCGGATTTTGAGTGACAAAAGTTTTCCAAGTCAAATAGATCGTCAAATTCAAACGTCAATTTCTAGAATTAGAATTAGGCACTCAGAAGTAACCCATTCATTTTTGTTAAGTAAAAAAGAAAATGAAAGGAAAAATGCTAAACAGCCTGGACCTTTACCCATTCTGTTAGGTTCTGAGGAACACATTGTCGGTCTTGCTCAATATATCAAAGATACTAAGTTGTGCAAAATATTGCAAGAAAATGTCCGTGTTGCTAATGACCTTTGATGTTAAAGCAACATTAAATAAATAAATAAAAAAAGATTAGCACCGCTCTCGTCTACGCTACGCTTACCTCGCCGCTCCATTACATTCTCGTGCTTAGATCGAGACACCCTTTGGCAGTTCTCGAGCGCTCTCTCGATACCCTTGATCCCCTCGAGTCGGCTAATTGAGGATTACAGCTCGACGGTGTTATTTTTCGGAAACGGACAACGCCTCGGAAAATTGAAAATTCAGTGTCGACTGAGCTCGGCTCGCCGTTGACTCGACGTCGGCGTACCACGTGAAATATACAGATATTAGACTTTCGGATGAGCGGGCCCGACTACGCTTTCTACCGGCCCTGCTGCGCCCATCCGGCCGACACCGTTTTCGTTCTATTCGAAACGATTCAGCGGCTCGGAACGCGCTAATATTTCCCTGGCTCCGATCCCTGCTATAACTAATCCCGGATTTCAATCTGTTGAAGCCGCCTGCCACCTACCGCCTCTCTGCCGTCTGCCGTCTGCCGTCTGCCGCGAGGACAACAGCCAGACCGAACGCTCGATCTCGTTCTCGCTCCAGCCCTCGTTCTCGCGCCCTCCCAAAGAAAAGCATTTAGTTGCAAATTCCCGGAGCCGACTTTAATAAACTTTTTTTTCTTTTCCCCGTATAAAGAGAGACCCGCTAGCTACGCCGCGTCGTATCAAGGGACGAGGAAGCGTGAGGCGAATCGCGAGAGCATGCCGTGCACCTTCCTCCACTTTGCTCTCGTTCGCGCGCGTGAGCAGCTTTCCAGTATGCATACAGGGTGCTCCTGAAATATGCTAGTGGTCCTCCGCTTGTCGAAAGCAAAACTTTTGCGGCTTGGATGCGGCGTCGTGTACACGACGCGGTCGATCCTACACGTTCCTTTCCTTGCTTTCTTTTCCTTCCCGCGAGAACTCCTAAAAGAATCTCCTCCTCCTCCTCCTTCTCTTTCTTCTTATTCCACCAATAGCACGAGCAATCGAATCTTGACCCGTTCCGTCCGATAAACGATAACGCGACGTCTCACGGGCACGCGTTTTTCGCGCTTAATCGAACTATCGGCGTACATACGTTCGTATACGTTCAGACGTACGCGGTCAAATGGGAAATCGCGTAATATAGAGAATCCCATCTCGAACCTTATTCGATACGGTCTCGGAAGAACCGATGGGGTTCGGTGTCGTTTTGATAGCACGGACCGTTTGGCATTCGGTCCACGTAGCTATCGGTTGTCTCGCGAACGACGACTTCGCGCATTCCAGAATGGATTTCTGTCGTGGATGGAGAGCACACACTTCGGACACCCCCTCGGCGTCACACAATGTTCCGAAACGCCGAAAACCTGGCCAAGCATTAAAAACGCTGGAAGAACAATAAAAACCTTTCTGAAAATACCGTGCCCCACGGTTTTTGCACTATTTTATGCTAACATTTTAATCCATTGCTCTGAAGGATATAAACGTTTTTCTATTCATGAACACTTGTTTAAACATCAGTGTTTCAAGTAAATGTTCGTAGATAAAAAAAAGTTTATGTTCTTATTATAACTGTATAAAACACAGAGGTGTTCAGATATAAGTATATTAACACAATACTTTTCTGAATATGGTGGTTTGTATTATATTCTATACGGAAAATCAGAATTTTATCATTAGTAGCGATTAACCTTCTGGTACTCGCGATTTCTGCCCGACAAGTATAGTCGTACTGTATCTCTCCGATACATATATGTTTAATCAGAAGAACAAAGCAAAATGTGTTTAGAGTGTCGAATCATATTTTTACAGTATAAATGTAACTAAATAACCCAATGACGCATTATTTTTTATTGAAAAATACATTACACTTTGCGGTTTTTTATTTGATGTTTCACTTGAGCAACGTACCTGTGAGATACGCGTGAGTACCGGAAGGTTAAACTTCAGATCGTACTCGTTCCTTCGATATTTTAAGTTGAATATCACTCGGAGAAATTGTACGCATATGAAGGTACCATCATCCTATGAAATATGTCCTCGTTCATTTTATCCGTAAGCTCTTCCGACTGTAGTCTGTTCTATATTTTTTAAATAATTTGTGTGACGCTCTCTCTTCCATCACTTCTTCTAAATAAGCACCAATCGGTAAAATGCAGTTTTAACTACTGATATGGTCCATGCATCAAAATCTTTGACTGATGGCCCATGTATCAAGTTGAACAATTGAGGCGTTTCGAACGACTCGACGTTCAGTAACAAAGATTCATAGGTTGCATTGAATGATATAGCGATTTTATGAAAACCATTCACACAAAACTAACTTGCATAAGTTCCCTTATCCATTACGATGAAGATCCCTTTTCTATAGCAACATAGAACCTTCGATTTAAATATATTCATATATCGACACCGACTTTTCAATTCTTATTACAAAATTAATTCTATAAATTCTTATTATTATATAGTATTAAATACATAACAATTAGACAACCAGGAGTAGTACAATATATTCATGAGTTAGATCAGCTTGTGCTGCGCATCTAAAATCGAGTTTGTTCGTTTGTGACATTTCCACTAAAAATCATTAAAAAATTGTTCCTACGAATAATCTCGAGCTCGAGATGCTTCGGTCGCCGAGAAATGTAACATAGCTAACTCAAATTTCCAACTTCTTTATTTTTCATTATTTTTTTATGGGACTTCGATGACCATATTTCTGGCATTTTTCTAATTAAAATTATTCCAAATATGATATGATTCCGATGATATTTACTTGTGTAATAGACAATTAAAGTTTCAGGCGCGAGAAAGGATAGCGCTTTCTTGCGCTCGAAACTTTAATTGTCTATTACACAAGCAAATACCGTAGGAATTATATCATATTTGGTATGATTTTTATTAGAAAAATGACACAAATATGGTCATTGAAGTCCCATAAAAAAATTATAGAAAATAGAGAAGTTGGATATTCTGATTAGGCAGGCAGACCGATACATTCGAGCTGCATGGTGTCATATTTCTCGGCGAACGAGACCTCTCGAGTTTCGCGGACCCTGAAGTCGGGATAATCAGCAGTAGTGGGGATAGATCTGGAACATTTACAGGTCAGACTTTTGGGTCATTTATGGATAAAATACTATAGTACGATAAAGCTAGAAGCGTGAATGGCGTCTTGTCGAGCCTCGGTTGGTTGCAGCGTCGAATAGAGTACAGTAATCCCTTGATTCTTGTCTGGGAGGCTGTTCTCTAAGCACACACGAATCGCAACCTAACTTGCTTTTTTGATTTATGGCTGCGTCTACCAATCCGATCGCGCCGAGGTAGACTACAATAGAGAGTCGAACATAGAGAAGGACAGATATACCCGAGCCGACAACAATAGTCGCCGCTGTGCGGCGCAGCACAGCGTTGACAGGCAGTGGAGGGAGTAGGCCTAGACAAGAATCAGGACCTCGAACCCCGGAGAGTATTCGGGTCTTTACTGTAGCAGCTTCGAAGAGATCGAATCGCGACGAGCGATCGTCTCGCGGCATTTACAACGTCGACATCGCTCGTTCTAGAACGTGAAGCTTGCTTCGCGAAGAACACAGTGTCTTTCTTTGGACACACCCTGTACGCGACGTCATGTGCGTCGTTGTCGTCGCAGCCTGTGACTCGCAGGTCCTCGACGCGCCACTACCGGGTAGTTATGCAGTCAGGGAACCTTCGCGTTCCGCATGTGCGATCTTACTAATTTCCGGGATCGAAACCTGTCCCAGTAGGTGGGTGGTAGCTCGGGGAAGGGTCGAGGCGAGGCGAGTTGCCGTGGGATCCGGGGACACGGCCGCGAATTCGATTAATTAAAGTTCGAATTCGCGCCGGTTCTCGGTTCGTGGAAATGGAATTATCGTGGTGGCAGCGGTGACAGTGGTGGCGGCGACTCTGCTCCGTAGCATCGACGTTTCCGCGAGTCCTACGAGGCTACGGGGTTCGCGCCCCGCCATCACGGGACAACGAGCTCACGGGTTCGCAGGGTGGCGGTGGTGATCCGAGAGGGAAAGGGGACAGCTGGGCGCCGCGCCGCGCCGCGACGCTAAGCGACGCGAGCTGTAACAGCTTGCGACTTTAAACCCGACGGACCGCCGCGCCGCACCGCACCGGAGAGATGCGACCGAGAGTCGGGATTATACAGGGTGTTACCTGTAACGCGACGCACGACTTTTCATCCACTTGCAGCCATCTCACAAATAATAATTTAAATAAAAATGAATTTTTAAAAATAACACGTCTTTAAAAACGGACTAAAGAGCATAAAATCATTTTTCCTACTGTACAAATATTTTTAGAAACTCCTACGGCTTGGATGTGCCGTATATGTATTGGTAAAAGGATTTAGAACAAGAGTTGCAGGGTATGGAATGCACATTGGATATCAGTAAAACATTTCGAAAGCAGTCAGTTTTCATAGCGAAATCGAGGTCATCTTCGGTATAATAAGTAGGATCACATATTTTTTCATTTTACCACTTTTTTATTCGCTCGCTTTCTTGTCTGTCTCGCTTTCCTATAATATAAATAGCGATAAGCTAGAAACTTGAAACTATCTATTTAGTTCAGACCTAGATAAAAATGGAATATTCACTCGTGACGGTTACACAATGGTTTTATTAACGTATTACTCAAATTGCATTAGTAGAAATGTGAAATATTTAGCGTTTCGTAACCTCGTCGCTATTAAATAATTGTTACGCTGTCTCATACGACGAAATGCTAAACGTGTCGCATTTCCACTACTGTGAATCGAGTAATATGTTAGTAAAAAATTCATGTAATATGTGTATTCGAATTAGTCTCGATGTCCTCCGAATATGGAACAAAGAAAGATTGAAGAAATAATGATGAAATGACCTCGATGCCGTCACGAATTCAAACTGTTTTCGAAATTTTTTTATTAATATCTATTGTGCACTTCCATACCCTGCAACTCTTGTTCGAAACTCTCTTTTGTCAGACGGCTGTAAGTGGATGAAAAATCGTGCGTCGCGTTACAGGTAACACCCTGTATATTTACGGGTCGTCCAGGTTTCGTCCTGCTCCGCCACGCCGTGCGAAGAAAAGTTTCGACAGAGATTCGAGCCGTGAGAATTTAAAGTTCCAGGAATCTGGGTAGGAACGAGGGACTTTACCTTCGACTTGGAACGCCACGTTTCGATAATCCGCTTTGGTATCGTCCCCGTTCTACCCGTGGAAACCGCGCGGCGAGCGAAGAACTGCATCCGTCGAACTGCTTTCCGCGAGCGTTTATCGTCCCGCAGAATCGCCCCGGCCAGGATTAATCGAATACTTATTCGGTCCGCGCGCGGTCCCTCTTTTTCAGCGGCGCGCATCCTGATGAATGCGCCACCTTTCGAAATTATACGTACGCTGTCGTCGCACGAGTATTCCAAAAAATATTAAGCCTGTGACCTCAACTGTCTTCGCTAAGAGGACGTCGTAAATCTAGCCGCCTACTCCGATGTTCCTCTCGAGAAGCATCAGAAAATTTCTCTGATTTGTGTTTCGTGAAATCCGTATCGATGAAATCGTTTTCGCGAACGTTTATAACAGCGCCGCGCCGCCTAATTGTTTTTTCTTTAAAATAATCTTCGAAAGTGATTTTAAAAATGCGATCTCGAGAAATTCAAGTTTATGCATTGATTGAGCTTTAGAGTATAGGATATACATTATAGTATTATTATATATAATATATAATAAATTATATTAATTATATTAATATATTAAATTATATAATAAATTATATAATATTTACATTTATAGTATTCACCTGAGAAGATGTAATGAAAACAAATTTGAAGAGTTCAGAAAATAATGCAATTTAACCAATGTCGTATGTCAAAGAGTTCCTTACAACGACAGACAATAGGTTGGAGGTAAGTTTGCTTGTAAATCGAAAACAGATATTGCTATTGAGCCATGGGAAACAGGAATTGACAACTTATCTTAAACATGGTAAACAAGTTGTTACAAATAATGGAATTTACATCATTGAATAATATTAAACATGTTATAAATCAAATGTTTTCTTGAATATACGACAAAACTTTTTCTCCAACCTGATAGGCAAGCGTTGCGTAAAGATTTGTAATTGTAAAATGGTTCGAATTGTGTACTTTGATTTCGCTGCTTATGTCGCTCTCTTACGGTGCCGCCTCTGTATCGTGTAGCACGGCCCTGCTTTCTAAAGTAAATTACGAGACCGAAAATTTTCGGAGAAAGCTGCGCATAAGTAACGCATATGCGCGAGGCAGGAGAAGTTGTTGAAAGATCGAACGTCGTCTCGCCAACTTGCTTTGACTTCGATAAAAGTACGTCGGCGCTAACAACCGTGATGGAGAACACGCGGGCTCGGTCGAGTTATCCTTTGACGATGCTGCGCATCTTTAAAATTCCCTCGTCGAGCCAAGAGACGACAACACGACTCGCACGCGACTATCGCTGCTCGCGGACAACTTTTTACAAGAGACGATTTGTTAGCCGACCTCGAGGCTCGGATGGATAATGCTTGAAGGGTAGCTGGAGGAACGGTCCCTTTTTTCGAGGACTGAACTCGTTATCGGAGTTGGGTAACCAGGTGCATGTACATACTATACATATATACTGGGGTACATAACATACCCTTTTATATATATGTATATATAATATATATACATGTATATAATAGATATGTATATATATGTATGTACAGTACATATATATTATATATGTATGTATATATGTATATACAGTGCCTAGCAAAGTGAAATGGAGGCCGAGGGTGGGCGAAGCGGAATGGGGATTTAGCATACGAATGCCCGATTGTGTTTGTGGGCTGGTACGCCGGCCTGATTTACATAGTTATTATGATATTATGCAGACGCAAAAAGATTTTTATCATCGTAGCTGTCTTTGTCGTGAAGAGAAAGAGGAGTCGGTACAACTTGTATGACACGCGCCCTGTTTTTATCCCGCGACACCGTCGAACAACCGAGTTTGTTCCTATCTCCCCGACACGATACGACCGCTTCGAGGAAATTAGGCAACAGTTTAGACGTTCGGCGAGTAATTAAACGAAGATAGACAAACGCCTGTTCGTATTTCATTATTTCGTGACGAGGAACCGAACGAACATCCGTACAACTCCAACAATAAACTTGTTATGAAAACCGCTTCGACCGCACCGATATTCGGTCGAATACTTTCCGTCAGAGACACAGTGGAAACACTCGAGCGGCGACTAAGAAAAATTTCGAAAAGGAGACAAAAGCGAGCCAAAAAAGGCTGAGAAACGATGCTTTAGCCGGCCCTCGAAATGACGACGTCGCAGGAGAAAGTCTCGCCCTTTGTCTCGATTTTCCGAGGTTTCTCGGAGATTCGTCTGTCGAATGTTCGAGGTCGCGAGCGTTCGAGAGGACTCTCCGTTTCGGAATCAGGACGGAGCACGCGCGGCCGCTTAACGTCGCCGCAGATTAAAGCGTCGTCGCGAAGAGATACGCCGGCGAAGACGTCTCTTTGTCCTCGCGTATCCGTGCTCGGATATTCACGTCGCGTTGCTTTAGTTTCCGTAACGTGTAACCGTACGTATTTGGTCTAGGAGGACGAGCTCGAGACGAGGGAACCGCGCGACAGCGTCCAACTAAAATTTCAAAGCGGACCGGAAATTAGGTTCACCTTTAATATCGATGTTAATTTCAGAGTTCGCGCGCGCTCGTCGTCCTCTGGCCAGAATGTACTTTCGTTGCGCCGTGAATTTATTTGCGCATCTTCTTAACCGTCGCGACCGCACTTTTTTCTCGCGTTTCGGGCGGTACCGGTTGCAATCTGCTGCAGTCCGTGTCGCGTCGCGCCACACCGGTGTAACGTTTCATTTAATCTTTTACCCCTCGCGAATGGTCGTCCGGAAATTACGCGCGGTCCGCTGCCTCGAATATTTCAAACGAATTGGAACTCGAAAGAATTTCAATGATTCGCGGACCAGACTGATGAACGATCGTTGCTTCGCCTTTCCTCCCTCAAGATTTCATTTCCGACGCGCGACGCGAACTCTACCTCGTGAATCGCGTGCCAATGACTCCAGCCGATTAACAATATAATGGCACGTGTACATCTCGGAGTAAAACCATCGCGAGTCACTCTCACGAATCAAATTCGTCAGTGTACACGGTATTCAGTGTGGTAAACCGCACGAGAAAATCTCGGAGAGCGAACAGCACGATGAAACTCCCAAATGTCCAATTTTTCTTTCGGTGAGCTACTATCAACTAGACGAACGCCATTTTTCAATTTTTATTACGAAATTAGTTAACCAATTTATTGTGTATATATTTCGATTATAGTTTGTCCTTCAAAAAAAGATTTATTTTAATGTAAATCTATATAACTTTTTTCGTTACCACGATTAGAAAGATGATTATCTCGTTCAGTAAAATTCGTTCCTTCATTAAAATTTATAGGAATTTAGTTTCTTTCTTAATATGTTTGATAGGCTGAACATTATAGAAGAGTATTTTGTAATTCGTCTAATGTGTTTACTGTTTCAAATGACACCAACGAATTTTTGTCGAGAATTCATCAAGTCCGCTGTTCCGAGAGTTGACTCTCACGTCAATCTTCAAGAGGAAAAAATGTTTGAAGTACTCTCCGATGGACACGCGAACCGAGAGTACTCTCGAGAGCAACTATCGACAGAAACTCTCAGATGGCTACGTACCTTAACGTTTCTCCGTTCCCGGAGAACAGGGAAACAAAAAGTCGGAGATCGCGAAATTCACTTTCCGAGCTAATTTACGGTGGTCCCGCATCTCGCCGCGATTATCGATCGTCGTTAGAACATTTTTCTAGAAACGCCGAAGTTTCCGCCGGTCCTCGAGACCCCGCCGAGTTTCCCGCGAGTCGAAGCGTAATAAGATATAAGTAACGACCGGTATTTCGCCGGGAAATCGTTACGTATGCGATGATGCCGTTTCTCACTTTCCGGATCGTCGTAAACCTTCGTCGCTTTACCGGTATTCCCGCGGCGAATCCAATTTATTTGCGAAAAACTACGTACGCTCGACTTCGGATCGCGGGGAACGTGCGCGAGCGAACAAGCGGTATTATAAGTTCCGAACGATGGGAACAAGGAAAATACTTTCGCTGGAATCTTTTTGAATTCAGTTCGGTTCGCTTCGCGAAGAAACACGCGTCCGTTTTTTTTTATTCAATGCGACTCGTTACTTTGCGATCGAAAACCTTCGTGCCTGTGTTCGCACGGATTCCATCGCGAAAGACGCTGTTTCTCTCAGTAACGATGCATTCGAATCTTCCGGGATCACCGGGCTCTTTGTTCTCGTTTCTATTATACTTTTACCTGTCTTCGACTCCGGACTCAAACTTCGTCCTTCGTGAACGATTTTCACGAAACGCCTCGCGTTTCTGAAACGTTTCGCGAATGTCTTGTCCATAAGTACTTGAACACTGTACATCTCCTATAATCACGAGCGCTTTGTCATTCACAATCATCTAGAAGAACAAGTATATTTACGTTGTTTGTATTGCAATGTTTTCACCGAGGGTTAATATCGACGAATGTTCCCCCTGTCCGATATCAACAAGCGTAGAGCTTCCTCAGGAGCGTTTTCTTCTATTGTTGTGCTAAAAGAGGGTCGCTTCGTGGGCTTCGCGTTTTTCAGTCGCGTCCTCGCTCACGTTCGCCTTTCCGGCAGCACGTTGGTATATAACCACAGAAAAGCTCTACAGAACGGTCGCCAAGTTTCAGACGGATTTTTCGATCGAAGGGTGTATTTCTACGTTCATCTGTCCAAAAGGGAAAGACGCGCACACCCAGACGTAAAATTTTATTGCAGGTCAACAAAAGTGACTAACAGAGACGTTTAAACGTCTCTTTAATTTTGTTTGAAATCTTCATCGCGAGCCTGCCTCGCCATTATAGAACAAGGACTTCCGCCGTTATCGGATCCTGAATTTATGCGTTTAGGAGACTCGAGTTCTTTTTACGCACGCTTCGCACGCACCGTAAAAGGGAACAGCGTCTTATCGTTTCTCCTCTCGGTACAGCGTCGAGGGATTTTTCCGTCGTGGCATTCGCATGTAAAAAGAGACAGACTTCTTTAACAGAAGTAAACAATTCTGAGGAAAATCGCGAGAACCGTTTCTACGCTTGAATACCATGAAACGTCAAGGGATCACGGGATTTTGGATGAGCGAGGATTAAGCCTAAACCGTTCTGTCGGCGCGTACGTTGTGGTTCAAACGTTTCGGAAGCGATCGAGTTTCGAACAAAGGAGCGATCGAGCGCAACGGCACGCCGGACCGTTAATGAATTTAATAAGCGTCGTAAACGCGTTGGAACAGCCGCGAACGAGCTCGGACGAGCGTTTAAACGCGGTTCGCGGCGTTCTTTTTGCGAGACCGATGCGGCATTTATTAATCCTAATGGTCTGATAATTACGCCTTGCGTAGTTGCGGTAATATCTCTTATTATTCCTTGGTTCGTTCCGACCATTTCCCGACCACCAATGGCCAGTTTAACGGTATGCGGACTAAACGGCCGCGTGAGGCCCCGAGATACCATAGGGGTCCCGGATTTCGCAGCATTCATTCTTTTTTCAAAAAAATTCAACAGTAAAGTCCCGATTTGTTTCCCATCGCGCGCCGGTTTCGAACAGGGAGAGAGATTGTATACAAACACTTTGTATTATAACCGACTTTATTGAATTTGTTGAATCGCGTGTTATGGTGTCGAGCGACAAGTGCGTTTGTTGTGTTTTTATAATAGTTCCCCGAAGTCGGAAGACTGGGCGAGAGCGCGTTTGTATACGTTTTTCGGCTGGCGGTGGCTCCGAGGAAGGGTGGCGTCAAGGCGTCCGAAGACGCAGTCTTTAGTCGATTGTTAGCCCTGGGCTCATTAGGTAGCACGTCAACGTAGTGTAAAACTCCTCTTTCCTTAATACATTTCGTTATCTTTAATAAACAGTAATAATCCCGTTATTTTTGTGGTTCTACTTGAACAGAATTTATTTACAAGAAGTAAAAACAACTTTGTCAATTTTCAATTGTGAATATTTCTTGCAACTTCTATTTCGAACTTGTTACATATGCGGACTCGACCGTTGGTGACTTTTTACCCTTTTTGAGATACTCATCGACACAGATGGCCTATTCAGAAAAAAAAGGTTTACTGGGAATCAATTAAGATGGGGCATTTGCAGGCGATGCAGCAAGCTGCACTCGCTTTTCCACGCTTGGCTGTTAACAAACTTGAGTTTGAGTGCCCCAAAAATTTTTACCGGTTGGCGTCTCCATTTGACTTGATCCGTGACTGACGGCACCCTTGTCGCATCTCGCACCGCGAATCGCACACGTCGCCTACCCCAACAGGAGTATTAACGCGCGTTAAATATGGTAGCGCACCTCGTTTAGATTCACGCGGCTATAATATGCGCGCGTATACGTGCGTGCATACGGTATACAACAGCGGTGGCTGGTATGAAATTAAATTAATCGAATTTCACGGTGAATTGCGATAAAAGTATCGTTAGGAATACGCGCGCGATCCATTCGACCGATAAGCGATTAATTAAAACGGCAGCGGTGTGTGCGAGACTGCTCGCACCTCTCTCTCTCTCTCTCTCTCTCTCCCTCTGTGTGTGTGTGTCTGTCCGTGAATATAATTCGCAAATCTTTTATTCGAGCGGAACGCGTCGAGGACCGTCGGGCCGGGCCGAGTCCGAGCCGAGCGGAGTCGAGCCGCGTCGCTCGCCCTTTCGTTGGCTTTCGGTCGACGTAACTTCCGCGAACAGTAATATCGTTCCTTTAATAAATGAATGGAACCGGCCGGGGCGAGCGGAGTCTTTTTGTTTTGCCCTTCCCGGCCCCGGCTCTGACTTCAGCTCAGAACTCCGGCCCCGGTCATGACTCCAACACTGACACGCTAATTCGCAGATTTGCTCGTCAAATATGCCAGAGGATTTAATAAATGCACCGTCCCGCAAAACTTTCCCGATGAAACTTAAATATCTCGGAAACGCGGCGAGCTCTGGAAGTCGGGCGCCGCTCGAGCCCGCGGCGGAGAATCCGCGGACGCGGATCGAAATTTCTCTGTTCGGCGTTGTTTCTTTCGCGAATTAATGCGCTCGTTGGGAGAAAAATTTGCTGATCGTTGCGCGAAAAAGGAACAGTGCAACGTTCGCGCTTTCGAGGCGGAGAACCAACGGCAGAAGAAGGGTGAAGGATGATGAAGAAGGCGGTAGAAGAGGAGGAGGAGGAGGAGGAGGAGGAGGAGGACGAAGAAGAAGAAGAAGAAGTTTCCCACCCTCGAAAGTCAGGCTTCCTTCTGTGCTCCCTCTTATCTCAAAAGTTCTCTCTCTGTTCTATCGTAATAACATGGAACTTTGTTAAACTCTCGTTTGAGGAAAATCTCTCAGTTGCCGTGGCTCTTCAACGTTAATAGTCGACGGCGGCTCGGACTACCGTTGCCGAGTTAATGCGATACACAGAGACGTACAGTTTTCCATTATCGTTGGAATTACATAGTCGAGGAGCAGCCGTATTGTCGTCCCCGCGCGCTAACAAGAACTTCCGATACTCAATCGCGGCGCTGCGCCATTTAATTCCGCGTGAAAAGGGGTTTTCGAGGCGGCCTCGTAGCTGATAAAGCTAGAGAGGAGCGGGCCGGGCCAACATGAAAAGATTCTTTCGCGGTTCGTCGGAGCGGTTCCTCTTCCCGCGGAAACGAACGAAAGGAATTTGGCGATATCGAACGGTATCGCGAAGGAGCTCGAGGCGAGTGCTTACCGGCATCGACGAGGCAACGCGCTACGCAAACGGCCCTACGCGACGCGAGAAAAGCGGCTTCGTTCCGCGAGGAAGAAAAATGTCGGGTCCCGATCTTCTCGCGGAAGAGTTCCTCATATTTTCGTTCCACCGCGCCGGTGCCGGCCATTTCTCAGGCTGTCTCCTCACCGGGGAACGATTACGGTGTATCTTCCCCGGGGAGCGAGCTTGCGAGTAGTCTCGGCTCGGCTCGACTTGCCTCGGTCGGTCTCGGTTCCCGATACGCCGCCGGTGAGACCGGCCGCGAAATAACATAGTAATTTGTCGAAGGTGCGGCTCGCGAAACGTATCGCCGCTTCCTGATATGTATTTTTATGAAACGTGCCAGCAGCACGAGCAGCCACATCTGCCCCGGCTCCACGATACTTTATTCACGTTAGCCGACGTGCCGACGTCCTCGACGCGTAAAAATCTTCTTTCTCTAGCCGCGCGTCGTTCCGCCACCAATTGCCGTCCGATCCTGTCCGTAAGATCTCCGGGAAAATACGACGAGCGATATCTCAGTCCCCGTTCCGCGATCCCATGCGATTCCAGTCCGTTCGATCTCTTCGGAAATTTTCTGCTCTTGCCAGTTTCGGCCCGTTCTATGTCGTTTTTTGCGACGTAAACAGATATCGTTCGGCGGTGAACAGATGTACAGGCTGCGAAGACCGCTCGATCAAACGGATCGAGCACCTACCAATCCTAACGAAAATCATCGAAAATGTTAGTCTCTCGATTTTGTACTTTCCAACGTGCAGGTAAACGTCGTTCCTCGAGATCCTAGAAGATCGGAAGAAATCGATTCTCCCAATCGCGAGAAAATTTCAAGACTGCGAACACATTAAATCACGCGTTCTTCTATTTCTGTTGCGTCGCGTTCCGATGCGTCACCCGGGGGGAATTTGAAAATTTACGAGAGCGCGAAGCAACCCGTTCCGAAAATATCATAACCGATATCTCGGTTCGACCCCTTCCCTTATTTACGATTGCCGCTGCGATAATCGCAACACCTGTACTAGAAAAAAAAGAAAATAAAAAAAAATCGGCGCGTGCACGCGGTCGTCCGTACTATCGCTAAAAGCGAATAGTTCGCGCTGGTTTTATCGCGCGTTGCGTTTACGGGTGCTGCTTAAGCGCGGCGCTTCGTCATTCCCGAGAGGGTAATAACATCGAGGAAACCGTCGCGGAAAATATTTTCCCGAGGAACCGGGAAGAAGGAGCCCGTTCCCGCAGAATCCGGATTCTCTGCTCCTAATCGTCGTTCTTCGAATCGTATCCGAATCGTCCGCTCGAGGAGAAGCGACGGACTAACCTGTACACCGGGCGGAGATTGAATTATTTTTCTCTTGGAATAATTTCGCCGTAAAATAAAAGGCGACGTTGGCGTTGTAGGCGCACCCAAACCACTGCGCCTCCGCCTCCACCTCCGAATCCGAATCCGAGGGAAACGAAACGATCCGGTGCACCTCCCGCCCCGCTCGGCGTCGTTTCCACCGGTCCCTGCTCGTTTTCCGGGTTCCTCCGGATCCTCTTTTCTCCCGTTTCCATCCCTTTCCTCTCCGGTTCTCTGGTTCTCGGCCGTTGGTTGTTCGCAGGGGCACTCGTCCCCGACACGAGTCGACACGAGGGAGGCGAGACGACGCCTGCACACCGGTTTCCTCTCCGCGTTTCCTTATATTACATTCCAGATCCACGGGGCCGCGAGCTGAAAATGCCTTCCCTCTCCTGTTTCTGTCAGTGAATATCTTATCATAATAGCGCGGCGACGACGCTGTTTTCTCAAGGCGCAGAGGGTCCGATGGGCCCAGAACCTCTCGTCCACGTTCTTCCATAACCTCCGCCCTCTCAACTCTTTGAACCCTTCCTCCGTGCTCGAATAACAAATCCCTTCAGCCGTACGCGCCAACTGTTCGCGCTCTTTCAAGCTCTTTGCTTGTTTTGCGCCAATTGTTTGCGTTCGAGAAGCGTTCTCGAGACCCCGAAAGAGACTGAGAGAATTAGAAAGAGAGAGAGAGAGAGATACGCCGTGGTGCATCGGCACTCGTCGACAGCTGGAAGCTCGGTTTTTTCCGTTCGCTGCACAGAACCGATCGGATACAACCTTTTTCCGGTCGCGTCCCCGTGTGTCCACGGATCGCGTCGTTTCCACGCTCCGTTTCGAAACTTTCACTGGATAGGCACGGCCGATGTCGACGCCGATACCGATACAGCGCGCCATGTGGTCGACCTCCGATACCGTCGACTTCATTTTCACCAGCCCATCCCCGTCTAGCCGATCGGTTCCGTTATGATATCGAAGATCATCTCTTTTTCCCTACTCGCAGTGCTACTCTCTTCTTTTCTGTCTCTCTCTCGCTTTTCCCGCGAAATATTCCAACTTCCGCCGTACGTTTCGCAGAAAAGTTCGCCCCCGGGGAAGTTGCGCGCGAAACTCCCGGACTAAAGGGAACACTTTGGAATTTGCGCGATCGCCTTGACCAAGTTTTCCGTAGTTTTTTTTAGAGAGAGAGAGAGAGTTAACTGCGTCCTACCGTACCACCGACAATATCCCTGTTCACGCGCACGGCAAACTATCGTTGCTCGAGCACAGACCGCGGCTAACACTCTGTAAAAAGTTTCTCTCGATCCACGCGCAATTTTTCCACCGTGGATAACTGACATACTTCGAACTCGAAGCTAATCGAAAATAACCGCGTGTTCGCGCGATTATGCGAACAGACGTGACCTAGTATTCAAAGTCTGGAAATTACGAGACCGGCGAGACCTCGATCCGTTTCGCAGCGTCTTCTCTCCGCGAGTCCGCCACGAAATCGAAGCTATGCCTCAACCGTCGATCGTTCGAGCCCCAGGGCACACGCCAAAAGCCAACAAGCTGTTAATCGGTGTCATTGCACCGTCACGTACGCTTTAACGAGGGCAACGAATCACGCGTATCGAATCCGCGCCCGTTGTAAGCGATGTGAAATATTTTCCGCGTGTCCGGAAAAATATAGGGTGCCGCCACGCTCCCACGATTTTCCCATATTTCGTTCATAAATCTGCGGTGTACACGGTGGACGGGTTCGATTTAAATTCTCGAAAGAAGGAACTCCCGGCGAGATCGGACCCTCTTTCCTTGAAAACAACCGAGGCGAACGGCGAGTAACCGCCGTGTTCTTCGACAACCGAACCACGAACCTTTCCATAATTTTTCAATCTCGCTAGCCAATTTATAAACTGGAGAAACATGCGGCAGAGAATTCGCGGCTCCGTTAATCGAGCAGCGTTCCTCGAGAAGTTTGCCACGTTTCTCGTCGAGTAAGATCTTTGCCATTTACAGTCTGTCTGCTTTCGCGACGTTGTTTCAAATGTACGGTTCGTCAACGGCTTTGTTTATCAATTATTTGGAACATATTTTTGAAGATATTTCTCGTGAACAAATTCATCTTTCTATTATTCCTAACGCAGCAGCTGTTCGCTCGATTAATTCGCCAGAAACTGAAGAATTGATTGACGATTTTGATAATCTGAGTCTGAGGGTTCGATCCCACCGCCAGCACCTCTGGAAATATTCCATGTGCCATCTAAATACTGTGGTGCCCAAGGTGGTTCGGAACCCACCTTTATTCTAAATTGTAGGTCCCATCGCGAAATAATTCTCACATAAGAATTCAAAAAGCAACGTTAAATAACAAAAAGAAAATACTCTGAGTCTAACCAGACCGGGATTCTGCGGTTGGAGGGTTAACCGAGGACTACAGCAGGGTTCTGACGATAACAGTAACCACGTTGAGGGACTTGTTCGAGATCTTTAAGTAAACAGAGGAATCGACTCGAATCGAGAGGGAAAAGTTACCCCCTCTCTGACGGTACTGGATTAGTCGCGTGACATCGTGGACCAAAGTTTGCCGCAATTGTTGGGATGTTGCGACTTAATAAGATACAATCTTTTAAACAAATTTTTTTTTTAATATTACATTGTTATCCAATTCTGAATTATGTTGAAAGTTTCAAGTTTCTAGCTCATCGAGAAGTTAGCTTAAAATCAATTGCAGGATTTGTACCGAACAGACAAAAAAACAAACAGACAAACAAGAAAGCGAGCTAATAAAAACGCGGTGAAAGGAAATAGAAAGAGAAAATGCTGGATTAAACGATGGATAGAGCTAGCGGTCGGATTTAGCTAATGAGTACAATGTACAAACAATACTACTCTTGGAGTCTAATTTATGTTGACATATAACTCTGCGTGAGACCATAATTTCCCGTCTATTGTTTGATTCATGTATATGTATAAATATACACATGTATACAATGGCAGAGGAAACTAACTAGAATTTCGTGTAAACGATAGTTGCTTGCCGAGGGAAAAACTGAACGTGTCCATTTGCGAGTTTCAACTTACTGTTCGCTCTTCGAGAGTTTTTGCTGCGGCTCTTCGCTAGCGCTCTCAATACCGTGTACGCTAAAGCGAGCTCTACACTGTCATTCCTGACTTTTCATACTGAATTCCATCAGTATTAACCTCTTAACCTACGATTTACGTTCCAGCAGCCTGGGTCCAAAACATAATATTTACATTTGGCCCGACCGGTATACTATGGGCCAGGCCTGTGATAATCAGTGTTGGCCTGAATACGAGACCACGTGTGTCTCACACATAGTTGTAGGTTAAGGGGTTAACCTTACACGATCAATCATAATGTTAATCTTTGACTTGAATGTCATTCCGAGTGACCGTGTAGGGCCCGCTTAAAGGAAATAGGGTACCCCTTGAATATAACTAGAAAATTAATAGATTTAAGGGTAAAAACAGTGTATTTTTTACGGGGTTCGATTGTTTGTCCTTACACGAGCATGTTACGAGCTGTGTGAGGGCTCATTCGAAGGAGAAAGATTAATTGTAGGCCGCTGTCCTCATGATTTAAGTAAAAAAAATCGTTTTGTATTAGAAAAATACATGGGAACCTGCGGGTAGTTGCCTCGATTTTTCCCCTTACTTTGGACGCTCATTTTATTAGATGTAAACATAATCAACCTTCCACTTTATAATGAGCCCTCACACAGCTCGTAACATGCTCGTATAAGGACAAACAATCGAACCCCGAGAACCTAGTAATGATTTTACCCTTAAATCTAGTAATATTCAGGGGGTACACACTTAACGAATTTGACTCTCTAGAGTGATTCTCGATAGTTTTACTCTGAGATGGACGCGTACCTGGCGACTCCGGCTATAAATACGAAAGCAGCAGTGACCAAGACAACAGTTGTTTTTACAGATGAACCGAGCTTCGTGAAGCCGATCGGTAATGTGACTGCGGCCATCGGGAAGGAGGCCATTCTACCGTGCACGATTCGGAATCCTGGAAACTACAAGGTAAGGGATTTAAATGTTCGCGCTGTAGAAGCGTGGCGCCGTTAATTACACGATGCCCTCGCGTCGCGCCGGTGAAACGTTAATTATGCGATGCCGGCCGCGTACAAACGACTTCACGGATTCACGGGTACGTGGGTCCGCTCGGGTCGCCTAGGCACGTCGATAACGGGGGATTCGAAATTTCGCGATTCGGTAATCTCGCGGAAATAAATGGGTCGCGCGGTTGCTCCAGGCAGATGTCGCGCCCGTTGTCTCGGTGTCTTTTTGTACGCGTTTCTTCCGCATCTGCCTCCGTTTCGAGAGGAAGAAAAGGAAGAAAAGTCGCCGCGGCGCGACCCCCCTCCGAGTCGACACCAACGACGACGGGGCTAACTTTCCAACAGTTTTCCATGGCCCGAAAGACCATCGTATTCATTCACCGGGTGGAAATAAACCGAAACTTTGTCCGTCTGCCGAGGACTCCGTCGGACACGAGAAAGCTTCTCGGAAGTTCGCGACGGAAACACAATTCATTAAGCTTCGCGCGCCTGGTAACGAGACGAAATTAAATGCCATTCTGCCGCGAGTGATTAACTCGTTGCGTGGCGAACAAACGTCGCGCGTGTATTTGTTTACCCCGGCTGGTTTCGCCTTTCCGCGACGGGGAGAGGGAACTTTCGATTCCGAGCGAATTAACACCGACGCGACGAGAACGAGACGCTGTATTTAGTCTTCGCCCAAGTTTTACCATTCCAGAGATGCAAAGTCTCTCGCAGAAATTACTCCGAATAAGTCGGCTAGATCCGTTTAGGCCCGCTAAGCATATCCGGTTTTCGTAACGCGCGGCGCGACCGTGCGGCAACCTACTGCAATTTCTACTATCATCGAAGATGGACGTGAACGTAGAATATTTGCCCATTTTCTATTCAAGTACTATTGTTGCAAACAAATGAGACTATATCGGGTGCATCCTTTTATCGATTCGAGATTTATTGATCCGAGAGAAAATCTTGTGAAAAATTCTTTAATTATTTTCGAATTAGTCTTCACTCATTTGATCAGCTCTGTTAGAAAGAATAATCACAAGATACATGGTTGTGACATCGACTAATATACAATAACGTACCGACGATCGTGTAGACGATCGTAAATATTGAACGCAACATGGACGTGCGGCGCCGCAACTACGATCCAAACAAATGTGCAACGTCTAATTGAATCCATAGAATAGAAAAACGGATGTGTGGTAGAGGACCTTTCGCGTTTTAGCTTGTTGAACGCGGTCAACATCTTTACCGTTCATTCCCGCGAGAAGACGTCACGACGTAAAACCTTCTATGTGCGAGGATTCGAAATTAGGGTACGCGAGAATCCCCTTTGGCGGTTAAACTACGATGCTGAGTGCCGACCGAGCAGAACTGTTGTCGGGTGTGACGGATGAACGCATCGGGTCATCCGGCTATAGTGGAAAGTTGGGAAGGCAAGCAACCCGTTGTGTACCGTCGAGAGTTACTCTCGAGAATAAGGGAATTGCATCCGGAGGATTTGTGTCGTATAGCGACGCAGTTTGCCACGGACTCTTTAAAAGAGCGACGACTCTCTGTGGTCTTGCGTTTCGAAGATTTCGAACTCGTATTCTCTCGTGGCATCAGCTTATGGTTCTGGCATATCGGCGACGTTTCGTCGGTGATTAACGGGACAGAGGGTCTCGTCGTCGACTTTGGCAACTCCGTGGCTGTTGGTTGGTCCCGTTCGTTCCGATCCCCGCCCTCGCCCTCGCTCTCCCATCGAGCATCGATGAACCAGAGTATTTTCGGGTATGGAGTCGCTGCCAGGCCGATCGGGGGGTGTGGGGACCAGAATAGAGAAGTACACCGGAGAGCGGAGAGCGCGCCCGTGGGGGCGGCCGAAACGGCGAACGGCGGACTGAGCCTGTACGGAGACGAGTGGAGAAGAGCGGAGAGAAACGGAGAGACGACGACGACGGGGCGACGGGTGTGAGTTGGCCGGAGTGGTGTTTCCCCGGGGTAAGCACGAGCATATACTTGCCCGGGGCTTATTCAGACAAATCGGTGATTGCTGCGGAGGCGAGCGAAAGGGTAGCTCGCCACACCACCGCCGACGCCGAGAGCCGACGCCGAGAGAGAGCCGGGAGCCGCGCACGGCGGCCGCTGCCTTGCTGGAGGAACGAAGACAGGGCTTTTAGCCCGAAATCCGTGATGGAGATGGAGGCGAAAAGAGGACGAGAAAGATGGACGGACATAGATAGTATGGAAGTGAAGGCGGGATGAGAACACCGGGGCGCGGGAAGGAGCAAGTTTTCGGAGAGATCGAGAGAGAGAGGAAGAGAGATAGAGGGGCGGGAGGAAGGGGTTGAGAGAGTGGAAGGAGGTGGGGACGGACCGAGATCGTCGAGGTTAGAGCGAAGAAGCGCAGGCAGGGGGGAAGGAGAGCGAAGAATGATTGTTTCCATGATTACAATGGAACGGAAGAGGAAGAGGGATGGAGGCCGGCCCAGGAAAAGGGTATGGGGAGCAATCTCTTAGCGCTAACGTAGATTCGTGGCCCAGGGTCTCTCGAAATATTACACTAGAAGGGCACCGGCGTACCCACCAGGGAATTTCGTAACTCCGCGGATAATGTGTGTCAGCCGTCGAACCTGTCTCACGGTCTCCCAGAGAAATCTCGCGGTTCGTTTTCCGGCGTAAGGAACGAGACGTGTCCCGGGTACCAGCGGACCTCCGAGAGTCTCTCACCTCGACATCGCTGCCGCACATTCTTCTCGCGGATAGAATTTACGTATCCGTCGAGGCAGACCCCCGCTAGACCAACCACCATGGAGGCTAGTTTGAATTTCACGCGCGTCTCCCGTGTTCTCCCGCTTGTTTCCGAGCCCGGAACCCTTCCGGCAGGGTGGATAGACGTTGCGTCGTACGAACCGTACGATCTTCCTCGGGAACAACCTAGCTCGGTGCGGCTCGGCGGAACGCTTCGGATATCCCGGGTAATCGTACGCTGTCCGAAATTATGCAAAATACAGAGATCCCGGATATCCGATCCGGATTCGGAAGCTTTTTATCGGATAAGGGAGTTCGTTCCCGCGGGATGCCCCCAGCCATTATCCTCGAACAGGATCGAACGAGTCGTTATCTTTGTCGTCGAGATTACGACTTTGCAGGCGACGTAATAATTCCCGTCCTTGTTCCTCGCGGAACAAACAGTCCGTCTCCAGTGACAAACTACTTAAGACATTATCGATTGTCCCCGGCGCGGCGGCTAACGAAAGAATTCAAAAGCGCCCGTTCGCCTTTCTTCCCTTACACGATCGACAGACGACGCGATTTGTCGTACAACTAACTACGCCAAGTTGCACAGATCATTTGAAACACCGGTCGGATTCACTTGTGCCCGCAAACGAGCGCACAGTTGTGCAGTAAATCGCGCGAAATTGTATCGCAGTACGTTCTCGCGATAGAACAGAGCGTATCAAAACAGTCGCATTTGGGCTAATATTACTTGAAGAGAACGAAGAACGAATATATTGGTTACGTCAACGACATGTATATTCTAGCAGAAACTTATTACAAGATTCAAATAACAAGAACGAAGATCCTATCCGTTTCTTCTTAGAATTAGTTCGCCATAAAATTACAAAACAAACCACAAATATGAAAGAAGAAATTAATGCTGAGGAAAGATTGATTGTTGCTCGGACAATGAGATACGTAGACACTGAAAGTTCATCTCGATCTTTAGGTAAAATTGCCCCCAAAGCTTGCTGGACAATTTACGGAACATTGAAAGGACAATATTCGAAGGACATGCTACTAATACTTGTTAATAACTGTCCAGAAACGGTTCAACCACATCGTACGACAGATTTTTAACATAACGTACTGCCGTACAAACGTCGCAATTGTCTTTCAGACGTTTGAAGAAATTAATAAACTGCATCGTCTTCTTATCGGATCGGTAACCTGGTTCACTGTATATACGGTTATTAATTTCTATTATGTATATGGTTAACGAATCGGATTTCTTGTTGAAAATGAATTTATAGTTGAATGTTATCTCCCTTATCGGGTCGGTAACCTGGTTCACTGTATATACGGTTATTAATAAACTGCATCGTCTGTGAGCCGTTTTAGAGTGTCATTATACCTGTCGCGATTCTCCGGATGTCACGATCGTTCTTGCGAGGACGTGTTCTTTTGGCGGCCCGTCCATATTCAAACGCAACCGGACGCAATTAAAAAACGCATTAGCACAATCGAGACAATAGGGCAGGTGGCAAAAGTACGTTCGACCGTTTAAGACGATCGGTTTTCGAGCAGGGTCGAACGGGAGCTCCAAATGGGAGACGGCTGGGAGCGATGTCGGGCCGTGTATCGTCGTTGTGTCCCGTCGAGTGTTTCCGCGAGCCTAAATGGTGGCCCGCGTCGACCACGCACATACAGTATACTGTATACGACATACAGCATGCAACGTACAGCCAACAGACCAGCAGTAATTGCTTTTAGTCGAGAGGCCGAGCCGCAGCCGGTGATGTGTCGTCGCCGCCGCAGGAATCAGCCCAACGAAAGGTTCAATTTAACGTCGTATCGCGCGCCCTTTGCCCTGCGGCTACTCCCGCATCTCCTGCGCGTTATCTATAACGCTGCACTTGGTAATTAATCCGAAGCGACTGTCGTGCGATACCCTCCCGCGTCCCCTATGTCCACCTATCCACCCGTATGCCTTTAGTTAGTCGATCACAAGGATCACGACGACGATGACGATGACGTGGGCTCTCCGCGTTCGTCTTTCTTCTATATCTGTTTGGAAAATCGCGGATCGAATCGACCGACCTCGCTCTGTCGAGAATGAATCGTTGTCGTACATCCTCCAGTTATCGACTGTTTCGATACAAAGTACCGTATAACGATGCATCGTGAAAGGAGGAGAGGAACTTGTTAAAAATATGCTATCGAGCGGACGAGCGCGCGTCCATCTTTGATACGGTAGAAACGACCGGGCCGTAGAGTTTCTCGACGAAACCTGATAACTTCACTTCCGAACGGCGATCGTTTCTTGGAACGTGGTCGATTGTTTATTTCTGTGGTTGCAAACGAAAACGCCGCGTGTCACGATTTCAAAAGACTTCAGTTTATGCGTTAAGCTTTAGAGTGTAAGATTTTTAAAAACTAAATATAACATTTTTAATAGCTAACGTGGTTCTCGAACCTGAAGATTCAAATCCGAATCCAGCGTTTAGTATCTCATAAATATGGCTAATTGTTGATCGAACCTTTGCACCGCGAATAAAAATTTGTAATATCCTGAAGATAAATTACGATCGATAACCAATTAATTAATTATTATAAGATTTTACGTATTTACTAGAAAAATGAGGTAAACTTTACCTTGACTTGACTTGAATTGAATTATGATGTAATTCGGTAGATTTGTACCCAGCCCGGATGCCAGCCGAAATTTCAATCCTCTAGGATCAATGATTCAGGATTTATGATTGCTTAATTTTTTTATTATTGAAAGCTTAAATGAAACTCCCTATAAGGGGTTATAAAATAATTGTGTAATGGATCTAATATAGTACATAATAATATATATCTATACATCTAATAATATATAAAATTAACTCATATATTCATATAATTATTATATTTAATGTTGAGCATTTTTCGCTTTGACAGGTAACGGCGCCGCCATATTGGTTTGTAGTGGTGGTCGCGCGCCTCTACAATCCTGAACCGTTGATCCTAGAGGATTGAAATTTCGACTGCATCCGCGCTGGGTACAAATCTACTGAATTACATATAAAATACATCATAATTCATTGGAGAAAGGCCGAAATTTTTAATCCGTCAAGGTAAAGAGCAGAATTAGTGATGAAAATATTACTGGTGGCACGATTCTCCGGTGCTAGCGGTTAAGCGGTAATATCCCGAAAGTGAGAGTATGTGACATACGGCGTTCCTCCTTACAACCACACGTTTCTGCCCAGCTAGCGTAAATCGAGGACGAGGAGAACGTAGCAATATTTCCTAATTGAAAAGAGGTTAGAACGGAGGGACGCAAAATGGAAAACCTTGGAGGAAGGGGTGTAACGAGAAATCGGTGGTATTTCGGAATGGCATCGTGACCGTAGCCGCGGAACGGGTTAAAGGCCAAATGGCACGGGCTCGTTTCATCGAAGGGTAGAGCGGTCACGGTTCCAGGACGGTAGTTTCGTAGAATGGATTCGCGTGAATACAAATCTGCGGTTATCGAATATTATTCCCTCGGCTGTGGCGGCGTGTGTCCGTGTGTCCGCGTTAGGGGCGCGCTTAAAAGCTCCGCGGCGCGAAAAATAATATAAAATAACGACGCGATTTGGCGTGATACGGCGCGGCGCGGCGCGGACGTCGCACCTCGGCGAATATAAATGCGTTCCAACGAGCGTTCGATCGTACGTCGACGCGTACACGTCGCATCCAGCCGCGACGGAACTCGTTCTGTTCCGTCGAGTCGAAAACGAAACGACTTTAATTTCTAATTGGCAGATTGTTTGACCATCGGTTATCTGCCGGATCGATACCGGGCCGCATCGTGGAAAAAATCGACTCGCGACTGCGTTTAATATCCTGCGACAACAAACATTTGTCGGACCGACAGACGTTTGCTTGCACACGCGCGTGCTCGTGCAAAACAAATTGCGCTCGCGAAACGATCCCGACGAAATCTGTTTTTTTAGCCCGGCTCGCAGCCACCCGGACCCGACTCACTATGTTTACGGGGAAATGTTTTCAACATCCTAGAGGCTCGCCTGCGATCCATTCGGATTTCCTCGAAACGAATGTCGTGTTTCGCAGCGTAAACTTGAATCTTCGAGCAGGCAAAAAGCCATTTTTGAGCAGCTTTATCGGCTCTCCGGTCGACCGCGCTATCTGTTCTTCCAGCTTCTATCGCGGATTCGCTCGAGCCTCGAGGCGACCAGCCGAATCGGAACTTTGCTCGCGACGAATTCGCATCTCCCTTACCCGTTCCAGCGACCCGTAAACGGCTCGTTTCTCGAGAACCGGATCGACTTCGATACTTGGACGATACTTTTCCGCGACGATTAATTCCATCGCGGCGCGTTTCAAGTTTCCAGTGGATTTTCTCGGTAGACTTGCCGCCGAGCCCCGACTAAATAAACTTTTGAAATTTTCTCGGCTGGTTTTGCCGTTGTTGCCGCGCAAAAAGCGGAAACCGCTGGCAGCCCTGCCTCAGTCTTGCCTCGGCCTCGCCTCAGCCGTATCGCTATCGAAGCACCAGATAGCTACCGAAAACTTTGCTCTCGAGACCGGTCTTTTTTCCCCGACGAGCCGCGCTCTTCCACGCATCCGTGGCTTCGGGTATTCCTTGAGAGCGGGACGGAATAACAAATCGACGAAATTACGATAGATAGAAACTCGGGTGTAACGCGCTCACTCCGAAGCGATTCCCTCCGTGGCGCACCAGCGAACAGGATCCGATAACGCCGGAAAACTCTGGAGACTCCGCATGCTGACTCGGTTCGAAGACCTCGGCGACATGTTTCGAGAACTTTTCACTCGTGAAAGATATCGCAACGAAATTTCAACTAAGGATAATCTAAAAATAATAACTCGTCACGATCTCGAGCAGAATCTCCTCGGTGCTAATACTATTCTTTTCACAAAGTTGATGTTTTTGGTGCACCGGTTCTATCACTTTAATTTTTTTTTATTATTTAACGTCGTTTTTTGAATTCTTATGTGAGAATGATTTCGCGACGGGACCTACAGTTTAATATAAAGGTGGGTTCCGAACCACCTTGGGGACCACAGTATTTAAATGGCACATGGAATATTTCCAGAGGTGCCGGGATCACTTTAATTGAAAGCAATATTGCAATATATTAATTTCGACGTTTCGGTCTTTTCAACCGTTGAAAAGGGTCTAAACAAAGACCGAAACGTCGAAATTAATATATTGCAATATTGCTTTCAATTAAAGTGATCGAACCGGTGTCCAAAAACATCAACTTCGTTTCAACCCCCTTGATAAAGGGTGTAAACAAAGACCGAAACGTCGAAATTAATATATTGCAATATTGCTTTCAATTAAAGTGAACGAACCGGTGCGACAAAAACATCCACTTTGTTTAAACATACGATTGACAAACAAAAAGAAACGTTACTATTCTTTTCACTTGAATCTTGACTGTTATTTATTTGCACGTTATATACAGGGTGAGGCGTTTTCAGCAGGTCACCTGAATAACTCGTTTGCTTTTGAAGGTAGAACAAAACACTTCCGACCAAAATTACATGGTATCGAAGCGCTCATAATCTGATGTTATGTACTAATCTTTTCTGTAGGCGGAGTCGTTAAGGAGATATACAGATCAACACTAGTTTTCTAAATAAAAATAATGAGCGACTCGGTATCAAGTAAGTCTGGTCTGATACATTTTCTTCTATTTGTTTACGACGTCCCACCCTGTTCTAGAAATGTTCAAAAACTGTTCAAGAAATGCTATTATATAAAACTCCATAGAATTTAATACGATTTTGATTTATCTCAGATCTACAAAGGTTACTACCACTGAAAATCAAATTTCCTTCGATTTCACTTCCTATAAATTTGCCTACAACAATAGAAAATTGCATAAAGATCTGCAGTCAAGGAATATAATATAATTAGTATCGAAACGTGAAATGGGAACAAGAGGGCGTTTTCAAAAACTTAAAGCGAAATCTACTTATGTTCTAATTAATCCAATGAATCGCATTATTGCAACAATCATGCAGTATTTATAACAGTATTGATTTTTTGATTGAATCTCTGCAAAATTTTAAAATGCAACTACGCAGATTTATATGGTAATACCTATCGATTATACCAGTATCATTTTATTTCTTTTTTTCTTTGTCTCTGTGCACATGTCCCTTCTTTCTTATTAGATAAGTAGTCTTGTATCTTTCTCTTTTTTCTTTTCTTTGTAAATGCTTATGTAAAAAGGGTTTCTGTACGTCTATAATAAATAATAATAATATGATATATGACCGCACTCGAGCTATCTACACGTTTATCTATTCGCATCGACGGGTGAAAGCAGTTCGGACGTTGATAAAATTGCAAACTGTTGTTAGAAAGGCGATTCGATCTTGGCGAAGTTTCCTTTGATCCCGTGGGGAAAGAAAATTTTGGGTAGTTTTTTCCCGTTGGTTTCCCGAAGGTACGAAACGGGGAGCACTGTGCATATCGCGGGTGCAGGAAATCGGAACCAGTGTGCGGCTTCAAAGCGATTCCCCCGTGCTCATCGCTTTGACTCCGACTTCGTCTGTAAAAGACGTCTGGCGAAAGTCGAAGATTTATGGCTTTTGAAACTCCATCGGACATGTTTAGACGGAGTTTTCCGTCGCGCGAATTCATTAAGAGATTCGAACGGTTCTCTTTGTATCGACGCGTCGTCGACGTCATTGTCGTAGCCGTTGTCGTCGGCGGAACGTTGCGTAACATTTCACCTGAAATAAACGAGCAGAACTGGGAACGCGACATTGGGAAACGCGTCGAGATCGTAAATCGATAACCAGCTGTATACAAGCTGTGCTCGTCGCGTGTCGCCAATATAAATTGGACGCGTTCGAGTTCCGAGATCCAAGTTCCGAGAGATCCTCGCCCCGATATTTTCCCGTTTGCTGGATTTCTCCTCGGGAAGACCGAGCGAAGGTGGAAAACGAAAGGGAAATAAAAATGTATACGTATAGGTGGCCGGATAGTATACATAAAAGCGAAAGGTCGAAGTTGGCCGTTTCGACGTGGCGATAGTAATCGAAATCGTACTGATACCCTTATTTATAGCTGGTCGAATTTCTCTGTACCGCTATAGGTTTCTGCATAAAAATCTCATGAAACCGGACAAATGCGAAACAACGATCGACCTCCTCGCCAGAGGAAAGGAGATTTTATCGGCGTCGAAACGAGCCTGAAAAAAAAACGTCGATACGGGACAAGCGTCGACAAGCATCGACGACGTGTCCGTAACAAAAAGAAGAAAGGAAACGGAAAAAAACGGTAAATGAACGTCGACTTCTTGTTTGTTTTTACGCGCGAGAGATTACTCGGTATAACCGACGGTAATTCATCTTCGGAGCTAACGACTCAAGTTTCCAGGGAACATACGAAACGCCCGGGCCCGTTCGATCATCGGACACTCGTGGAGAGGCGTCGCGATAGGAACGATGCGCGGAAAATAAATTAGCGCGTGGAGCCGCTCTCCTCTCGTCTCTCCTCGTCTCTGTTCGTCTCTCTTGGTCTCTGCTGGTCGTGTCTCGTCGACGGTGCCGCGTTAACAGGGCGTTTCTAATGACATAGCGTGACGACGAGCCGGGATCGTTCGCTCGTTCAATTTCCGTGACGAAACAAGGAACGAGGATTTCGATGACGGTCAATCTTCGGCCAGATTGACGCGACGGGACGCGACGGGACGCGACGGGATGCGACGGGACGCCGCGATTCGCAGTTAGCAGTTCGCAGGTTATATCGAATGAACGATGGGGAGAGAAACGCTGCTCGAAATTTGTACGACTGACGCGGTTCGTTCTCGACACTCAACACTCGGCACTTCAGCACCTCCTTCAGGAACGAGTCCCTTGGAGCACGCGGAAAGTTTAATTGCCGTTTGACGAGACGCGGGGAGCAGCGCCGTCGTTCTTTTATTCGATTCGAGTTTCCGCGTGATCGAGAAACGATCCTCACGATTCCTTTTCATCCCTGAGCTACGGGAATCACTCGTCCCGCCGGTTTGTATATTCTATATCCACTCAAGCGGTTTTCCAGTATTTCCCGCTTTCTCAATGCTGGCATTCCTCGCCCGAAAAAAATGTTCGCTCAGTTTATTTGTTATTAGATGTTATCTCGATAATCATTTCTGATATTCCGAATGTCTTCGTCCCCTCGGAAAGAAGCGAAGTTTATTCTAATGTTACGTCGCGCTCCGCCACGTTCTTTCACGGAAAACGTCACTCCACATTTTTTAAAGGTTGATCCCGCTTCAAGAAACCTGTTATAAAGAGGGAAAGAAGAGATTTCGCTCGCTTGGAAAGGTGCGGCGTGTGCTGTAAAAGCTGGCGCGACCACGTCCGAGCTCCATCCGTTCTTTCCGTTTCTTCCGCTTGTTCCGCTGGTCCTCGGGTAAACTCTAGGAAAATCGGTCGGAGTTGGTACGAAACAGCGATAAGAAACCGAGGGAGGAAAGTCCGGCGAAGAAGCGGACATACGACGAAGCGACGGCGACGGTGGCCAACTAGAAACGGGAGCTCTCCCGTTTTCCGTAGTCACGTTCCACTGACTTTTACTCGAGTTACAGAACGCGAATATAAAATTGTCCGGCTGTGGTTCGTTGTTTTTATCACGGCCGATGAACGAAGCACTTCCCGTATCTCGTATTCCCGAGAGAATCTTTCTGGTCGAGCTACGTTCTTTTCAATTTTCTGCTCTGGCATTCCCGTACAGCTCGTCCCGAAATTTTCCAAAGGGTAGCCCACGGCGTCGTGAGCACGCAGAACGGTTAACTCCGATTTTAAAGGCGTAGGTGGAGTTACAGGAGAACGGTGAGAAGGGTGAGAGGACAGCGAGGAGAACGTACCGCGCGGAAAATAGAGACGCTTTAAATTCGCGTGTGTTAGCACAACAATGGGTCAAAGGAGTTTCGCGCAGCGCGAAATTCCATCTCACAGCGGAGAACGCGCCGACGTCGACGCCGCGTCGACGCGCCAACTTTTGATCAACGACGACGACGCGCCGCGCCACGCTCGGACCGAGTTACGAGAATTCCCGCAAATTGGATTTCCTAGTCGCGAGGAGACTGCGACTAGGAGAACTCGCGCGGAAAGGGAAACCGGCGCGAAAGATTGCCCGCTTTGTCGATCCAAGCCGACGCGACAAGCGACTCGACGAGGCGCGCGTTCGCGTTTCGTCCCAAAAGGAAAACACGCACGCCTGCCTCACCTGTCGACGCCCCTCCGCGAAACCTAGCAAATTGAAACGATTTCGAAGGATACTCGTGCGATTACGTTCTACTTTTCGCGGTTCCTTTGCCGGGCAACGCTCGTTTGTTCGTCGACGCGTTGCAACGCGTTTCTCCGCTCGAGCTTGCATTCGTTTTCGTTCTCGCTCTCAGGCTCGGGCTCGAGCCGAGGCAAGAGCTGGGAGCCACGGGATCGGTTCTCGGTTTTTGTTTTCGAGCGCGAGAAAACAATTCTCTAGATTCCTTTAATTATTTCGTTCCACGCCGCTGGCGAACAGGCTTCCCGTACAGTTTCGAGTGGAACGGAAAATGCTTGCCGAAATCACGCACCGGAAACGAAACAAAGGGGGCCCGCCGCGCCGGCTACGGAAAACCGACTCGAGCTAGAATAAAAATTCATTCGGCCAAGGCTTCGATCCCGCTCGTCGACGCCGGCTGCGCGCGGTTTCGTTTGATCGAGCGACACTCGTTTCCCTCGCGGGAAGCTCGGTTTTCTCGACGCGACACTAACTTTCCATAACCCGTAACAATTACCATAAAGTATGCTGCCGTTGCATCGAAAATAAGATCGTGTTCGAAACTTCAGCTACAAACGCAACCGTAGATTCGAATACATACTTACATCGTCTCGCGAACGATCCTTCCGTTTCTGTTTATTTGAAACCGCGTTAATATCGCTAACAAGTACCGCTGGCGTACAAAATCACAAACCGAAAATGTGCTCACTGCCCTCCTCATTTTTCATGTGGATTGAATTAGTTCTTCATTTAATTACATCAATTACGTAGCTTGGAATTATTATCGTGGCCTTTTAATCTTGAGTAAATGTGCTCACGGTCCTCCTCATTTTTCATGTCGATTAAATTAGTTCTTCATTTAATTACATCCATTAAGTAGCTTGAAATTTACTTCGTTTAACGATAAAAAGTAGAACATATACAATTATCTTTTTCGTATGTTATTTCAGTATTTACTATTAATTCTAGCTATTAATTCTAATTTCAAACATTTCTAATCACGAGTATTCCAAAGTTTCACGTGATCCCTAGTGACAAGCATATTCGATTTTCGATCTATACGATCTCGAACGCATTCTGTAGCTCGCAGCTGGACGTTCGACGAATTATCGAGGCAAACTGAAATCTGGTACAAGCGACAGAGTTAGATCCCATCGGGAAATCCAAAGTTTCTATGCAGCCGAAACTTTTAAGCTCGGAACGTAAAGGATTTCTCGATGGATCGTCGTTTTAAGCCGACAGAGGACAAACGAAAAATCGTCGCCTTTGGGTCTCGCAACTTCAAATCGCGTCGTTTACCCCACAAAGGTGAAAACGACCCGGCAGGGTTACGCGTTCGGCTCGGTTTGACTTTTTGAAAAGTTGCGAAGTAGACTTTCCGAGCCATTCGGTTGTAACGGGGAGCCGCGATAAGAGAACTGGCTCGAGAGACGATTCCACGTAGAACCGAGAACATTGATCGACGCTGTTGCGTTTTCGCTTTCGGCTGTTCCATTGAGTCGCGTTGCTTCGTTTCGTCTCGTCTCGCAGCTGTTTTAATCAAGTCCGCGAGACGCGCCGCACCGTTTCATACGAACCTCGTCCCGCTATTACGGGCGTCACACTCGAATTAGAACATCGAGATAATTGCCAGGAACGCGGAGGAACGTGAGCGCGCGCGTTGCATCGCGCCACGTCCCGGCTTTGCACAGCGGAGCGTGTGTAACGAGGGTGCGTCGCATTCTATTGGTCTCCACCGGAGAATGCAGGTCGACGGGGGGACAACTGTGTGGACAGCAGGGCCGGACAATTTAACACTTCGGGACGGATGGTCCCGTATGGGCCGGTGTCGGTATTCGTCGGCCGACGCCGATTCTTAAAATTTAATCAACGAATGCGTCAATTCAAAGGAATGCGGCTAAAAACCGTTCGATTCGGTAATTCCACATGCACTCTCAGTCCTAGCCGAATTATTAGCTAAATTGTGTGGCAGTGTCAAAGGGACCTCGAGGAACTACTTGTAAGGCAACGGAGAGTATATGAAAGTACATTTATTTAATGTTAATTGAATTACGACTTGAAAATTCGAGTGCTGGAATCGATCGACCGGCTTGCGTCAACGAATGAATTCTTTGAAAACGATAGCATTGCAGCCGGGACCATTTTGTTTTCTGTTTTCTATGACGGTCGGTTCTAGCTGTGTGCGAACGGCGATACGCTCTTCCCGAAGCCCCGTTAACCTTCTCTCTCTCTCTCTCTCTCTCTCTCTCTCTCTCTCTCTCTCTCTCTCCCTCTCTCTCTCTCTGTGCAATGCTATTCTAATGTTAACCGTGTACAGGGGTACAATCGGACCCTGTACATTTTTCGAACAAAAAGTAAAGAAAAATTTGTCTGCATATGTATTTGTTAAAACTATTAATATATCACAGATAGCATTCCTAGAAAATCTTTGGAAATTTTCCATTCGTGAACTTATCGTTTCACCCCATCCACAGAGAGAGGGAGAGAAAGAGAGGGGGGGGGGTTAAAAGATTGCTGTACAGAGAAGTATGTAAACATCGGGTGGTTTTCTGTTTGGTGTCTCAGGTGGGATGGCTCCGAATGGAGGATCAGACGATATTGTCGATGGGTCAGCAAAAGGTGACCCAGTCGCCCCGGTTCCAAGTCACGCTGGAGAGCGCGAAGACGAAGAATCAGAGCCAATCGAAGGACGAGGAGGAAGCCACTTCGCGGCTGCAGATTCGCCAGCTCCGGGAAGCTGACCGAGGCTGCTACATGTGCCAATTGAATTCGAAGCCCATGTTGAGCCAGCTGGGATGCGTCGATGTCCTAGGTATGCCTAATTGCGCGTTATCCCGCATTCCGTGGCGGTTGGATAGGTACGGGGCCGCATGCGTTTGCGGTCGCTCCCAGAGACGTCGCGCACGCACCTGGCACAAGGCACGCGGCGCAAGGCACGCGGTATATATACGGTACGCGATAGAACGCACGAAGCACGCGATACGTGGCACACGCACCGTTTCCTCGCGGAATTAGCCTCGCCACGATGAAGGGGGTGGAAAATACGCGTGCCTCGCAGTCAGGATGCGTTTCAATGGAAACGCCGCGCCACCCAGGACTGGCCAATGCAGCTTGCAGACTGCATACATACATGTACATAAACGCGTAGCTAGTATACAGGGTGGGTCGCCCAACGCTGCGAGCTGAAATATTTTTTTCGATTCGATATAACTATTATTTCTGCGGTCGTGTCCATAGAATGTTCAAAGATCACGTCTACTTGCATCTTAACATTTGCAACTGCATTCGTAATGTACAAGGGACCATAAAAATTAGCTTCAAAAATTAATTTTAACATCGTCATAGCCAGCTTTTCAGCTAGCTCGTTGGACCCGCGTTAGAGTTACTTAACTCGCTCTGTACGATGTAATTAACAGTTTCGAGATAATTTCAGCCTAGAGTCTCGGATGACTCGACTGGCGCACGGTGTATAACGTTACATTGCCGGGTCGGGTCGTCTTTTATTCGTTCCGCTGCGTTGTGTATCCCTTTCGCGTCGATCCTCGATCCCCAATCCTCGGTACATTACGGGCGCACGCTCTCGCGACCCTCTCTGTACCTACATCCCGCAGCAAAGCCTGATGCAAGCGCGTGCAGCCGCGTGCAACCGCGTGCCCGCGATTCATTGTACGGCGTGCGGCGCGCGAGACGGGGTGCGGACACCAGGGGCGGAAGGGAATTCATTGGGAGCGTTGCGCCTACAGTCTACAGTCTGCAGCCTACCCTACAACCCACAGCCTGCCGCCTATCATTGCTTGCCTGCATCCGACTCGAAAGACCGATCGGACCGAATGGAATGAAATTCCTTTGTGGGGTTACGCGGGGAAGGTCTCGTTTCTTCCTTTCTGCGCCGACCCCGACCCCGACCCCGACCACGACCAGAACCAGGACCACGAGCCTGACTCCGATCCCGATACCGTGCCTCCCTCGTCGTTCCACTGTACGGAATATTTGTCCAAGTTGAACTCGTGTAATTGAAATGGCCTCGCAACGTCGGCGCTCGTTCAAAAGAAGCGAGATTTCATCCCAAAAATGTGTTCCTCTCCCCGATAACACGGGCTTGGTAAACGCTGTTTAATTTTCCACGAGAGCGAAACGTTTTAACCTGATTTCGACTCGTCGTTCCAAAACCCAGCCCAATTTCCATAGCGGCTGCAACGCCGTGCCGACCGTTGGATCTTCTTCTATCTACTGTGTTATATCCTTGTGGCCTGCGACGTCGTGAGCGTTCTTCACGCGGACCGATAAATTCCGTCGCGACCGTGTAAATACGCGTTTAACGACGCGCATTCGACAAGAACGAGACGCCTCAAAACTCCAACTTCAAATTGAATCCGAAAGTTCCAACGGTTTTTGGACGCGGAATGCGTCCCGCGCTTCTCCAATTTGCACTCGACGCTTTCTTCCGACGTCACGCGAGATCCTTCGAACGGTGCACGCGGGATGCGCATAATCCCCGAGACGTCGTCGCCTCGTCGGATCTCGAGAAATAGGCTAACAGGGATTACGTTACGTTTCGTAGTCGAGTCGCAGTTGTCCTATAATTTTACCTAGAGATTCTGATTAGAGATATCCCTGTTTCACGTGTATATAAATACACGTGGTACGTGAACCGTGTAGTAAGAATTTAAGGATCCGTTCCGCACTTTCCGGGTCCTCCAACTGATGCGTTATTGTTTCTCGATGGAGTTCTATTTCTTATCCTTAAATTCGTACTACGTACACGTTCAAAACCGCGATCTCTAATTTTGTTATCGGGGTAAGGAACAGCTGTCTCGCTGCGAATAGTAAAATTCCTTGAAATTTCATTTTTGTCTTCCTCTTCCGAATCTTCCTGATTCGATGCTCGATCGTATAAAATGTGAAATATGAAATATCGTGATTAACCGAACCGGGTTGGTGGTTTCAGTTCCGCCGGATATACTGAGCACTGGGACGTCGGAGAGCGAGGTCTCCGTTCAGGAAAGCGAGAATGCGACCCTCTTGTGCAATGCTTCTGGAAGACCGCCACCTCGTGTGCAATGGCGCCGCGAGAAAAGTGGTTCCATACTTATGAGGGGTCCTCACGATTCGCTGATACTGGGTAAGATATTACACTTTTATCTCGGCTCAAGAACTCTCGCGTTTCGTCGCGTCGGTCCGCGGCGGTCCTCGTCGATGACAAACAACGTTCGATTCTTTTCTTTTTATTAATTCTCAAGCGTCGCCGCTCCTCCTCGAACAGCCATGCCGAGTGGTATAGCTGCTAGCAGTGGTTTTCTTTTAGATGACAGAAAGCTTTCTTAACCTTTTTCTTCGACTGGTCGCGTTGTAATATGTAATGGCCCAAGACTCGCAACCGTTCGATGCGCGTACATATTCGGGTGGCTCTTAGTTACTCTTGTCAGAATTTCTTTTGCACCACCCCTCAGAGTTGCTCCACATAATTTAAAAACTAAAATCAGTGGAAAGTTTCAGTGGCTACAGACAACGAGAAAACAATAAAATAAATTATAAATAAAAAAAATGTATCTTCTGAATCTTTTTGAAAAGATTCTGAATTATGTATATATTTCATAAGGGATACAACAATCTTGTCTCTTTAGATTTGTTCTTTAATAACAACAAGAGACTCATTAATCAATTGAGTATTCAGTTTTCCGAAAGTTTCAAATAAGAATTTAAGAACACCTTCAGCAGTTGATGATGTCGAATCTTCTCTATTAAGATTTGCTATTGTAATTCCTATAGGTCCTATATTCATAGTTCCACATATAATCTACATTTGTTTGAGATAGTGCTCTTTTAATAGGATTCCGTGCTCTCAAAAATCGTCCAATCATAGCCTCAATAGTGTTCCACCTGGTTTTACAATATAATTAAACAATATAAATTTTATCTCACATCTACATGCATTCCCAACAATTATTATAAATTATCACATTGCAAATATGCATACGTAGGCATCAATATGCTGCTTGTAGAAATGCTTACGCGATTGATTAGTAATATACAATTCGAGTTAATTAAAAATTCATTTCCGAAAATATGTTATAAAATAAATGAGATTCGTAGGAATTTTCCTAGATTTAAACATTTCCTAGAGAAATGAGAAATAACCAATTATCTCGAGAAATTCTCGAGAAGAAACACCAGTCGCGGTCTTACAAAGAGAACTGAGTTCAAAAAAATTCTCTGAAATGAACCGTTAAATAAATGTGAGCAAACCTGTGACCCCTTGAAAAGTCGAAAATAAAAGTCACCCGAAATCGAGCAGACTGACGATTGACAGTAAGAAGCACAAGCTGGAAAAGAGTGAAAATTTCGTGGGAAGAAACTCAGCTCCCTAATTCCGTTTCAATTTTTTTAGAAAATCGCGACGCGATCGACGAGCCGTCGAGTCGGGATTACCGCGATCGGGTGGTAATTAAAATTCGAATCGAAGACACGTCGCGTCGTGTCGCGCCAGGTTCGAGCAGTTTCGAGAACTAATTATCCAAGGTATCTGGGCGAGACGATTCGCCATCAGGATCCGCTTAGCGGGACACGAAGACGTCGTAAATTCGCGAATACCGATCGAAAGCAATTACGGGCCGGAACATGTCCCATCGAATAGAGATTAGTTTGTCCGCGATGACTTTCAATATCTTTCGGTGGTCTGCGTGTGTGCTCTTTTGCGTGTGTCCCGTCGGCATTCGAGCGTTTCCGCTTGAGACCGCGGATGCACTTTTCGCGCGAGTGCTCGGCAAACATTGTTAATCGGCGAAAATATTCATCGATGGAACGACGAATCCTCCTGCCGACGCCGATAAATCGTCGCGCAATAATTTCGACGCGGTCGACGCTCTGTAACAAAAGTGTCCGCAGCCGAATAATGAATCTTCCATTCTCGCTGGATCTCATTAGGCTGTGCGAGCAGCCGACGCGTTTTATCCGAATCGCGGAACGAGCCGATGATTTATGTCGCTCGATCAGTCGATGTTAATGCAATTCATCGCGTTCCATCGATCGTTGAAACGTCCCGGCCACGCGTGCACACTTGAACGATAATACCGTGCATCGACTGGGACAGAACGGGACAGGATGGGACGAGACCGGGCGGGACGGGACAGGACGGAACAGGACGTCTACGCGTTCGCGTTAACTCCGCCGCAATGCTGGCACGGAGTTTTCCGTCGAGTTTGCGTTCTATTAATTGTTCGTTGGACGCGAAATCCTCTTAACGCGTTCGCCGCGGAACAATTAAGCAAAATTGTCCGGGTAACCACACGAAATATTTCATCCAATTTCGTTTAACGTTCAATTATCGTAGTCTGGGCTTCTGTCGATCAAAGTCGAAACTCGAACAAACTTTCCAACCATTGAACGATGATTTTTACGAAACGTGCCGCATCTTTTGGTCGGAGAGTGTGGGAGATTTAGGACCGTCCCAGAAGCGGACATCGCGGCGCGGTAGCCAGGTTGTTCGAACGCGAACCACCTATTTTCCTGTAATTCGGTGTACGCGTAAACGTCGGCACGCTGGCGCGAGGCCAGCGATATGTATACGAGTACGAGAGCTTTCAACAAGATATTCATACGATGCGCGATTTTCTAGTGGACAACCAGTATGGCGAGAAGCTGGAATTAACCAGGGTAGACAGGAGGCAAATGGGGGCTTATCTTTGCATAGCCAGTAACGAAGTTCCTCCGGGTGTCAGCAAGAGGGTCTACCTAAAGGTTAATTGTGAGTACCTTTGAACAACCGATATCGTCACTTTACACTTTAACGATTAACGGATCCGGAAAACTTAAATAGCTGCTCCGGTGCGCAATTAAGCGTCGCCCGACCACGCCGGCCGCGTCTGTTTATCAATTATTTATTTCCACGAGGCTTCAATGGAAATGCGCGGACACGCAAAGTTTGTTTGGAATTCTATGTTAAGGTCAATTTTGCGGTGCATTTTTGTAACACATTTCCACCTATCTAGATGCGCAGGATCACACGCTATAGTTACAGCATGTACATGTATTTAACCCTCATCCGTCCCCCGTGTCAATTTGACAGTTTTCCCGAAATAAATTATACTGTTCTGTCATTTGTAAGTAAATTTGTCCGAAACTTGGTGACTTACATTTTTTCAATGCGAACCATATAACCGAAAAAACCTAAAATGTTTTAAATGTTAACTCATCAATTTGAATGAAAAAAATACATCGATAAGTAACTGTTTTAGTTGTCATTTTATCGATTCTTTTTTTCACTGTGTCAATTTAACATCGAGGAATTATCCAGACCTACGGTGGAAATATGTAAAATAACCTACTCGTTTCTGATTGCCTGTGAGTTAAATATTCAACGATTCTTCATATGTAATTGTATTGTATTATCTAAGGCATAATAATGTATTGAAAAATATTGTATGGCAAAATAATTTCTACTTTGAGATTCTAATTGCAAAGTAAAAAAAAAAACATCGAGGGACAGATTCAGTCCGTGAAATGAGGAATGGATGAGGGTTAAGTGTTTGGACAGAATCTTTTACACCGTTATTTCGGAATCGTAACGTTTCCAGTCACGCCCAGCGCGAAGGTCCCCAACCAGTTGTTGGGTTCTCCCCTGGACACGAACGTATCGCTGATCTGCTCGATCGAGGCTTATCCAAAGACGATTAACTTGTGGACTAGGAAGGATAAACTTATCACGAATGGGTGCGTACCTACGCGTTAATAAATCGAATCAAATCGTTTCGGACTCCCGAACCACCGCGTTGTTCTGTTTTCGTGGGAACCTGTCGTATGTCGTTATCGGATGCGAGGACCGAATCGAATCGAATCGATTCGATTCCATCTTAAACGGACCAAAGTAGATATTCCATCCCGCTAAAGCTAACCGATCTGTCAACGCAGCGGCAGATACGAGATCAGCGAACGAGCAAACCCGGACGAGGAGTGGAAGACAACGATCGAGCTGAAGATAAAGAGGTTGGAGAAAACGGATTTGGGAGAGTACACGTGTTCTGCGTCCTCGAGCATGGGGAGGGCCGAGGCTACGATTACGGTGTCCGGTGAGTCGTCGAAATCGAAGATTACTATAGGCGTAGGGCGTTGAGCGTAACACGGAGCCGAACGTGTTCGACCAGTTGAACGGTTCCAGAGTCTTCCTAGTTTGTCAAGGGATATTGCAATGTCACACATTTTTGTATTAGATCTACATTCAGGAATGAATTATAAATATAAATATAAATAATATACAGGGTGTCCCGAAATTCCCTCAGCATCCGGAAATGGGAGGATACTGAGGGAATTTCGGAACAGCCTGTATATATAGGGGACGCGTCGAAAATCTTGCTAAAGAATACACCTTATTGCTATGCATATGTTACGGGTAATGTGTCTAACATGTACCAATGTTGAATCCATAATCGACAAGTTTATCGCTATAAAAAATGAACATAAAAAAATGTCAAGTATAGATTTAACACACTGTCCAACGAGCCGTGGATATCATAAAATAAAATGTCCGGGCAATTTGTGAAATACCTGCCAATTATTCGCATTGCGAAAATTGTAACATTCTATAGAATGGCCGCCTTGGACACATTGCTCGTAACATATATACCTTAAATTTGAATCGACATTCCGAAGAAATATTCTGAGAGACGGTTTCGGGAAAATTGGAAGACCAATCGTAAAGTATACATGTTCGTTGAATTTCGGCATAAAACGATTGGAACGAAAAATAATTTTGTAGCACTGTTCCTGAATGCACACCGAACGTGACACGATTGTTTTGCAGAGATCGAGCGAGTGACGCCGCCCACGCGAGCCACCTCGGCCAACTGGAAGAAGTCGAACAAGGGGAAGTCGAAGTTTCTCCAGGCAACCACGATCAACCGGGTTTTCCACCAGATGAGCACGCCGGCGATGCAGAAGAGCACCGCGAGGATAGTTCACAGCAAGTACCACAGTACGACGACGACGACGACGCCGGACCCCCGTGCCCCGTTCATCAAAGACGAGACGATGTTCAAGAGCCGCGAGAAGCCGAACGCGACCTCCAAGAGCAGCGCGATCCTCGCGAGGCCGTTGATCGACGCTCGGATCTACGCGATCTGCACCGTGCTCTATCTGAGCCTGCGATAAAAGAACCAGCCGCGGCGTAACGAAACGATGCGCACTCTTCGAAGACCGAGGTCCCCCGGGGCATACCCGAGTCGAATCGAATCGAATCGAATTTGAGATTCGAACGCGAGGAACACACCGCGCAACACCGTCTTCCGGCGCGGCGCGCGGCAGCGGCGGCGTTCCCGAACAAACGATCAGGAGGAGGAATCGCAAACTCGGAAGTTTTAATTGAACTCACCGAGAGCAAGTTTCTTATTGCGTTCCGAAGACGATGACGAAGCGCGCGCGAGCTCACTCGACGACGCTCGATGCTCGACGCTTGTCGGTCGTCGCAGCGACGACGACGACGACGACGATACACCGAGTATAATCGATCTCTCGTCACGGACCAGCGCCGTCACGAAAACTGTTGGAAAATTTTAAGAGATAAACGCTTACGAAGGTATTTTTTATGAGCCTTTTATCCGTTTCTGAACGCGGAGGAGAGAAGAGACAGATAGGGGGGCGAGAAGGGTAGTAGTTCGTGAGCGGAAAGCACCGTGTTCTTCGGTTGAACTGAATGTCGCAACGTTGCCGAATATTTTTTTAACGACGAACGTGGGGAAAGGAGTGGGCAGGCCGGGATATCTTCAATTGAAAACTCTGATTTCTCGTTTGTGGGGTTACTAGATGTTACGATGTGATTTTTATAATGTTAGCGTCGAAAGCCTTACCACATGCAGGGTGTCTATCTCAAGTGGGCCACCAGTGTCATTCACGAGAGAAAATCGTTCGGAAAGATGGAAACATGGGAAAACAGGAAATATTATACCGGAACATCACGAACATTACGGAGAACCGAGGATAACAGAAGGAAAGAAAATACCAGGACGAAAATATAACCGTGAACCGATTACTCGCGCGTTTTCAAATTATTTCAGCAATGGCAGTGGCGATCCAGTTCAAATGAACATCCGTTAATATGTATGTATATCGTTACGCCGTTACGTGATAATTATTGTCAACGATTAATTAAGTATTCTACCGTTTCCCGTAAGGTTCGCGCCGTGCCGCGAATCGATCCATCTCGAGGTGGGTAACTCGTATAATTCCGCTGTAATATCTTCAAGTTATGTTGTCCAGACATTTAAGATTTTTGGCGAGTCTACCCGTTGCATATCGATATCGATTCGACGAAACAATTTTTAAGTCTTGTTGTTTTCTATTTGAAACGCTTTGGTCGATCTATAATATATGTATCGATCTTGATTTTACCTTGAATCCCGATTTTATGAAAGGAGCACTAGGCCCTCGCCTAAAGCTTCATCGAAATACTTTGTAAAGTTTCTATGATGTAATAAGTATACGCATAATAGTGATCCCTGCTAAGCACGAGTTGCCCCCCTCGAGCAAACTATTCGATTACACTCGAACACGCAGACAAATAATTAGCATACTAATTTGTACGTAAGGAATAATAAGATATGTTTGTTCAACGGTACGATGAAGCGAGGGAACCGAGATCGTAATCGTAATCGTAATCGTAATCGTAATCGTAATCGTAATCGGGATCAGGTTCGAGATATCAGGATCGTAAATGGCAACACGATGAATGTAAACGAATCATATCTAAGTCAGATTCATATCCGTAGGGCATATAGTAACGTACTGTATATTTTAGGAAGATACTAGACCCTACTTTCGTTATTTTCTGTATTTTTTTAATTACCCGTAGGCGAATAACGTACCTCAATATGCCAATAATTGAAACGAGACCACGATGTAAACGTAACCGACGTGGTTGACTGCGAGGAATCCGCCAACAGTTCGAGTAGTTCGATCGAGCGAACGAAGCGTACGTACACTTGTTTTTGTATCGTGGGATCCTTATCGTTATCGAACGCGCGGAACATTGCGATTTACCTGAAATAAACGATCATTTTCTAGTTTCAAATCTACGACTCGTATACTTTAATTCGTTCGCGATATTGATTTGCGATACACGAATGAACGAATACCGCGCAACGATCGTTCGTATTCACAGCGACACCGTGTATCTAATATACTTGTACACCCAGCTATAGTTTGCTTTTAAGGACTCGACAATAAGTGTTCCTATATAGATCGCGGTTTCTAATGATTTCTCCTTTTTAAATGTTCCTCGCAAAACACCGCAAACCATATCTCGCTCTGTAATTCGAATCGGTGTGCGAAATGGTGCTGGTAGGAAAGCTTCGCGATCCTGACGTATCGCAACAGATTTTTAAACGTAGGAGAACCGAAGCTTTCCGCCGATATTATGCGATTCTCATAAATGTCTTCTATTACAGAGAAGTATAGGTTTTAGTCGCAGTGCGTGGTATATTGTCTTCGGAATAGTAGCATATCCGCGAGGTAAACGAACGAATCGCATATGTTGAATATACCTATTTAACAGATACCGTATATCATGAAACACTGCTCAATATAACGACTCTACAATAACTATATTAATTAAAAGAATGTTGTTGTTTATAGAAGAAAAATATATTATGGAAATACGAAGAGAAAATGTGCTCAAATTGGATAATTATATAGCTTTGGAGAAAAGGACGTGTTGACAAATAAAATGTACCATGCAACCAGCACAGATATTTGTTTCTGTTTACCTTCTTTACGTATTAACAAGCTCGCTACCGTTGTTCGTAGACAATAATATTTTTCCTATGATTTCATTGGTTTCAAACGTGTTATGCTTACTTTATGCAACTATAAAACATAGATAGATGGTATCAGTGTTTTTATTGTTCTCGAAACCCACCATCGTTACAACGATGAACAATCTGGCTCACTTTTCACATGTCCGTACAGCACTCTGACATCTCACGACCAAAAGAGGATGCTAAAAGCCATTAAAATGCAAGAAACAGCAACGTATGGACTTTTCCTTTCGCCGATCCTAGCACACTTCCAAAACATACCCTGTATACTGACAAACAAGTATTATTCGTATCTTAATCTTCCTTCGGTTCGCTATTTACAAATTTTGAGAAACTCACCCAACCCTTTTCATCCGATTGTCCATGAAACTCGGTGCTAGTGCTTTGACATAAGTGCAGGTACATACCAGTAACAGGAATACCGACAGCAGACTCTGAAAATTAAACAGGGCAGACTACGCGCCACCCAAAACATACATTTAGAATGATTTTAAACAGTAAACAATTAGGTTATGTTCACAATCATCGCTCTCTTTTGATTGCGCGCCATTTCATTCGAATTGGAACGTAGAAATGATTAAAGTCGTGATCTTACCATTACGATTCAAAGACAGTGAACGCAAAGGTCTGGAAAATGCTTCGGATAATCGAATCACATGTAACTGTCAGCAAGTTTGAAGTTACGTCGCAACAGAAGTCAACCGGTTACATAGGCGAGTATGCAACAGGCGAAAAAGTTCGGAAAGGAACTAGTATTTCCATGTACCTAAGGGTGCGATTATAGTGGAGCGGCGAGCATCGATGACAGCAAATAATAGCGGCGCGGTGAGCAGCGCGTCGAAAACAACCAATGTAATGAAGTGCAACTGTATATATGTATATATGTATATAGTGGAGCGGTTCGTTACATTGGTTTTTTTTCGCCGTGTTCGTCACCGCGCCGTTATCGTTGATGCTCGCCGCTCCTCTATAACCACGCATTTACACTTAGAGGCGAAACTCCGGTCTTTTTGACCGTATACGCATGCGTACTCAAGTTAGTACACCGTGAACATAGCCTTGAAACTATGCGATAAATTCCTAGCGATTTTATGTACAAAATGCAAGCGCGCGAAATTTAAATCGTAACATAGACGAGGTATAGTCTGTCCTACGATCACGTAATCCCCTTACCATTTTCATTTCGCCTATTTCCATGCAAATCAAGCGATTCAGCATGCGAAACAATGATTCAAAAAAATAGAAATATATAATTGGTATTTCAGGACGTGAGACACGAAGTTCCATAAGATAATATGTAAACTGCAGATCGTTCTGCAAAATAAAAAATGTCTGCGCTGATTAAGAGAGTTATTTCTTCCCAATGATTTTAATAGAGGAGAAATATATTGACATCTCAATTTTTCAAACATTTCAACAATTTTTAATTTCATCTACTCGATTGTACTGTAAATGTATAAAGATCCACAGTCTAATGATACGTCTATCCTTATAGCTCTTCTAATATTGCCGCGCTCTACAAGGTTTCCAATTTCTGACATATGAACTTTGCTTCCTCTTTCGTCCTGTGTTCCAGAGAATGGGACAGAAATACCAACTGAAATTGATGGCAACGTGGCATGTATGTAGTGTGTCAAGGTCACCGAATTCAGGAACACGAGCACGGAAGATTCTAACCGAAGTTTCATCTCTGTTATATTTCGCGATAAGTGTGCAAGTTTAAACGTTTAATGCCGCTCCTTTTGTGTTCTCGATTACATTGATTTCGCACAGTGTTCCCATGCAAACAATGATATCGCTCGGACGTATTATCGGCAACATTCGATAACAACTAAATACATACAAATCATCGTGTTGTACGGGTCGCCTGACTCTCTATACGCGCATTATTGATGGCGTATTATTTATAAAAGTGTTTAGAAGGAAATAGTAACCGCGTTCGATGCTCAGTCGATCCCTGAACCGATGCCGGTGAACGAATGTTGTTCGAAACATGTCGTGAGCGTTTAGTATAACATTGGAAACAGTTAGCGATATCGAAATAAATCCGTTTCCCGAGTATACCGATCACGACCACCGCGTGCAGTAGTAAAATGGCTGCCGAGAAACGTCAATACATTTTATATCAATAACAAGTTGTCGTTGTAAATAATCGCGGACAAGGGGGATTGCAATAAAACGGATGCCGTTCAATTAGTGTTTCAATTTTCCTATTTTTCATAAACGTGTGTGCGTGAAAGAAGCGCGTGTGAACCAAAAATGGCAGAATTTGTGCGTGGAGGCCCGAGCGTGTCGAACAGTGCTAAGGTACGTTCGAGGGTATTATTCATCCTAGATTATTCATCCACGACTATTGTGTCGTCGAAAGAAATTTCAAGCACCGAATAAATCCAACGGAATTCTACATCTATATATTATCGAACGTACGGATAATCTCCGAAGCTTGGGATTTCCGCACAGTTTAAATTTTTTTTCAATATTTTTTCGGAAGATGTTTCTCAAACGATTCGTCGACTCGCTGGTAATAATTTCAAGCACAAATACTAAACAATTATTTTACGAGTAGTATTAGTGTTTTATTGGCAAAATTGTTCGTTATTTAGAATATCTTGATATATGTACATTGCTAGAAAACAAAATCATATGTGTAACTAATTTATGTTGTAGAATTGAAATGTATATGTAATTGTCAAATTATTTATGTTTATGTTATTATGTCTACAGATGGATCACAATAGTAAAGGAGGATCGCCTAGCACTGGTAGCGAAGACGGGGGGCAGAATGAGTCTATGAATGCAGAAAACGAATTTGATCCGTTTCTTGAAAATATTCCAGATGATATACAGGACACGGAAGAACCTGATAGCGCCAATGCAATAATATTAACAGCCCCTCCGGAAAATCAGTGAGACAAATCAGAATAAGACCATTTTAACACTTTACCAACTGGTAGGCTTTATCATGCGCGAAAGTCAAGGCCAATGTCAGAGAAATGTTTACAGCCAAATGGCTGGTGAAACGTGTAAAGGACGTTCAACCGCTATCAGTCGGTAAAGTGGTAATTTAGTGGTTTTCAACCTGAGAGGTGCAGAAATGAATTTTCATACAATAATATCTACAAATAAGTAGAACTTCTTATTAGTTAAAACGTATCTATATTATTATATCCGTTAAAAAATAAAAGGTTGAAAACTGCTGATTTAATATGCAAACACGAGTTCGAACAAGATTCATAAATACGCTATTACATTTTGATACATATAGAATGGATATTTTGCAGGTGGTATCACGGTAGACTAGATAGATTTACGGCAGAGGAAAGATTATGGGACGCAAATAAGATGGGTAGTTATCTAGTACGAGAAAGCGATAGAAAACCTGGGAGCTATGTGTTGTCTTATTTAGGAAGGACTGGTATTAATCATTTTAGAATAACTGCTGTGTGCGGAGATTATTATATCGGTACGATAGACATTATTCAGATTCTAAGAAATAGTTTATATTTTAACGTGCTTGTCGATTATAAGTAACAAAGGAAATCTGTCTTTATAGGTGGTAGACAATTCAATAGTCTGTCAGACCTTGTTGCGTATTATACTCATTGCTCTGATCTTTTGAAGAGAGAAAGACTTATACATCCTACCCCACCCCCTGAACCAGTGAACGATAAGAAACGAATTGTCGCGATACTGCCATACACAAAAATGCCTGACACAGACGAGTTAAGCTTTCAAAAGGGTGATATATTTTTCGTCCACAATGATATGGGAGATGGCTGGCTATGGGTTACTGCCCACAGAACCGGAGAACAGGGGTTGATTTTTCGTGAATTGGTGGAAGATCTAGACGATTCGATCGATCCCAATACCGTATTTTCTTGGTTTCATCCTAACGTCACCAAAAGCGAAGCCGTTGATATGCTAGTGAAAGCGGGACCTGGAAGCTTTCTCGTGAGTTCACAGATACACGGTGAAGAAACTTTCAATGACAAAGTTATACTATTTAAACGGACACGTTTTACGATAATGGAAACGATATAACTTTGTCCAGAAAAGTTTTTTCACGTGACTATAGATAAGGCAGATATGTACATAGATTAAACCACAGTATTATCAGCTGAATACTTTGATTCGCTATTGAACTGGAACGAATTTTTGTATACAGGTCAGACCGTCGGACAATAGTCCAGGAGATTATTCGCTTTTCTTTCATATAAATAATCAAATTCAAAGATTTAGGATTGAGAAGAAAGGAGTACGATATCTTATGGGTGGTAGAACTTTCGAGTGTCTCGATGCTGTGATCAATAGGTAGAATATATTTCTCTTGACACATTGGATTTCTCGAATGTTCGAATTGTTGTCACAAAGTCGATGTTTAAAGGTATCGTAAGGAGCAAATAGTGGAAGGCCATACATTGGGTCAAGCGTTGGTCACGGAACCTGATGGCAGTGTAAGAGTCAATAGAGAAGTGCAGCACGCGGAAAAGATATACGCGACTCTCAGGGAATGTCGCGAGCAATCTGGTGCGAAGAAAAACAAAGGAATAAAAATGCAAGGGTATCTAGAAAAGAAATCTGAGAAGAACAAGAAATGGAAAGCACTGTATTTTGTACTCTTAGTAGACGCTACGGATACGCACTTGTATTTGTATGACAATCCAAAAAGAACCAAACCTAAAGGTCTCATAGACTTAAGCTGTGCTTATTTATACCAGGTACATGAAGCTCTTTAGCCGGATACAGTACACGTATATCGTTTAACACGTTTTTCATTACCATCGAGATTAATCGCACCAATGTTGCTCTAACGTTAATCGCGTGCATGGCGAATTATCGCAAGATTCGTCACTGAAGCATAGATGTTTTAGGTCCATGAAAGTGTATTCGATCGACCTCATTGCTTTCAATTAGTTGAACGTGCTTTACCATGTTTGGCCACGATAACATACTTGGCAGCTCCGAACTCGGAGAATGCTTTAGATTGGATTAATGCCTTAAAGCCGTTATGTGTATCGCAATTGACACGTGCTCCAAAGGTTGCCCGACTTCGTGAACTGCGTTCGTTACATCTCCATATTTTAGATGCACATAGACTTCCATATAAACTAGTACCAAACCCATTCATCATAGTGGCTCTAAATAATGTAAAAGTAGCTCGCACCAAGGTTAAGACTGGTTTACATCCAGTCTGGGACGAAGAATTCATTCTGGAGTACGTATACAATTGATTATCATGCAACGATCGTACTGTCATACCTTGTTAACGATTAAAGCAGATGCTTTAACGATTAATTGCCCGATAGGGATGTACCGCCCGATGTTATGTCGTTCTCCTTAACATTGTACAACAAAGGTAAACGCAGCAAAGACACGGAGGTGGCAGAACTGACCGTCGAACTGGCAAGTTTAACAAACGGCGAAGAGATGGACGAGTGGTATCCGCTGTCAGGAGTTACCCCCATAGGAGAATGGGGTGTGCTACGTTTACGTATAAGGTATACATTTCTGTTGCAGCAGGGACTTAATACCGGTCAAATTTTCATACCGGTATACGGTTACAAGTGAGAAAGTTTTTAAAAAATCATTGATTCTTACACGATTGTTGAATTACAGATACCGGCACGATTTGGCGATGCCTCCAGACGAATACAGTCCATTGCAGCAGTTACTACTAGATCCTGAATTACATGTTGTTAGGGCATTAGCAGATGTGTGTCATTTGGATAGAGTACCACTGGCAAATAGTCTACTTAGAATATTTAGGTACACGCGGAACTTTATAATCGATTACAGGTATATTATGTACTAATATATAAATGTTTATATATATATGTGTGTGTGTGTATGTGTTTAGGCACGAAAGAAAAGAAGCTGATCTGTTAAGATCTCTAAACCAGACAGAAGTAAGTGCACTTATTTTGTTTACGTATGTTTGTTCAGAAGCTATTCGGTCACGCATTCGCTTCCATTACAATTGTTTTGCTGTTTCGTTTAGGTAGACAAAGAAGATGAAACGCCAACATTGTTTAGAGCTGCCAGTCTTACAACTACTTTAATGGATTTATACATGAAATCAGTTTGTACCTCGTTTCTAAAGGCCGCTCTACGCGACACGATAGTGAAATTGATCGAAAGTAAACAAAGCTGTGAATTGAATCCAACCAAAATGGATTCTCCGGAGGACGCATGCAGCAACGCTGAATTTTTGCTGCAGGTATAGATATAATAGGATGGGATTTTTAGTGAAATTCCTTTTGAACAACGATCGATTAAAATCGATGGCATTTTAGGTTCTAGATGAGGTAACATTAAGCATTTTTACGAGTCCCGATGCTTGTCCAAGGACTCTTCGATATATTTGTGGATGCTTGCAAAGAGCAGTCGTTGCCAAATGGCCCCACGAAAGACTAGTCAGAACGCGAGTAGTCAGTGGATTTATATTTTTACGTCTACTCTGCCCTGCCATATTAAATCCTAGGTCATTTAATTTAATAGCAGAACCACCACCTCCAGCCGCTGCAAGGTAGGGTAGGTCTATATTTAACATAAGATATTTCGATCGTATAGTAATTATTCTTTATCTTGTCGTTTGTAATTTTATAGATCGTTAGTAATGGTTGCGAAATGTTTACAAAATTTGGCTAATTTGGTAGAATTTGGCGGTAAAGAGCCATACATGGAAGTGGTAAATCCATTCATTCTAAAGAACAAGGAACGAATGGTTGTCTTTCTTGATCAGTTATCGGTAAGTATAGATTTACAGTAAAGTCATGATCTAGCTCCCTAAGGATCTCCACGTTTACTGTCCCTTCACCTGCCCCTTCCACTGGGGTCACCTCGGTTGCTGATCCGTAACGACCACGCGCGATCTTAATGGATTGTACAAATATGTTCTGGAGAAATCGTGTATAGATACGTTATATGAAGAAGTAGAAAAATCTAGACAGGTTAATATTTCCAATATTTTCACACTTTGTATTAGTAATCATAAAAAAGATTTTGTCTGTTCTTTTCTACGTTCGGCATCCTTTTAACAAGCGATGGGAGCTAGATCGCGACTTTACTGTATCAACTTTAACTATCCCAAATTACTTGTACTTGTTTCGTACCACATAGAACGTAACCGAGAAACCGGAGTCAGAAGGTGCAGATCCAAGAAACAAGAGTTGCATATCCGACACAGCAAGAGATCTGGCCACGTTACATCATATTTGTGTTTCACATTTGAAAGAGTTGCAAGTTCTATCCAAGACTCAGGTAGGTGTCAGCTGTTTCGCCATTCAGACCCATGAAATAGCATCGTTCAAAATGACTGTAACAATTAATTGATCACTGAATCGTATATCTGCATACTTTTTTTTCAGCCAACAATAAAGCAGTTGGTGACTGTGACTGAAATGCTAAGCAAACACAAACAAAAATATATGGAAATGATACGGTAGTGCTAAAGCTATACGCCATGAACAATGCCAAACGTAACAAAACAATTTATAAGATTTGACAAACAGATACGCAGTAGTATTTAATAATAATTATAGTGATTTAAGTAATTAAACGTACAGACTGACGTGCCATATATATTATTGTATACACACAAGCCTACATTTACCATTTCGTATGTAATTAGAAAATAGCTTATACGTATAGTAAAACAGTAACATGACAGTGATATAGTAACATACAGAATCATATAGGCGTATAACGATTTTATATTTACCTAGGTGCTCGAAAATAAAATACAAATTAAACCAAAAGAAGATATTGCGCTACCATTTATTGCCTGCTAAAAGATGTCTCTTTCTTTTTTATTTCGATTTGGGTAAAAAGAAATTTGTACGTTCTATACGTATAAATGTTGGTTTATTAATATGAATAATGTTATAAACTATTTCTTACATTTTTATCGTTGCAGTGGTTCTATCATGCCATTAAATGACGGATATTATGTTAAATCCTACCAAGTTAATACAAAGACTCTTAGAAAATCTGTTAACAAAAATATACATTAATTTTTCAGTTAAAAAATTAAGAAGCATACGCGTATAGTAACATTTTTAATACACTGTACTGTATATTACGATGTCGAACAGTGTATAAATTATTCTATTACTTCATGATTATGACGTAAGTTGTTTTAAATAAGAATGATACAGACTTATTCTTGTATCGTTTCCAGAAATGAGTACTGTGCAAATCTCATGAGCGTGGAAGTTCATAAATGTAATTCACAGGAAAAAAAAGAAAATCTTCGCATTACAATTTGTACTTGATATATAGATTTTGTATATTTGTATTCTTTCATTTGATAACAACAAGATCCGAATAAAATGATATATAATGTATGCGTATGGTATTATATGCATCATCATTTTTCCAATGTAATTTATATATATAGTAGTAAAACTTTGATGAACAGTAAGGTTGAATATTCAAACCTAAATAGGTATGACACATAGATTTATAAACTTTGATTTAGAAATGTAATCTTTTTTTTGTAATATTTTAGGACCGTTTGATTCGAATAATGTGTCTTTCTCTTTTTTTATCACGCGAATAACATCCGTACGAATAAAATTAATTGAAGATTTGTTGATTGCTCCGTCAATGTTATAAAACCAAACAGCATAGATGGCTTACAATGAATACATGTATATAAAGACAATCATTCCAAACAGAATGAATATAAAGAACACTTTTTTGTACAAAGTTTTATTTATGAATTTAAACTACATAACACCTATGCTGTGCAATTTTATATATACACATTTTCAATATTTAAAAAAGCTAGTATTACAATTGTACGCGTTCACATATACGAGAATATTCGCGAATTGTACTATTTAGATCATTCGGCAAAGTATTTAACCCTTGATTGTTCCAAAATTGAACGAGATCCGAGACACGACCGTTTCAGCGGGACGACACGTCTTGGGAAGCATATTAGGATCTGTTTACTTTATAAAAAACATCGACTTCTTTGCAGTTTCTGACAGAGTCATGTCTCGTCCAAATCAGATAACATTATTGTCTGAACAAATGTCGAAAATATAAAATTATAACGAGATTTCAGTTTACCGAAAAGCGACCGAGTATAGAATACAAATTAAGATGCAACGATGTCGTTATAAGATATCTACCTTTGTGCAGTAATGACAGTACGGCAAACATAATTATTTAAGGATTCAAATATCAATGCAAACCTTCACTTCTCTTTGGCGCGATAGTATTCTTAAATGATATTTTTCATAACAATTGGAGTAACAACAGCGAATGGAAAGAACGCTTAAACTAGTACAATCGGAAAAATAAATTCGTATTTAGTCAATTTGTTATATGTGAACATATAAAAATATCAATGTAAAAAACTAATCGATTACTGTATCATCTTCGTCATATGCAAGAGCTTGTTTCGTTGATACATACAAAGAGCACGAAGTATGCTTTTAATTGCACTAAAAATGAAAAACACGAGCGAACCCTACCTACCCACCTTTAAACTGGTAAATAGGCGTTTATATCAAAATTGCATACTTAATCACAATAGTACTTCCTAGCTAGCATGGCATGCTTAAGATTATTTAATCACAGCACAAAACGAGTTATCCATACTGTATTTTCTTTGAGTTTTATGGCTTTTGTTCTTCTTTTTTTATGGAAATGGAATTCTTTTTATTAACTATGCAGAGTAAGGCATGAAAGTAAAGATTAAAAGTATGTTCAATCAATGAGTTATAAATGTACAATTATTTTAATAAAGCATGCAATGAATGTGTCTATTTGTTTCACCCACAGTCTTTGAGCTATGCAATCATTTTGTGGGATAATGCTTTTCGTTTGTGTGTTATGTTAAACGTAAATTAACGATAAAACTGGCGAATAGTCTTAAAAATATTTTTTCACAGTGACTATTCTATGCAATCAAGGGTTAACATTCTTTTGCAAATGGAATATTAAGAGTTATATGGCAGACTGTTGAACAATGTTTTTCTTTTATGAAATTGAACTTCAAGAGTAAAAATGTATGCAATATTATACAATGATATTACATACTTTATTCTCTTTCTCTCTTCCTCTCTCTCTCTCTTTCTTTCTTTCTTTCTCTCTCTCTCTCTCTCTCTCTCGCTCTCTCTCTCTCTCTCTTTCTCTCTTCCAATGTATAGAAAAAATTGTGCTTGAAAATTAGTACAATATTCTATAGAATAAGCTGCAAAAATGTGCGTAAAGTGAACATAATCTAACGCTTTTTACAATTTATTTCGCGTTAACGTTTCGAATGAAAAGAGTTATGGTTTTCATGGATTTAAAACAGACAGCACCGACGTCTCCTATGGCTCGAGTTACCTGCTCTCATACTTTTCTTTTTTGCTTTGCCTCTGTGTTCTTTATCTTTGCGTATTTCTCTGACCTATAATTCAATAATTTCACCTGATCAAAAAATGCGTTACCAAAGCACCAAAACAGTTCTGTCAGTTGATCAAACGTTCAAAGAATCTTGTTCCTAGTTAAGCATGCTTACCAAAGTATAAAAAGCATCGTCTACACCCATTCTAGTTTTTGCAGAAGTCTCAACAAAAGGCACACCGTATTGACGGGCAACTTCTCTTGCTTGCGACATATTTACTGCCCATGATTGTTGTAGATCACATTTGTTTCCCACCAACACCATTGGTACCTCTTCCGCGTCCTTCACTCTTTTTATTTGTTCCCTATATGTGCTTATGTCCTGCAACATTAAACGCATAGGAACCCATTTGTTAAAGTCTCTTCAAAACTTTATTTACTAAACGAATTACAGTAAATCTTTGGTAAGTAGAAATTTCAAGAGAAGTTACTAAGAGAAATTGTTGTTTGGTAGATAATGGAGTTTAACCCTATGAATTTAAAAATTTTATTTAAAAACTAATTTCGTAATTGATTAGATACCGATATAATTGATAATGTTAATAATATTTTGAAGAACGGTACAGCAATTTTTAGGAAGGTTTAACCCTTTGCACTCCGAAATTATTTTTCAATTTTGTTGCCAACAAGTCCCTATTATTCGAAGTGTTTTATTTGAAAATTACTTCAAATGACAGTTCCTTAACTGCTACTTATTTTAAACAATTTTGTTTACTAATTATTAGACTGTGGATATTTATACATTTTCCAATTTTTGTAGAGAAATTTTAAGAAAGTGGAATGAAATAAAATCCTATTTTTCGTGGGAACTGCCTTTGTAGATCTAAAACAAATAAAAATTGTACAAAACTCTATTAAATTTTACATTCTAGTCTTTTTTGAAAATCTTCATAAGTCATAAATGCATAAATTTCTGCAATCTACTAATTATATTAAATATAGCTCTCAAACTTTGTTGAAATTTACATTTGTGGAACCTATATTTGGTTTTAACTAAAAGATAAATAAAAGAAGAATCAAATACATGTAACAGCCTGTTGTATGTACATTTTTCTTTCTCCAATGTCGAGTCAAACTTGAGAAACATTATAGAAACACATACCTCAAAACTTTTAGCAGAGTTCACAGCGAACACTAACAAAAATCCTTCGCCTGTCCTCATGTACTGATCCCTCATCGCGCTATACTCCTCTTGACCAGCTGTGTCCAATATATCTAAAAGGCATGTCTCCCCATCTATGACTACCTATGTTGAAAATATTTCTTAGAAAAATTCCTCGAAAATAAGTGTTTGTTTAACATTAACCGTACTGGGTACAAAATGTATCAAATACATTGTTTTATAAAAATTACAAGACCGAATTTTTTTCGATTTTTCACCATTTCTATAATAATAGGTGCTCAAATAAAGAAATCTATTGAATAATTTCTAATGGAAGCATCTTTATAATTTCAATAATAAACCCTTGTGTAGTCAACCGGATATATCTTTCAATAATTTGTTAATGTTCCTCTAAAAAGTATTACAAAAATTTCTCCGAATGTCCATTCTTTACTTGCTAATATATTAATTAAGTCTTATAACGAGAATGTGTTAAATAGAGAAAGGTTTTAAATAATCTATACATTTTGGTTGATTACACAAGGGTTAACAAATAAACAATGTGAAAGCAGTGATTTGACTGGTTGCTGTACGGTTACTGTTAATATAGGAAAACGAGTGCGTAAACATACTTGTTTTCTATAAGAGTCTTCTATCGTGGGATCATACTCGTCTACGAAATGATTTTGTATCAACTGAATGGTGAGAGCAGACTTGCCAACACCTCCGGCACCCACAACGACAAGTTTAAATTCTGTCATTATGTAATTATTATTCCAACAGAATCTACAGCTTTTAATGCAAAGCTACAATTGCGTCTTGTCTAGAAAGTAAAAGTTCATATTTTAACCTTAACGAGGCACAGAGCGTTAACCGCAATATATAATATTATTCAATTGAATAAATAAAGCGAATGGGGTTAACAAGCATTAATTATTCCAATGTTTTCTATCATTCGTTGCCAAATAAAAAGGAACACGTAAGATTGTGTACGTATTTTTTTTAGTAATTACGAGCGACAATTCTTTGTTGAGTCACTCATCAGAGTCGTTTTGACAAATTAACTCCAACTAGATCGTCGCGAACAATACGTACTCTATGGGCAACAATCTGCACCAAGTTCGTGCCGACTTTAATACGATCGGTCCTTAAGTCATTTATATTTTTAATTCGCCGATGTGGATCGTTCATTCCGGAGTTAGAGTACAGTGACTTAACAACTTGAAAACAGAAGGACCATGGCAAAGCAAGCACACCCCAATAACATTACAGCAGAAGCATGTGGGCAGATGTGATCATCGATTAAAAATGATAAATTGTAAAACAACCCAAAGTACGCGTCTTTTAGAATGCAGAATTCGGCTAGAATATATGTAGAACATTTGATGAACCATTCTTACTTCGAACTCTTCGAAATACTGACGTTAAGCGAGAGGTGTGTTTTCAGAGTACATCGAACAAACGAGCAACGCTATCGACGTGAAAATAAACGTCGTTCGAGCAGGAGATCTTTCTCGTCTTCATGCATGGCCTTACCAAAGTTCAAAGACACATTTCAGGAACACGCACCGGCTTTAAAAACACACTTTTCCAACTCTAACTATTACAAATCAGACACTGGAGAGAAACCATCTGGAAAGAAGCACCAGTGGTACCAATTGCCAATCCACAAAGATTCGATGACACATCTCGAGGGAGTGGATCTACGGGTTTACGATAGCACTGTTTGTCGAAAACGGTAAACAAAATCATGTCATTTCTTCGTTCTCGGTACACATTGAAATCATGATACATCAAATTTATGATCGAGTAAGTATCGCAAGACGGCTTCAAAATGTCAACCTGTACGACATAGCCAATAGCAAACTCTGAATCTTTTCTCGGACCAATCAATGCAGCCTATTCTGCAGTGAACCACGGAGAAGAGGAAAATAACTGTGTAGACGCGAGAGAGGCCTTCGTTGACACACAAATCTATATATGTATATTTAAAAAACAATTATTTTATATGTATAAATGTAGAATTAATTAATAAAGAAAATATAGTAAAATACATCTGCGAATATATCAATTAAATTATATATTCCTTACCGATGCCTTTCTTTTCCCAAACTTCCCACTTGTCGCTGAATCAGACAACTGAATTTTAAAAAAACTTTTCGCCGTCTGACTTGTCGTTGAGTTGTACTACTGACTCTCGAAAAATTTTGGTCGTCTGACTTATCGTTGACCTATACTACTTTTCGAAATTTTCTCCAATTTTTGAGTTTCAGTAGTACAACTCAACGACAAGTCAGATGGCCGAAAATTTCGAAAAGTAGTACAAGTAAACGATAAGTGAGACGGCCGAAAATTTTCGAAATTCAGTAGTACAAGCCAACGGCAAGTCAGACACTCGGCAATTTTTCGAAAATCTCGAAAATTAAACTTTGCATTAGGAGAGTATGATATCGAAGGAGGTATCGAAAAAGGTCACGTTGTTAATAATTAAAACTATTGTACTTTTGTATTTTTTAAAATTATTTATTGTAAATATTCCGTGTAGTTCGGAAGATCGCCGTTCGCGGCGCAACTGTTCGGCGGTTCGTTTTAAATTGAAATTTCAACTACGGGAAAACTATGCGCTCCTTTACACGAATTAATTCGCTCTTTTGAGGAGAACTCTGAACAGAAGAATTCTGCATGGACAGCAAAAGCAGTGGGACTGCAATGATTATCAAAGAATTCAGAATCAAAGAGAAGGAAGGAAGAGAAGGAAGGAAACATGGACCATTAAAACCACTGACAGGACCTATAACAAGAATTTTGTAATGAAATTGATGTCTCGATTTGTATTGCAAAAAGTAATACCAAAGTTTGATTGTACAAATTGTACATTACATATATTAAAATCAGGGATAAGTAGAAATAGAAATATTATTCTTAATGATTACTTTTTACGGTGTTTATGTAGAAGTTACAATATAGCGCGCTTGGTTTTATATAGGTGTTATGTACAAAGTAATGTAAAAAGTACAATTAAACATTTTATAAGAAAATATGTAGTTTTCAGTTTTACGTGCGACCACAAAAATTTGGTTATTGATTTCCTTTTAGATTATTTAGTTTTGTATGCAATTCGCATTTTTGTAAATATCTTAATGATTTAATGTGTGGCAAGCGCGAAAGACTTTCACCAACTTCATGTTCACTTATTAAACAGTGCATCGCGATTAGAAATAGTAAATATAGGAAACATTGTAAATAGTAGTAATGTAATAGTAGTAATATCTAATTATAAATGTAAAAAAATTCAATATTGAATAGAACGTATTTAAAATGTAATAAAATGTTTTAATTTTTTTATTTTTAAATAAAAATTATAAATTAGCAAGGAATGGGTAGTATGGATTTCAAATCCCCGCGATTTGACCCGTTAGTGTGCAACACACAATTCAGATAGCGTTCGATTTCGTGCTAACAGAAAAATACATTGAGTGACACTACCCTGTAAGTATTGTGACGTAAGAAAAGTCTCTAGCCATGTTCGGTGTCTAGTAACACAGCGGTTGGAATGTTGCGCGTGAATAGGGAATAGGGAGAGAAAGAATGGTCGTCTCGCGCAATCATCAGTCGGACAGTCTCGAATCGGTCTGTAGGCGTCATCATGGTGTGTGGGCCGTAGAGTTTTTGAGAGTCGAACGAGTTTGTTTTGAATCGATAAAAAAAGCGTGGGTATTTTCGTTCATACGGTGATGGTGTCGCGAAGGAAACTGTGCTTGTCCTACGGTACCGCTATGGGGAAAATCGTCGGCTATACGGGAAATAAGTATTAAAAACGGAACGATACGAGGGGCGCGTACGATGTCGCGCTCGGAACAAGTTTTCCTCGTACGTCGTCTCGTGTGGATGCGCGAATGGACCATCGTTTTACTGTTGATATTGTCCGTGATTCCTGCGACTGTTACGAGTGTCGATTCGGTTTTATATGGTGGCAAGGATAATCAGTGTCCTGTGGAGTGTGGCTGCCTTGGGAATGTGGTCGACTGCGGTAACTTACAATTGATCGGAGCACCCAGCGGTCTACCACCATGGACAGAGATTTTGTGAGTAAATAATTGCTCGTTATGCCAGCGAGAACCGTGAAGGATAACAGACCCCGTCCTTCGCGACAATCAAACATATCGGAACACCCTCCTACCGCTGGCTAAAATTTTACCGTCGTTTGTATTCGTCTTTTTCTTCTTTTTTTTTTCTTTTCCTCACCCCACCCCTCCAACCCGATCGCGTTACGTGCGACAAACCGTTGAGGTTTAAAGTTAAATGCTACGCATATTCGCTGTAACACGATCTAACGTAGATAAGATAGTATACAGGAATTTGTAGCAGAAACATCATGTTTAACACATTCGTACTATCGAACGGAAAATGATCGTTATTTTTCACAGCTATAATCCGCAAATTTCTTATCCCGTCGCTCGTCGCTTGAACATTCCTAAGATATTCTCGAGCATGATTTTTTAAAAATTGTCATGTTTTACGAATGTATCTTTAATTTATACCTGGTTTGAAAGATTGTGTTTTATTTGTGAACGCATTTTTTCAATTTTCTTTTCAATTGCGATATTGAAGAACTTTCGATCACAGTTGTGTGTAGGAAGCTTTACTTTCATTCCTTACATGGTTAAAGGATAATGGTAGTCTTGTACTTACATATACATTAGCAGGAGTTCTTGACCATATAAGGGAATATGCACAGGGACAGACTATTGTTGCTTTATACAGCTTAGAGTCAAGGAGAGCAGGATCTAAATGAAGAGAGCATTGCCTTTAGCGTATCTAGCCAACTTGTATCTCCTAGATGATAGCGGTTTTATCTACTGAAATGTAGAAAATGTTACGCATTACAGGACCATGGATCTTTATGCATTTATACGAAAATTGAGTACATGAAATTCAAAATTTGTTGAAGGATTTTGAAAAGTGAACCTGTCAATATATGATTCTCCTCTATTAACATCATTTTTCTTGCAGTTGACGCAGATAATGTTTATTTTGTATGAAGATCCGCACTGTACACACTACCTTTTTCTTGTGTGTTGAAAATATAAATGTAAAAAGAGACGATTCTTATTATTGCAATTTGAAGAAAACAATAATAATAAAGCAACTTGAATCTCCGTGGAAGAGTTGAAAATTCGAATTATCAAAATTTTTACATTTTCAGAGAACTGAAGGAGAATAATATCGCCAACTTGGAAGTCGATGCATTATTACATCTATCTAAGCTCAAGGAATTGTAAGTATCGGTGGTCGGATTGTAATTTTCTTGAGAGGCGTTCAATTACTTTTAACTATATTTACAGGGATCTCAGCGGGAATAAGTTTGGGGACAATTTTACAATCGTAGTGTCTGATAGTATGCAACTACAAGGACTCAAAATAAATAAGAATCAATTGACGAAAGTGCCAGATTTATATTTCATGAAAACTCTGACGCATCTTGCTTTGTAAGAAAACAACTCTGTTTCTTCGATCGACTTTATCGAGATTAACTTTTTCTATGAGAGATCAATTTGTTTTCAGAGCTCATAATTCGATCAGCGACATCAATGGAACAGCATTACTGAGTTTACCGCATCTACAGAGCTTGGATCTCAGCGGGAATAGAATAAGTACCACTAAACATGGATCTTTCCTCGCTCCAAATTCCCTTACACATTTGTATGGACATTTTATAATTTTCTTTCTGTTATCCATTCTTTGGTACAGACACTTTTTAACGTAACTTTTCTTTATAGAAATCTAAATATGAATCAAATAAGGGTGATAGAAAATGGAAGCCTGGATAACTTGACTTCTTTGGAAGAATTACGTTTGAACAAAAATCACTTGACGCAATTGAAGCTTGATACCAACAAAGATCTATTTACAAATTTGAAAGCATTGCGTATACTGTAAGAAATTATCTGTATTATTTTGATCAAGCAAAAGATTTGTGTATAAACGCAGAAATTGAAAGTGTACTGGTTTTACAGAGAACTAAATCGAAATGAACTGCAAACAATCTTGGGACTCAGTTTTAGAGGTTTAACCAATTTGAAAGAGTTGCGCTTAAAGAGAAACAAAATCGAGAATTTGGAACCCGGCGCGTTTTGGCCACTAAAAACCTTAACGATTCTGCAACTAGATTTCAATCTTCTGACTACCGTTAGGAAAGGTAGCATGTTTGGATTAGACGGTTTGCAAAAGTTAACACTTTCGCATAACCGGATAAAAACGATCGAAACGCAAGCTTGGGATTTGTGCCCGGAGATCGTGGAGTTGTTAGTAAAACTTTTGTTCTTTTGTATTAACGTAAGGAGGACAGTATAAAATATAATTTAAAACCCATTTGCAGGGATTTATCGCACAATGAAATAGCTTTCGTCGAACAGGACACCTTCGAGTACCTAAAGAAGCTGGAGAAGCTCAAAATAGACCATAATCAAATTACAGAAATCTCAGATGGCGCCTTCAGTTCAACACCAAACTTACAAATACTGTAAGCGAGTACCTTCAAAGAATTGTTTATTCGTGTACGAATTGATTGGTTTTACACTTATTTCTGTTAAAGGGAACTCAACTTCAACAAAATATCCTACATGGTGGAGGACACCAACAGTGCTTTCGGGTCGCTGGGACAATTGTGGAAACTTGGATTAGCGCATAATGGAATTAAGTCGGTGAATAAGAAAGCATTTACTGACTTGAGTAGTGTAACTGAATTAGACTTAACTGGGAATAACGTAACAAGCATTCAAGAAAATGCTTTTTTATCGATGACCAGTTTAAGCAAACTCAGGATGAATTCGAGTACGTATTGAAATTAGGTCTGCGATTGATCAAAAGAATATTGTAACTCCTACTCTTACTTCTTCTCGTTGCGTACAGGAGCCTTGGTCTGTGATTGCGGCTTGCAGTGGTTAAGCATGTGGTTACGAGATCACAGGTACAGCGACACAGAAGTGTACTGTGGATACCCTGATTGGTTGCAGGGCATGGCGCTGACGCAACTTCATCACAAGAATTTTACTTGCGGTTAGTATGTATGCTGTTAAACGAAACTGTGAAGATGTCGATTGTCAAGCCGATGTGTGCGTTTCATTGGAATGTTCATTTCCAATAAGATCGGTTCGGCAATAGAATATAATAGCTACAACTGATTAATAAAACGCTAACTCGTACGGTACAGACGAGTACCCTAAACCTAGGATAATCGAGGAGCCCAAGAGCCAAATGGGTATCAAAGGGGGCAACGTGACGTTGGCTTGTCGCGCGACCAGCACGGCTAACGCGCCTCTGCAGTTCACGTGGAAGCACGACAATGTTGAAGTAGAAACCGGCAATTTGCAAATAAACACCGACTCCATGGAAAGCAGCGGTGTCACAGAGGCATCCTCCATTTTGCACTTGACCAATGTTTCACGCGCCAACGCTGGAAAATACCAGTGCATGGTTACAAACACTTACGGGACAACGTACTCCGCAAAAGCGAAACTCAGCATTTTAAGTGAGTCACGAGTTTCATGTATATCCTAGACAATGTTACCAAACTCAAGAGAAATTTGTGTTAACTTACAACCTGACTTTTTCATAGTTTATCCATCGTTCTCAAAAATTCCACACGACATTCGCGTAACCGCCGGAAGTACTGCTCGGCTGGTGTGTTCCGCGGAAGGGCAACCATCGCCGCAAATAGCTTGGCAGAAGGACGGAGGGAATGATTTTCCAGCGGCCAGAGAGAGAAGAATGCACATGATGCCGACCGATGATGTGCTATACATCGTCGACGCGAAAACCGCCGACAGCGGTGTTTATTCTTGCACCGCGCAAAATCTCGCCGGCGTTATCGTCGCGAATGCTACACTCACGATACTAGGTAAACGTCCACTTGCCTCCTAAATGTTGTTACGTATTCGCGTGGTTTTTACTCTCCTCACAAAAAGTCTCCCGGCGGGAATTCAAAAGAAACGCGGCAGCAAGCCGACCAATTGAGTCGTTCCACTCGTACTTTCAGTTCTAGTCGAATTACACTGTCCCGCAAATTTGAACTTTTTTTTGTTTATCTCAAAAAATAAGGACAGAAGATAAAATTTTTGACGCAAATTTTCCACTATCTCTCTTCGATATCATCGAAATACAAGATCTAGAAAGATTGTCGAAACTTCTTCGAAGATTTGTTGCGAGACACGGAGAGTTAATCATCCGATAGCGTCATTAACGGGCATTTATCGTTTGTTGTATAGAAACTCCGTCGTTCGTGAAACCGATGGAGAATAAGGAGATAACAGTCGGCGGCTCGATCGTGTTGGAATGTATGGCAAGTGGCATGCCCAGACCAAAGTTATCTTGGCGCAAGAATGGAAATCCATTGCAGGCTACGGAGCGGCACTTCTTCACGGCCGAAGATCAGTTGTTAATCATTGTCAATACTATGGCCAGCGACGCTGGAAACTATGAGTGCGAGATGAGCAATTCTTTAGGCAGCGTCGTCGGTGCATCCCACCTGACGGTGAAACCCGGTAAGTCAGAAGGATTTCAATAAAATCACGAATAGAACTAACCTTTGCTGATGCTTTTTGTTCGTCGTTGCAGCTCCTACTTCTAGTCCTGCCGCGGTGAACGAAGACGACATGCTTGGTTTAATAATAATCACCGTGGTATGTTGCGCCGTTGGCACCTCCATCATATGGGTAGTTATAATCTATCAAACCAGACGAAGTCTGAACGCCGTCGCGCAAGGTGGAAACGCGCAACCGTCAACGACTCAAGTGGTTGCCGCTGCAGCACCGGACACACAGACGCATTTATACCTCGAGACGAGCTCGCAGCACAGCAAAGATAGTGGTATGGGAGACAGTACCAATCCTAGTAGCGATCAGTTACAATTGTGCTTGCCTGGTATGTATGAATATGTTAGATACTTTATTCCGGTTTAAGATCTCTACGGGAGTATTAATTTATACTTTAGTACAACTAATTTCGTATCCAATTGTGAAAATCGTTTGACAACTTAACATATCAACTAACACTGTTTTTGTCCGAAGTGATTCTACATTCTCGTTATTCTTCTTTATCGCTTACGGTGATTGGAACGCTCGGAGAACTTCTGCACATTCAAACAAGACATACTTTTATATTGCACGATGTCCTCTAAAACTTGAAATATCTCGAAAATATAAATATGTGTCTTACAAATACGGATTTAATCGTTGTCGGTCGTTCGTCGACGAGACACAAGAATGTACCTAATGTGTAATGTCGATGCAAGGCTGTGTTACTTTGTTATTAGGTCTATAGGTTTTGCACTCGAAATTCACTCTCGCGCAAATCAATTTCGCCCATTGAGAATATTTAAAATTAATTGTTTGTTTATTTAGATTAAGTTATATATTTATTCGATAAAGATGAATCGATATGTACTTTCATCTTTAAAATTTGTTAATCAGAGAAAGGCCACAATGAATATACATATTTGCACACAGTTTTCATACATTAAAAAGTTAATGAATTACAATAAAAGTTGTCTGCAACGATTGCAAGAGATGGAAATAGAATAATAAGAGGAGAAATTGTATATTGACATCTTTAATTTTGAAAATATTTCAACAATTTTGAATTTCATCTGCTCAACTTTACTATAAATGCATAAAGATCCGCAGCCTAGTAATTACTTTTAAATAAGTATTTGATGTACATCTTGATTTGATTCCTTTTACACAAAACACTTAAAAAATACTTTGTAAAAGGTTGAAATTGATGCGCAAGCAAGTGAATTTCTAGTGAACATGCTATACTCTTGTGTCTCGACTGTAGCTCGTTCTCTTTCTTGTTCCACGTTTCCTCTTCCTACTCTGCGAGTAACAAAATTTTGCTTTTAGCGGAGGTAGTGACGTGTTCCGTGCACAATGAAGAAGAAACGGCAGCGGTGAACAGTGGTGCTCCGTTGTTGCGGTACACGAATCACGAACGGCATGATACGAAGAACGATGATGACTGCGCAGTGTGAACGCAGCGATGTTTGCGATGTGCGCGAATTGGTTTGAATCGGTTCGACGATTCCGTCGCGTTTCTTGTATGAGTGGACGTGACTTATTTCAAAAAGTTCGAGTAAAACGGACGATTTTTACGAACGATCGCAGTATCGCAGTAACCGATCAGGATACCGGGAGGATTTCACGGTTTCCCGATCGTTGCGTAGTATAGTATTTATTGTCATACTTACGATATATTAATCGCGTGTTGCACGGATATGGGTAAGTACATACAAGTGATAAGCGAGAAAGACGCGTGTCATTGTCGTACTTATTGCTGTAACAAGTGTCGCGAGTGCGCAGTGGACAGAAAGTACCATTTAAAGTACTATTTGCCTATCGAGCACAATCGATGGGACTGATGCCCGCATCTAGACAAGATCTAGAATCTAGATCTAAAGCAAAGCCGGGCAACTGACGGCCCGGGGGCCGCACACCGTCTCTTTTTTCCTCTTCTCAGTGCCTACCAGCATCCCCAACCACTTGGACTTATGAATGAAACAGTGTGCTAGGAAAGTGAAGACCGGAAGAAACGGCAAACCCTGGCGAGGAAGAAGTTGCCCGGCTCTGATCTCCATGATGAAACCACGAATCGTGGCCAGTAGAGAATTAAACAATTACTCTGTTATTAGCAGACAGATCGAAAATGTTTTTCTCGGGTATAGCATGGTTTCGAGAGAACTTCTATATGATTACAGAAAAGTTTTTGTCAACTCTTTTTTTTTTGCAAATACACCTATCATCTTTTCTACGCCTATCGTTTGAGGATTTCAAGGCGAACTCGGTATGATAACATTAAAAAATTGCTATAATGATGTGAAAGCTCTTTTGAAACCATGCTACATATGATACAGACATTTTCACGTTGTCACGAATCGCGGTCCACCCTGTAGAGGAACAAGAGAGGACTGTCGGTTGCGTTGGCTGGCGTCCCTCTGTTTTTATGTCCTCTTCAAATGGGCTAAATGGTTTTTTAAAATGCAGAATCAAGTGTCCTAAGTAGTTCGTTGCTTCGCCGTCGGTCGTGCTCGAAAGAGCAACAACTACGTATAGTTTGTAAATATTTAAAGTAAGAAGTTTTGTCGTAACACGTTGTATCATCTTGAGAACGCCAGCAACCGAGTACGATACAGACAAGCGGGATATTAAGTCGTAAGCCACGAGAGCCACTTATTGTTATAGACCAGTCCTTTGTGATAGATATTTATTTTAGGTTTACGCGTACTGTTAGACGGTTATATTTATAACGCCCGAACAATGTGACTTTGTCTATAAAAAAGAACGAAAAATGAAAAGGCAAGAGGAAGAAAAAAAGAGAAATCATATACACAATGCCTCCCTCCCCCAATGCACACCAATACTATATTATTGTACATTTTTATCGAAGACGAGAATACGTACGTGTGTATTTATACATATGTGTATATTCAGATGTATCCATGTGTGCACGCGTATGTACAATTTACTCGCACCAAAGTGCTCGGTCGTAAACGCGTCGCGATAATTAGTCTTCCCCTTTATTTTTTACTCTAGTAGCCGGATCATTAATGCCATTTCAAACGAATGCGCCGAAATAGGTTTTTATTCGTCGCAGACGATTGCTCATTTTTACCGATAGGTACCGACGCCCGCCTACATTCGAGTACACGCCTAATGCATTATCGTCATCGGTAGACTGCGGATTTTTATGCGTTTGTAGTAAACTCCAGTATGACCGATGGAAGGGGCGAAATTAAAAAAAATTGTTTTTATTTTGCATAGAGATCTGCAGTCCAGTCATCAGCTTTCATCAACGATTTTACCTTTAGTATTATATTTACTAAAATTTTACAAGTATGTCGCGTTCGGTTTCATAGAATGTAGCGTATCTGTACTGCGGTTGATCGATCGAGTAGCGTACAGTAGCGTTTCAGAACGTTCGAATCTTAGCCTGCCAATCAAGCAATAAGTAATTTAACCGATCGAGTAGGACTCAATCGTAACCAATTAACTCTTTGCACTCGAAACTGTTTTAACTCCAAAACCAAGGCGTTTTTTCTGACTATAATATTTTGATTACACAAGATTCATTTACACAACAGTTAGGTTTTCATCAATTTGTTTTTATACAGAAACGCAATAATGTAAATATTGTTTCAAACAATAGTGAAGCGATTTCTTTTCAGAAGTCCTTTAATATCTCTGTCGACTGTCCTGGGACGATCACGAATTATTTTACATTCAAAGTATAAAACTATGTGTTGAAACTATAACGCTCGACACTACACTGGTCATCGAATTGCTTGTCCGAACTTCATCGAATATCTCGAAACGCTGCTGTACACGATGATCCTATGATTTTTGCCTTTCAATCGATCATTGCGACACGGAAGGTACGAACTACATCGCGACACCCTTTAGCAAGTAGATTAAGTTTCATGCGTTCGCGTGTTCAGTATCCTAATATCATTCGCAGAGACGAGAATCATTGGAAAGAAAAAGTATATATTCTCGTGTCTCGTCCGTGTGTGTCCGTACTTTGTCTGTGTATGTACGTATGTACGAGTAGTGTATGTAACGCGTGGTTACACTTTAATTGTTAAGCGAGCGATAATACGTCGATCACTGAACACAGTGATCACGAAATCACGGAAGTCACAGACACAGAAACGAAAAACAATTCTTACAACAACAAGACTTCTTTCTTTTCGGAATCTGTGATATTCGTGATTTCGAATTCATTTGTGATATCTTTTTGTTTGCCCCGCCGCGTATAGAGACGAGAAAACGCGCCGCGAGAGAAACATTGAACGGGGAAGCACAAATCTTCGAGTCTGAGAACGTTTCGCTATTCGAGATATATTGTAACCCGTGGGTAGTAACGTCGAAAGTAGAGACCGTGTATTTCACGTACTTACACGTACTTCGGTAAGTGTCATTTCAAGAGAGTACACGGATACACGTGTACCAATTCGCATATATTTAAATACACGTGTATTAGCATATCCGCATTTTAATTCGTATTCATTTTTGGGATACAGTTGACAAATTTTCGAAAGCAAAATACAGGTATGTCGGATGATTGCGTAAGTTCGTGCCCGATTTGTAAATAAAATGGGATAGTTAAATTTTTAAAGAATACAGCTTTATCAATCAATTATATAGTTTTTACACTCCACTGTGCAGTACAGTTCGCGACACCTATGTAAATCGAGCACGAACTTCTGCAATCATCTAACAAAATAAATAGAGAGAAAAATTAATTTGGAAAACACTCCTATTCAAAATAATAATCTATTCAGAATAATAATACTCTTAGCTGTTGGAAGACGTCATTCTAGAGCAAGTACTGTTGTTGATGCGTTTAAATATTTTCTTGTCGGTTCTACAATTCTCAGATGTTCAAATTTATTATTGTACCAACAGTCGCGAAATTTGTGAAACCACATTCTCGATACATGGATTAATATTAGTGTTCTAAAAATTGTACGAATTAAAATGAGGATGCATTAATGCACGTGAAATAATACACGTGTACCTGTGTACTTAAAATGGCACGTACTAAATTACGTGTATGCAAATAAAAAACCACATCAGAAAATACCACGAACGAGCCACATTAATCAAAGATTAAAAGGTACAGATTGCGTATATCGTCCGTTGAACTTGAGATTCGAGACAAAGTATCAACAACGGCGATGCGTCCGGTCTAAAATGAGAAATGCTAGAAATTTTCTATGAACATCTTTCAGTTATTATTTTAGTATAAGATAAGACAATAATTAATCGGGGAGCTTCTTTTCTGTTTCTCTCTGATCACGAGTCAAACCCACGATCAATGCGCAAACCACACATATATTTTTCTAGATCTTGTATTTCGATGATATCGAAGAGACGGTGGAAAATTCGCGTCGAAACATATATGTACACAAGCAGAGTCTCTTTCGATCGCCGTTCGGAATTTTCTTCGGTACGCTTACGGCAAATGTGTCGGGTAACATTTGTAAATGTTTTCTAAATGCTATCTATTAATGTTGCGATAGAAATCGACGAACATGGTAATGATAGACATACGAAGTATGACAACACGGATCGACTCAATAATCTTACGTAATATTTTACTATTGTATATTTTGTATAGAAAAGATCTTCTCTTCGGCGTTGTGGGCGGGAAATACGAGAGTCCGACGGTGAACGCGTGAAATGCGTTCAAAACCACTCGGGACCGGTGAAGAAATTGTTGCACCAACTGCTATTGGTTCAACGAGATGCGAGTGGTCGTTTAACTCATTATTAGAGATCCTCATTTCACGTGTATGGAAATTACACGTGTACACGTGTATCAAACGAATCTAGATGTCAATCCGTTAATTAACAACTCTTTGCACTTGGAGTAACTTCTAATTCAAAAACTAAATTTTTCTTTAGGCATGAAAAATTTCTTTTTCATATAATTTTCTTAATTTCATCGTTATAAAACTGATGTAATACCTCGTCCAATACTTTCAGTAGTTTCTTAAAATATTAAATGCGTTTAATAATTTATTGAACACAAAATTTAATAACACAACAAATATTTTCAATAATAATATAAGAATTATATTAATTTCTTACTGCACGTGTGCATGTGTATTCTAGTACACGCTAAAAACCGTGATCTCTACCCATTATCGTTAATCCTGCAATGACGCACTGTCTCTGATAATTCTGCGAAAGTTTCTTCAAGTACTTCCAGCTAATTGGTACCGCCTCACGCAACAAGTTCGAAAGGGTCGGTGTGCTTATAATTATTAGACTACACATCTCGTTATGCAAAATAAAAAAATTTTCGCATTGATTGGAGAACAGAAGCGAAATAAAAATTCGTTTCTTCTTTTGCTAATCAGTTGAAATAGATACACCGTTGACTTGAAATCTTTTTCGATATGTCCACTGCTTAAAATTATGCTTACCCAATTATTCCATAAAACGCATAAAAGTCTAGTAATTATTATGCAATACGGCGGCCCGGCTGAAACCCATCGAAGAAATCTAATAAAATTTGGCTGTGGTCCCAGTGTGCCATTGCAGGATTAACAACACAATTTTTCGTTCGTTTGTACCTTGTGCAGTAGTAGATTGATCCTTCGGTGTTATCGGCGCAGCGTTCCGTTCCAAGAGACCCGTGCAGCCACGTTGCGAAACGAAAGTTACGAAACGCGGAGGATTCGCAGACGATTCGTGGAACTCGAAGTGTTCGCCGAGCGACGAAACACTTTTTTTCGAACGGTTGCCGATCGCGCAACAACTTACCAATGACAAGTATTACATTGTATTGCCAATAAACAGATTATCTATCGCGAGAACGTCGATCAGCTCGTGCCCGTGTGTGATACACCAAATAAGGTATCCCCGTTTAATTCAGTATTTTTCCTTGTTGTTACACGATATTGTAAACAAATATAAATAATCATTCGATCAGACAGCATTCGTCTACCGTTCGTAGTAGAAACAACGTGCCCCTGAATCATTTCCCACGACGTTCCCTATCAGTTTTCTTTGATCGTTTATTTAACAAACGAGAGCATTCTTTGTTAAAATATACAGTTACAGATACATAATTACATAGAAAAAAAGAGACGGTCTCTGTATAGACTTTCTTTTAAAAACTTTCAAATGACACGCCTGCGCATCATACCTTGGTTCTACACTCATCTCTGTGTACGCGTCTCTCCGTGTACGTGTGTATGCACGCTACTGTACAAAAGAAAGAAACGCCCGTTATAATTATAAGATATAATGACAAAAAATATCTTTATGTAGAAATTGTGTATTGTACAATGATTGATTTATTGCATTTAAAGCATTAGATCACATCCGCAATAACACGTATTCTTAGAACTATTCAGAGGCGGATTAAGCCAGCGCGAGGCCTTCGCTAATGTTACCAGGAGGTCCTAGGTTTTGTATGATAATAAAATAAAACACAACTTTTACTTATACTTCTGCAGTATGGATAATCCGGCTCTGAAACTATTCAAGTAAACAGCGGAATCCTTTTTCAAAACTTACTGTGTTCTTATTCGATTTTGTACGCTTTTCTATTGAATATGGCCAGGTGTTTCTTTCTGTTGCATAGCAGTGTATATTTATATGTACAATTGCATAAATACAATTTACGTATTTAGAATCGGTATCGTCTATCTACGCTTCACTCGTCGGTCTACATTCGCTACCTAGAAATTCACCAATCGGTTTACTTGCAACGAGGATTTCCTAGAAACGTGTGCAATTCACGGCACTGAACTCGACGGTCGTCGACGATCGTTGACGACCGCTGCAGTTGGGATCAGGAGTGGAGAAGAAAAATAAAGTAATGTAATATACAACGGCACGTACGTACCTAGGTACTTATTTCCAAGTATCACAATAATCAAAGTATCATACATTGACAGTGTGTATGAATGTCTCTCTCTGTGTGTATGCATGTATGTATCTACGTATGGATATGATGTGTACCGTGTATTGTCCACGATCATGCTGTCCAGGCTTTACACGCGGCAGAATTCGGATTGTCGAGGAAACTAAAACTTGTACACATATACAGTCAACGCAGAAAGTGTTCGTGCAACTTTTAAATACGGCATACCTTTCTCGAAATTGGACACTTCAGCTTCAGTTTTTTTTTGAGACGTTAGAAGGGTTTATTTACCAAGAGTTTACTTCAAGGTCATGTTGTTAATATCTCTGAATGCGTTTTAATTTCAACCAGAGTGTGCAAGAGAAAAAAAATAGACATTTATAAGAAAAATATATCGATGACCCTGAAAACTCTGGAAGAAATGACCTCGAAAAGAAAAATAGAATTTGCAAAGCTTTCGTCTTGTGATATCGTTTACATTGCGTTCAAAACATTTGTTATGTCATCACAAATGAAGTAGATATGCGGGTGCCTACATTTAGGTGGATCTCAGATTCTCAGATTAAATCTCAGATTCTTACCATTTCTACTGTTTTGAATTAATTATATTTCACAATCTTGATCGATTTCCATGAAACTTTGTACATGTACATAGCTGACTTAGCCTGTCAAAGGCACCTTCAAAATGTCCATTAAAAATTATTTACACATCAGCCAGTAGACTAACCCTTCTAACGTCTCAAAGAAAACTGAAGTTGTTGGGTCCAGTTCTGAAAAAAGTTATTCGTGTTTAAAAGGTGTACGAGTACTGTGTACACCCACTGTACTTCGTCTTTTACTACAGCATTTCCTCGCAGCATCGCGTCTCTTGTCCGTCTGCTCTTCTTCCTGCCTATCAAGATTAATGCAACGATGAAACACGCGCGGCGATATTTGTAATGACTAGACTCCGGATGTTTATGCGAAATAAGAAGTTTGTGCATTAATGCAAGACGCAGGAGCTAAATATAAATTTATATTTTTAACACTTTTTAAAGTCTTTCAATATTTTCACTGTTTTAAATTGCGCACTTGCTCATTCTTGCTATAAATGCATAAAATCCGGAGTCTACTAATGACGATTCATGATATAAATAAATAAGTAGAGGAAGGGGGTTAACACGGGCGTCGTTTCCCTGTTCGCCATTGCGTAAAAACAGTGTCGTCGAAGAACGGTAAATGCACGATTCCCTTCGAACGAGCTCAAGCACCTTGTCTCCTTCCTTGAAACTAAATCGACCCGAGGGAAAAGGAGTTAATTCGATAGGAGATAGTGTTCGCTCTCACGTATACGTTACACCACACGCAAACATTTCTCAATTCGCTATCCTCACGCACACGTTTCTACCTCCCCTTCCCTTACAAAGAATATGCAACTATGGCTAAGAAACAAACAAAAAGTTCTACACTGAAGCCTTGATCTAAGAAAAACCCTGGGATCTGTGCCGTTTCTTAGATCCTGTGGTTCTAAGAAGTCGAGCTTCTTTCGAGGGGTATGCCCTGCAGTGGAGGGGATATTCGTTTTTCATAGATGCTGCGGTCTCCATTTTCTTAGATCAAGGCTTTACTGTATATTAATACGTCGACAGTATCCTGCTCCGAGACACAGTGTTCTCTCCGTAGCGTCGCGCGTTGAATATACCGTCGCTTCGTATCGTTGTCCGAACAGCGCTCCGACTGTCCAAGAAACGAATACAAAATGTATTTTCTTCCATTCTCATGAAACGTTTTAGAGTAGGCGTGGTTTCGCAAACCATTTTTGTACACGTGGATGAGGACGAACTACAGTGGCGTTCCTTGGCTGTCTTTCTTGCGAAGTCAGCATTATACCAGATGATTGCATTACATCAACTGATTCTTTTCTAATTTTAAAAGAGAATGCTGACACTATATAATTGATTAAAAAAAGCTGCATTCTTTAAAATTTAACCTTTGAATTTTATATTCCAATCGGGCACGAACTTATGTAATTAATAGCCGAGCGCCACCGTGGTTCTCGCTACTCCCGAGCATCCCGCTTCATGTCTCGAGAAATGCGCGACGTTGCGGGGGGAAAAACTGTAGTATCGATGACCTGCGGGAGCGCTCCTCGCAATAAACAACAATTTACGCGTATACTTATACTTGGTGGATAAGATATGGAATACGCAACATTAGTCCTTTAATCGTTTGCACTCGGAGCTATTTAAACTCGAAAATGAAACATTTCTTTCGATCTGGAATAATTCGATTCTATAACGCTTTCTTCATTTTATGCATATAAAATTGATATAATACCTCTTACAATACTTAAATGTTTAGTAATTGATTGGATACCAACATATTTAGTAACGTGAAAAATATTTCGAAGAATGGTACAACAATTTTTCGTGGTGACTCTGAGTGCAAATGGTTAGCCACTCAATGAGTCGGACGTATTGTTGTCAGCGGTTAATGGACGTCGAGTTACATAAAGAAATGAATAATACCAAATATCAAATAATTTACTATTTTTTACTATTTTTTTCAGCTGTTTACTTCTCTTTTATAAACATTTTGCACCGCCATTGTTGTTATTACGTATTGTTGAGAGTTCTTCCTAGGCACGGACAAGGTTCAGCACCGTACTAATCCCGTAATCGCCGTGTAATCTATCTAAAAAATATATATATGTATATACATCTAAGCGCATAATAATGGTCTAGAGACTTTTGTCGATCGTTGGAGGAAGCCGCGAGCAATTTCCGTCTCTCGAAATCGCGCTATATCTTGTCCACCAACTGTACATACACGCTAAAACAAAGTTTCTATCACTAGTTTCAACGAGCTTCCCAATATTCGAAGCAGCCATCAAAAAAGATCATTAGCACCGAGCGAGCCGTTTCTATCCTTTCGTAAAATAATATCATTCGTCATTCGGCAAATATTAAGCGTTTCGACGGGCTTACTGTAACGTTACTTTTCCATCGACGAGTCCGAGTCAACAGATCTCTCTCGTTATCGATTTTTCATAAAATCGTTTAATACTAGCTACAGCGAGAAGCCCGAATTTCGAATCTAGCCGACTCTTTTATCAAAACCGTGCTCGATCCAGGCTAATTCGCAAAATTTGTTCGCTCGCACGCCGGATCAAAGAAACAACCCGGATAGCGCCTTTCATGTTCATTTCGTGCACCGAATTTTCTGCGAACGATCGATACACTTTCCACGATAAAACACGAGGGAACCGCGAAGCGTATTTACGCGCGAGTAATCCTTAGAAAGCACCGAACGCGATACATTTAGAAAATTTTCCACGTCTCATTTTCATGAAATTTTGCACATCAGTACACCGTATGTAGTTTAAATTGGACGAGACTGCAGCGAGGACTATAAATGAGCAAAACTTTACGAAAATCTAGCGTAAGAATTCCATATGTACCGCGGCCTGAAATGAGCCCGAAAATAACTGTTTGAAACTGTTATATTTAGGGCTTGATTGAAACAGTTACGAAGGACCGAAATTTTGGTTGATATTGGTTTCGCTTACGGTCCTCGGTTACCTTTAATGAAAATTAAAATTTCTATAAATCGAATAATGTGTACCTAAATCTATTGTTATAATAAAAAACTTTTAATTATGACAGAAATATAACAGTTTTTAATTTCAATAGTTATTGTCGGAACCGTTTCAAGTCCTGATTGCTACAACTTGAAACTTAAAATCAGTGGCGCACCCAGGATTTAATCTTGAGGAGGAAGGGACAAGTTGAACAAAATGACCTTTTTTTTTAGCAAAAATATCTGTCAACGATATCCACGCATGTTTACTTATATATAGAGGAATTTTCTTTTTCTTGGGGGGTAGGACTTGGCCCCCTGGCTGCCTCTTCTTTATGTGCAGTAATGTGTTACGCATACCCCAGTCCCCTGAAGGGAAGGGGGTTATATGGAACTGTCCAGAACACCCTCCAGCCAGTCCTACCCACTAAAACTGCACACCCACCTAAGCTAATAATGTTAATCTTAGAGGGGGGTTAGGATCTCTACCGAACTCAACTGGCCATCCCCCCTGGCTACCCCCGGATGCGCCACTGCTTAGAAAAGAAATTGTACCGAAAAATAACGATCCTAGAATCGATATTAACCAAAATTTTGGTCCTTCATAACTGTTTCAAGGACCGAAGATGATGTCATAGCTGTTTTCAAGCCCGGTTTCATCCGGAGAACTCTAGAAAGCACAAGAGAAAGGCGTTGCTCGCAGAGAAAAGCATCTGCGAGCGAGGATGCGCGAAACTTTTCGAGTTTGTCGCTGAAATGGCACTAGTTACGACTGCATAGCCGTGATACACGTTTGCGAGGAGACACAAAGAGCGTATCGATCGTTCGCGATTCCGACAGTTCGTAGAACGGTCCGAGACGGCAACACATCGTGCACGGGATCGCGATCGAGGAAAGTCCGATCGACGACGATCGAACCGTTAAGTAGAATAGCCACGCGGCAGCCGTTCTACGCGAACAACCGATTTCGCAACGTTCGTAGGAGAAACCGGAGGCGGCTAACGCGAAAAAGAGGCGACAAATTGTAAACGGTGAGCGGTAGCGAGGCACAACGTCGCATTGCCGTCGTCGAGGACGATTAAACGCGTAGGTGGAACGGATTCCCTTACAAAAAAGTATCAGCAAAAATACAACGTTTTCATCGTTAATTTGTTCTATAGCATTGTGACTCGATTTACACCGTATATCGATGTTAAATCTTCTTCGGACATCCTCGAGCAGGCGTTTCCGACCGATTTTTTCAATTCCCAGTGCTCGACAAATTTCAACGGAGAACATAACTCGAAAGTGGTCGTCCGAACGCGCGTCGATCAGTGTTTTGAATTGTCTACGCTCACAGCGAACGCTCGCGACCTCGACTCGCCCCCTGAACCACCGACGATCCCCTCTTTCTTTCAGCTTTATCGTTGGGTGATTATGTTCGTCTCGCAGCCGCGAATTTTCTGTCGAGCACAGCCTCCGGCGGAGCATCGATTCGATCCTTTTTCTTTCGTGGAATTGAAACACGCGCGTGCACGGGACATTTTCTACGAGTAAGAGACAGTTGAACGTAGAGGCTGTGTACCGGTACCGAAGTGATCTTTACAGCTGCAAATTCGTCGTTTAGCAACGAATGTGTGGGAGTCGCGCGCGCGCGCGTGATAGCCCGAGGGAATTGCGTGCACGCGACGTCAACGGCGAACACTTTTCTCAAAGACAAAATGGACGCATCCGCGAGAGGCGCACGGTCGAGTAACGTGACGCGTAGGAACTTTGTGTCTTCTCGGCCGACTATATGTCAGGTGCGAGTACGAGTGCGAACAGGAGCGCGTTGCAACGCCACGTTGATCGTCCTATGGTTCCGAGGAGAATCAGTCGGGTGCTGAGGAACTGGCTACAGTAATGTCTCTATTAGAGCGACAACCTCGAGGGAATTTGGTTGCAGAAGCCGTGTGCAGACCCAATTTTTTTTATTTACAAAGAACAAGCCGAACATAGAGAAGGACAGTTACTGTCCGTGTTTCTTTTTTCTCTATACGGCGACTGCGACTCTCTGCGTCGTGTTAACAGTGGTTCATACCGGTACACAGAACCGAGATCAGATTACTATGTTGGGGGGATGATAACTTCATCGCATCAATCGTGCGCAGCATTGTCGCTATAATAAAGAGACATCACTCTAGCAGCTAAGAGCTGCTCACACCCTCTTTGTTCTAAAAAATACAGTAAAGTCGCGATCTAGCTCCCATCGCCTGTTAAGGGACAAAGAAAAGTATAAAGGATGCCGAACGTAGAAAAGGACAGCATGTAAACACGGGCCGCGCGGCAGCCGAGCTTGTTCGCTTCTCGTGGGGATGCCCTTCAGTGGAAGGGGCAAGCAAAGGGACAGTGATCGTGATGATCCTTAGAGAGCTAAATCGCGACGTTATTGTATTTAACTCGTGTAATGATAGACTTTTTCTAGAGGTTCCTAGACGTTTCCCAACGTTTTTGGCTAGAATCTGCCTATTACTAAATTCTTTCAGCGTCCTTGTGCGTATAATCTTTTGATCGTGGCCGGCCACGCTGGAAAACCATGTTCTAGATTCGATAGAATACCCGTGGACGGTCTTTTCGAAACCATAGGGCAGGTCTTCGGGCTACTCCCTTCGAGCGTCGGCGACGAGGATCGACGAATCGAAGGGAGCACTCGCCTCGACTCCTTTCCAACCTGCATTCGAATAAATATCGAGAGGGGAGAGAGTCGACTATTCGTCACCTTGCACATCATTCACCTTCGGCCACGCCACAGCCACTTGCTCGAACTCGACGCTGACTCTACTTCTTCTTCTTCTTCCTCTTCTTCTTCTGCTCCTCCTTCACCTCGTTCTTCACGCGCTGTGTTCATTGCCCTGGCATTTTTTCTCGTTTTTGCTTGATTGTTCAGTCGGTCAACGAATCGATCATCTAGGTAACAATCATCGTCAATCGTTGTTCATGTCCTTTAATTCGGTGTAGGCGATCCTCTTCCGGTAGAGGTTGCTGTTAGGCGAAATCATGGTCCTCTTGTTCGGCATCGTGGACGGCCCAGGGACGATGTACTGCCGTCTCTTGTAAACCACCATTCTGTAAATAGGACAAATATTGTCAGATCGATCGTTCCGAGTACTTGTCAATTCGCTACGGAATGCGCGCTAATTTTTTTCATAATGCTACCGACTTTTCTGGCCGCGTCGACTAGGTAATAATAATCACTGACTGCGGATCGTCATAGAATTCAGTACGATTGTTATTTATTGCGGAGCTAAAAATATTATTAGCAGGCTGCGGATTTTATGCATTTATGACAGAAATGGTTAAGTCGAATTTGAAAAAGTTTACAGCCGAAGTAAATTTACAAACATCTCGGTGTATTATTATCAGCCCACTAGATTCATTAAAGAAGCTAAACCAGTTTCTCCTCGGCTCTCGGTTTTTTAAAATTTATGCATTTTTGTTTTTCATGAACTTCCGCAGTCTAGTTATTACCAATGAAAGTAAAATTTTATTTGGTACTTGGTACTTCGTCGCTAAATACATTGGTCGAATTTTATACGATGTTCCCCAATTGCGGTAGTCGACGCTTTCGAATTGAACGACGGCCATTAAGCGATTGAAAACATCGAAAATTTACGCGCCTCCGAGGTCGCATTGATGGAACGACTTTCCGTGCAACAAATTAACAGACCACCCGTGCTTAACTATGATCGCTCGATTAAATCCGTTAATCAAGCCACGACGAACCATTAGACGATTGCCTGTGCTATCGCAACAGAGAGTAGCTGGTTCTTGGAAACCATGGATACTATGTACAATTACGTTATCTTCGTCGATCGGCTCTACCTACAGTTCCTACACCGCGATCCTCAACGTAACGTCATTCTAATTAATTTTTTTACAGCGCTGCAAGCTAATCTCTCTCTCTCTCTCTCAGAGCGAAATCTCGGGACATCGTTCACCACGAGGCCGAGCGTGGACGTACAACGAACACTTGTTTTTCCCCTGACGGATGATTAATTCTTATTGTAGTCGAACCAAAACGTATAAATTATTTAAAACCTTTCTGTATTAGATTAGACTCCCCGAGATTCGAGTATTCGACAACTCGAATTTCTCATGTTTCACTTATTACACTGTCCAACAAATTTCAACTTTTTTTATGTTTCCATATAACTGTTGAAAAAAGACATATTTTTCGACCTTGAACAAATATTGTGATGTTATTATATAAGATATTGTATTGTTCTTTTCAGCAAAAGATTCTCTAGACTTTCCCGAATCCAGTGATGTGCAATAGTAATACGTTGTAATTGTTTAAACATGTTTACTGGATTTGGAAAAGTCTAGAGAATCTTTTGCTGTAAAGAACAATTCAATATCTTATATAATAACATCACAATATTTCTTCAAAATCGAAAAATGTCTTTTTTTTCAAATTCAAATTTCTCAAAAATTGTGCGCGTAGAAGAAAAATTAAGACCAGATTCAGAATCACCGCGAAAAACTCTATAAGATCCACCCAACAGTTGTATAGAAACATTTTTGTTGTTGTACAGTGTTATAACAACCCGTTACATATTTTTTTACCCGTTTGCACCCGTTACATATTTTCTTTAGTAGATCATAAGCTACAACATATGAAAAATCCAACTGATTGTACCAGTGGCGCATCCAGTGGGGGGGGGGGGGGGGCAAATCCCCAATGAAAAAGAAACAAACCCCTGGAAAATTAGCTAAACTGTAAAATAGCTACTTCCTCTCCGATTTCGATGATTTTTGGATATGTTATATGTAAAACTAAACATTTTGAACAACTTTTCCCTATACATATAAGGCATACCTCAGTTAGCTTCTGACATATTTGCAAAAACTGCTGATACTAGACTCTGAATTGAATTTTGCTTATTGTTGTGCGTCTGTGGCCGTGTACATGTCACTCGTGGTGCACCCACAGTCGATTTTTTCTGTTTACAAACAATAGTGCTCTAGTATCGGCAGTTTTTTGTTTATTGACAATGATCGCAGAGTCATTTCGGTTACGCGTCGCTAAAAAAAGGTCATTTTGCTCAACTCATCCCCTGGGTGCGCCCCTGCATTTTACCGGGATAGATTTTCCATATGATTAGTGCGGGGTTCTTTCTTGCTTGACGATCGAACGAAACGAATTCTCCGGATCGCGGAGCCCTCGACGCGCGGTGTTCGCGTGGTCTCTTGAGCCACGTACGGTGACGTAACTCGTCGTTCTTTCCCGCAGATACACGGTTTGAAAGTGCACTCCTCGGGAATCACGGCCACGGGAAAAGAAGAGCGGTGCATGCTGGGTCTGACGCATAATCACGTCGAGAGGAACAAGTGCATCCTTGAGATCGACCATCGCGGAATTTCGCGTCAAATGGTTGAACGACGTGTTCCTGTCACGCCCATTCGCGTGTTCACGTGTTCACGTGTTCGCGTGCGCTTGTACACTGCCGTACAAAAGTTTCCATTCTCTCGTGGAACGCTCTCTTCCTCTGTGACCATTTTGCATCTTCCCCTACAAACACATTTCGAGATACCAATTCAAAGACCAATTGCCTCGTTCGGCCGAGAAATTGTCGAGGTGACGCTGTAACAAGGTAACAATCAGCGGCGCCATGCGTGGAACATTGTTGTGCGATTATTTTTCAAAACACATTACAAAATTGAGACTTTATAGATGTCTCGGTTGATCTTTTCGCTACCGTGGACGAGATATCTCGTCAGATGATTTTGTCGTACATTGCTATTGACAAAATATCTCGTGTATCTTTATTACCGATCAGACCTGGCTAAAAGATATTTCATCCAAGAAATAGTCATATTTGCAAATACGATTTTTCAAAACCGTTACGTGTGCTCCATTTAGAACTAATACTAAATTACTGTTTCGAATGAAACATATGCAATACAGTTATGAGAAATGGTATTTGCAAATATTTCTATTTCTTAGTTGAAATATTTTTTTCTTACTATAAATATTAAACACTCCATGTTTTACATAATTAACGTTTATCTTGTGAAATGTATAATGTGACGGAAATTTTTCTTCCGTAGGCCATTTCTTGTTTGCAAACCACATATTCTTTTCAGTTTGTTCATTTTATGTGTGTTGTATTTTTGTGTATTAGATCTTCTGCATCGAATACAATTATCAATAGTAAAAATTCGAATATTTATCATCTTTAAGCACCTTCCATCAATGATGGCATTTATTAGAAATCGATTACGTCCGTCAAATTTTCAAACAAAACACATCATGTCCATAATAAATATACGCGAGATACTTCGTCCACAGTATTGTTCGACGAAATCATGGTGACGAGATATCTCGTTCATATTATCGTTTCGTGAAAGGTTTAAACAATGTTATTCTTCCTTCGATACCAGAAAAATTGTGGATGAAGCTTCTGCGAGAGTCTGACGCGCGGAAGAGGCTTCCGGTGGCGCCACTGGCTTTGCTACCTTGCTCTATCCTCGTCCGATCGTCTTCCATTTGCACGCCATTTGCAATTGTTGCGTGTCCAGTGTCGAGTGTCGCCTAGAACCAGGCCGACTACAAGATTGCTCGTTCTCACGCGACCGAGAGTTCGCCGTTTTCGAGAGATCTGAACATTTTGTTTGTCGATTGCGGCATCTCGAAGATTGCCTTTCGTTTCCGGTTTCTGTTCAGCGATCCGCCTCGAGCGACACCGCAGAGGTCGGTTCTTAGAAGCGTAGAGATCGTTGATCCGGAAGATTTCGTGAGCTGGTCGAGACTAAGGCTGTAACTTTTCCGAAGCTTCGAAGGATTCGAAGAAACGAAGAGAACTTCGAAGTTTCCAAGTCTTCCACGTGCTCGAAATTTCAAAATCTTCGAAAGGTACCAATTGTTCGGTTTTCCCATGCAAAGGATGCCCCATATAAAAAAGAACTGCGAGCCACTTATCCCAGAACCCTCGAGAACCACAGTCTCATAAATTAGTTTAGTGTATATAATATAAATACGTTCAGTCGCGTCGTAAAATTGGTGAAACTTCGGAAAACTAACTGAATCTTCTAATAATTTACTACGGCGATTCGAAATTCGAAACTTTGATTCTCATCACCTTCGAATTTTCATAAATCGAAGTTTTGAGGCTTCGAAATCTTCGAGCTTCGAAGGAAAGTTTTACAGCCCTGGTCGAGAACTCGAGGGAGAACAAAAGGATTGTGAGGTTTCTGTCTTCTGGGATAGTTTCAAAAAGGAGAAGACAAGGAACAAAGTGCCGCTCATTCGAGCACCTTACTTCCCCCAAACCTTGAGTACTATCTTTCGACGGATTGGATCTCGGTCGACATCTTCACCGTATTTCCTACCATCGATGAAATTGATCTGAAACTGATACCTTCCACGAATTCGCCGAAAATCCACAGAAAAAAATTAATTTACTCCTCGAAGAGCGCGCCTACTCGGGAATAACGCGCAAACTTGGGATTGGTCGCATTCCAGGAAGGGAGGAAACCCGATCGAGAATGATCCTGAATGATCTAGCGAGAATCCGTCATTTAGGGATCAGGTCGGGTAGATGTTTCTGGTTTATTCAGTTTATTTCAAAGTCAGCACACAGACGACGGGGTAATACGAACGGAGGAAAGCTTGCGTCGGAGAAGGACGCGATCGAGTCCTGACATAGATCTTTCCGTCCTGGGAAAAGGATAGACGACCGGCGTGCTAACAGATCGAAGGGTCTACGATCGATCTTATTCGGCTTAGTCCTAAACGACGAATCTATGTACACTTTGATAAATACGCAACGCGAGGAATCGTACTCGGGGGAAGCAGACTTACCCTAACGAAGGATTCGGGGACAACGGAATTGCACCTGAACGTCGAAACAATCGTTATTATTTACGTAATCTCTTTGTACGTCCAACCTAAACCACCGACTGTCCACATTCAGCCATTTTCCTCTGAGCAAGATCTCCGGCTCCTGCGAGATTAACGCGCTCGCTGACACGTCAGCTTCTCCGATGCTCTCCGAAGATCGAATTTCTTGTTCGTAATCGCTAGACTGCGGGTCTTTATGCAAGATAAAAAATGTTTCATGCCCTTAAATATTCGTGACATGTCCACGGCTTTAAATTGTATCTAATCCGCGCCGAATCCGCAGTCTAGCAATTACTTTTCTCGATGTCGTCGAAATTTCGAGAGCCTAATCGAATCTGGAATCTCGACGTGGCAGTCGATGAGCGTCGACGAGCAGCAACTTTGGCGGTTCCCGGGTCTCTGTGGACCGTTCATTGAAACGCGATGTAAACACATTCAGTGTCTAGATCTGACTAGATAGATCCGCTGCTCGTTCTCGATCACTTTCAAACGCTGCCGGCCGTTCGACAGCGCAGAATCCGACCAAAAACGATGATTCTCTTTACAAGCAAGAGTTCCGCGTACCACTGGAAAGGATAAATGGTTTTTCGATTTCGAAAAACAGGTGAGATATATTTGTAAAATTTTGTCTTCCCGAGCGTTACAGTACTCTGAATTGCATCACGGATCTTCCTGCGCAAAGTTTTGATTCGTTCTGCTGGTAGGTCGATGTGGTCCTATGTTCTGCGCTGTCGAGTAAACGCGAGCTAGGGCTCCCGCTTCTAAAGCCGACCGAAACAAAGGTTCGCTGCTCGTCACTGTTCTTATCTACACCCCCTAACTCTTCCGCTTCACTGTTTCATCACACTCGAATATACTCTAGTAATACTAACAACGATTATGGCCAAATGATCGTGCTCGATCGTCCGAGACACGAACGAGAATCTAAGGCTTGGGTCGCCGGCTTCTGTCAAACTTATAATTGGTATTTATACATCGTAGGAACGTGTTGCTCGACCAGCGATGAGGTCCCTCAATAATCACAGAATATCCTTCGCGGCGGATCACGCGTTAGTGGAATGGTTAAGTAATAGTAGTTAATAAACGCGACCGTTTTCTCAACGGTTAACCAGCCGGCCCAGCAACGTAGACTGTCGTAGACGATTCTGCGCCGAAAGTAGTCTGGAATGCGTCTCTCCGTTCCGCAAAGCCTACTGGCTACTGGAAAACCTTCCGACACCGTGGCCGGTCTTCGACCGTGTTGCCGATAACGGTCGATGATCGGCAAAACGGAGCCCGATCGAGTCTAGAGTCTAGAGAACAGAATCGGCCGTAGACACCGTTCTCTGCCGGATTCTTTCCGTTTCGTCGTCCGATCTCTAAAACTCGGTCAATTCTTTATCGTTCGAGCCTCAAGGTGCATTCTTCTAAGCGCGTCTAGACGCAGCGTTTTGCGATCCTGGATCTCTTACACGTTGACTTTTTTCCAGGATTGTAAGGGTGCGGGTTGCGTCTTCTCGTTTCTCGATAATGCAAATAATTACGATCGATAACTAATTAATTAATTATGTAATTTTCATTATTCGGCAGCGTCTACTTTTAAAGTCGATCGCGGCCTAGAAGATCTTTTTTCTATGCGCTTTTGACTACTAAAATGCAATCCTGGAAACTAGACTCTACTCCCTTAATGCGTCCAGACGCACAGCAGGAAGTTACGACAAATGGAGTACGGATCGCAAATAGCTGTGTCCAGACTAGAGATCGCGGTTTCCAACGTGTACTAAAATACACGTGTGTACACGTGAATAGGAATCGAGAAAGAATTCGGTCGAAAACACACGTGTATTTATAATACACGTGAAATAGGGATCTCCCGGCCAGACGTGCTTAGAAAATGGAAGAGAAGCACCGACTCCGTTTGCGAAGAGGATCTGCTCCGGTTCGCCGATAGATATGTACTAGCTAACAAAGAATAAAAATCACGAATCGCCCGAAGTGCCCGCACTCGCGCTTTCGTTTGGTCCTCTGTTTCTCTCTGGTCCTACGGACCTACTACCGCCGAGCTAAGCGAAAACAAATAAGAGGCTAAAGTTGTCTCTGCTCTGTGAGACAGAGAGACAACTCCGATCTCGCGGCGATCACACGATTCTCTACCGATAGAACGATTTGCTTTCGCGAAATGTATCCCCCAAAGACGCATACGACCAGAAGAAGGATATCTGAAACAGAAAGGTAAGGAAGAATCCGCATTATTATTGTGTCGAAAGTTCTCCCGAAATGCTCGAACCTCTTATTGAGCAGAATCGTTGTTCGCGACACTCGAGACACTCACCTCACCCTATGAATCCTGCGGCCAACGAAATTATAAGCGCGAGGATACCGGTCATCACCTGACCGGCCGTCGAGACGACCACAGCCGGTTGCGACGCCGCGTTCTCCACCACGTCGTTGGTCACGAAACGGTCCTCCGCCGTCATTCGGTCGCCGTACTGCGCCATCAAGTCCATCACCACTCCGTTCGACCAGCCGAATCCAAGTTGCACCTCGTACTCGCCTCCACCCCCGTGACCGCCCGACACCGTCGCGTCGTACTGTCGACCGAAATCCAAATAATTCGTATGTCTGTTCGTCGCTGGTGGCGTCGAATTTCCCCCAAAGTGTTACTCGCATCGGCCGTGCGCGCCTTGAACTTCCTAAACGCGTGGTTATAGTGGAGCGGCGCGGTGAGCAATACAACGCAAAAAACCAATGTATTTCCTGGAGGATTAATTTTAATAATATAACCCTGGAGGATTTCCTTGGATGGAGGAGGAGTATTGGACCGTTCCACTATATACATACAGGGTGTCAGAAAAATCTGGAAACGGTGGAATATTTAAAGAATAAAGCATTTTAGAGAAAAATGGTTCAGACATTTATTTTATGGGTTCGTAAGGGTTATAAGATGGTGCCATTGGTTTTACCTTGAAGAGTCATTTGAAGGCCATATGAAAGTTACCTCAATTTTTTTAAATGGCACCTTCTATTTTTTATTACATATTCTTGTAGCTAAGTAAAACATTTGATTTAGTGTTTTGGGGTGCTCTCAAGATCAGCTCAAAGAATTTGTGATAAAAATAGGGAGTGCCATTTAAAAAAAATCGAGGTAGCCTTCACGTGACCTTCAAATGACTCTTTAAAGTCAAACTAATGGCACCATCTTATAGCCCTTGCGAAACCATAAAATACATGTGTAAACCATTTTAATCTAAAATTAATTAGTTTTCAGATATTCGAGCATTTCCAGGCTTTTCTAACAGCCTGTATATACAATTGCATTTCATTACATTATTTTGTTTTCACCGCGCCGCACCCTAATTGCTCAAATAGATAGTAAGCTACAAAATATGAAAAATCCACCTAATTTTACCGGGATAGATACTCCATATGATCAGTACGGGGTACTTTATGAAGTATATTATATTGAAAAACAAAATGCTTAATCCCGCGGGTTCGACAGAAATCCCACATCCACCCCGCGGGATTGCAAACCCTAAGCCGGGTGTTTCTGATATTCCGAGTTCGAGCGCGCGAATGCTTTAGGAAAAATTCGAGTGTTCGATGTTCCATCACGGACACGATCCGCACCCCGTTCACGTGTCTATACAATTACCTTCTCGAACATGCTTTGCGTCTCGTTGAACGCTTTGTAATTGCTGCGCACCCATCTCTGACTGATCTCGTAGGCGAGTCTCTGTGCCCACGGGTCTCCGGTGTTGTTCAACGACATGATGACAAAATATTGGAGCGGTGGCCAAGCGTTCGGGTAGTCCCATTGTTCACCGGAATGTTCCAACGTCGACGGTATACCGCCGAGATTCAGCATGATCTGATTCTTCTCGAGATACTTGAGCACCTTCGCCACGTACTCCTCCCGCCTTTTGAGATCGTAGCAGTTGGTCCAGAGCGGTAGAACGTTCGTCGGATAGAAGTAATCTCTCTTGATGTCGTTCATGATGTCGTAGTCCAGCCACGCGCCGACTTCGTCGTGCCACAACACGGCCGTCACCGCTCTCTTCCATTCTTCCGCGACTTTCCGATAGTACGCAGCCTTTGTCTCGTTGCCCATCCTCTGGCTGTACTGCGCCAGCAGCTGCGCGTTTCCGTAGATGATCGAGTTCAGGTCGACGGGGATAATGCATCTCGTTTTCAAATTCGTCAGGTTACCTAGAGAACAGCTTTATACAGTTTCCGAGAACTTCTGTCTGCCTATCTTTCCGTTCTTCTGTATGTTCTTTGAATTTTCGCGCGCAACCGACTCGCCGCGCACCGCTTTCACCCGAGGAAACGGAACGGACGGGGGGCCTTGAACGAACCGCCGATCGTGATATCTCCCCCGAGACACCTCGGATAATACGGAACGCGTGGCACAACATGTAATTGCCGACACAGTTTCTCGAGGCGTGCGCGCCGCTTTATTTCGGAACGGTTTCAAGAAGCGAGAAGAACAAAAAAGAAAGAAAGAAAAAAGCGTCGCGTAAGTAGGAAGGGGAGACTGTTTCGCGAGCAAAGAGCGTACCTTTGTTCGTGCCGTCGAGTATGAACCAACGGGTGGAGAAGTCCCAGCCGGATTCCGCGGCAGTCTTTAGCTCCGAATAGTAATTCTCTTTCTCCTCGGTGGTGCGGAAGCTTTGGCTGGTCAGATAATCCTCTCTGGTTGAGAAAATCGTCTCGTCGTTAAACGATCGAACCGCAAATACGACAGCAGGTTCGCGGTACGTATCATACAAGTTTCCCGAGCGAAATCGAGGATTCCGGATAGGCGCCGGTAAGGAGTGGGCGGGTAGTGGGCGGTTAGTGGGCGGTGCTGGAGCCAACCACCTCCCGCTTCTTCGTTTACGCGCCATAGAAACCCCGTTCGCTCGGTAAAGCTGTACGACAGGGGTGGGCACGATAGGGACCCCTCAAACTCCTGCTTCCCCGACCAACTTTCCTTTCTTTCTTCCATGGCAACGACGGATGCTGAAGGGGAATAATGATCGCTATGGTGGAAACGGTCTTCGCTGAATTCAGAGAAAAATGCCCACCCCTGCTGCACGAGAAAACTTTCTAAACGATTCTTACTTGTAGGATTCTGGTCGCGGTCCCGCGGATTCCTCGTAGTATCTGGCCAAGGTGTACTTGATGCCGTCCACCTCGACCTCGACCGTCCGATTGGTCATCCAGAACTGAAACTCCTTCTCGAGAGTGGGAAAGTTCTCTTCCAGCCATTCGTAGTCGTTCGTCACCTTCAAGTACTGGTCGACCATGGGCAAGAGTAGGGGCGGATGGGATCTCATGGCGTAGTAGATCCGCCCACCGTTCGGTATGAAACCGATCTTGTCGACGATCGAGACGAAGTTTGTCAGCATCCCCTTCACGGTGGTGTACATCTCCGAGAGAAGCAGCCCCTTGATGATCCAGTACGAGTCCCAGTAATAGAACTCCCGAAATCTGCCGCCGGGTACGATCACTGGGTTCGGTACGTAGATGATGGAATATTGATCCTCGTTGATCCTTACATCGTCCTTCATCTGCCGACCGAGCATCTTCCAGATGTGATTCAAATCGGACGCGAATTTCCGGAGATCCTCGTCGAGGATCTTGTTGAGGAATTTTGGTCGGCTGGTCCAGTCTACCGGATCCCACTCTTCGAACTCCGAACCGGCCGGGTCGAACGTTCTGTTGACAAACTGCTCGATCTGCTGCCTGGTCGGCATCTGATCGACCTGCTCCATGAACTCGTGGAATAACGCCAGCGTCTGGTTCGGCGACTGTTTCATCTTCATGTCCACGAACGTTTTCGAGTCCTTGTAGATCGAGGCCATCTGTATCGTGTGCAGGAGCTCGCCATGGCAGTAAATATCGCTGTAAAGCCACACAACACGATCTCTAACCTTTCCGTTGTTTACCCCATTGAGACCGACATCCTCTCTCGGAGTTCGAGCAAACTCGATTCGCGGCTTCGGGGACTAGGGCTGTTAATTTCCGAAGCTTCGGCACTTCCAAGGAAACCTCGAAGTGTCCGAAGTTTCCAAGTGTTCGAATAGTATGAAGTTGTAACTTAATCAATGTTTTAGCTGCGGTGGCGTATTTTTCTTTTTATCGAAATGTACGAGTGTCTGTAATTGTATCGAATATAGCTTTTATCAGCGAAATTTCCAAGTTCAAAGTCCTTCGAAGCTCCGTTTTTTTAATCCTCTAATCATTTACTACGGAGTTTAGAATATCGAGGCTTCGATAATTCGAATCTCATCATCTTTGAAGTTACTGGAATCGAAGCTTCATAATCTTCGATCCTCGAAGGAAAGTAGCAGCCCTAATCGGAACAGTTCCGTGTCGAATAGAACAGTGTTCGGCAAACTGCGGCTCTTTCACAAAGGACATGTTTCAAATAAATCTATTTTATTTTAATTCTATAATATATTAACACAATTTTCAATCAGTCAGCGTTTTATAGCCAAATTCAAATAAAGAACAATTTCTACTCTATTTTTATCAATATATAAGATTATTACGAAGTATGACATCTAGTTTTATTCTAGGTTTCTTGTAAAGAAATTTGAGTCTGAAAAGAAATAGAAATAGCTGTACTGCTGACATTTGATTCTTTTGACTGACGAGTTTGCCGATCGCTGGAATAGGAGAATACTCACGGGAACGCGAGGAGTCGAACAACGAGTCGCGAACGATGACCTTGAAGACGAAGCACTCGCGATAAGTATCAAAACGGACAATCAACGTTCCTACAGTCGCGTCGATAGGCGGATCATTAATTTTGCGCGCGATTCTCTGTCGATTTCGCGAGCCAACCGATTTTTTCCCACGACTGTCGTTGAACGATAGATCTTTAGGCGAATTCGCAATTGAGAAACGTTCACACATATGTATATCCAAGAGAACGGGATGTAGAGAATTCATTACTACGTCCAATGTCGTTGCAAACGCATAAAGATCCGCGTTTCGATCGTCTTCTTTGGAAGAGACGCACGATCGAGGACGACGATCAACGTATCCACGGCTTATCTAAACGATTTGCGTTTCAGACGGGTCCCGCCACCTTCTCGCGCGAATCAAATGGTTTCTTGTACGGCGTCTCGTCTCGCGAATAATCGGGAAAAATCTGTCCGTGTCGATTCCACCTCACCGCGATCGGAGCTACCGAGCGAGTTTCACCGATCGCGCAAGAAAAACGAAAGTTTCGCGCGGCTCTGTAAACGCTGATGATACGGCTGCTTTTCATTTTGGAATCGCATCGACTCCCGATGCTCCACGAATCTGAGAAATGCTTCGTGCCGGGACAAAGAAAAATGCGAGATTGTTTCGTTATCGGTTAGCGCTCGTGGAATTTGTAATCGACGAGGACGGGGTGTATCTTGAATTCCGAATTCCGTGAGAAATTCTACGCACAGCTATTGAAATTCTTTGAATTCTTCTACGTACAGGTATCGGAATTCTTTGAATTCTTCTACGTTCTGTATATTAAATCTTTGAATTCTTTTACGCTCTGTATATTGGAATTCTTTGAATTCTTCTACGTAGAGGTATTGGAATTCTTTGAATTCTTCTACGTACAGGTATTGGAATACTTTGAATTCTTCTACGTTCAGATATTGGAATTCTCTAAATTCTTCTACGTACAGGTATTGGAATTATTTGAATTCTTCTACGTTCTGTATATTTGAATTCTCTGAAATGCAACGGAGAAGATGGACGTCGACGAGAAACCTGCGTACTTACATCTGCTCGGCGGAATATTGTCGCGACACCGTGTCGAACACGCTCGTATCCCCTTAATCGGTCTAATATTTGTCGCGAGCAATCTAGATATCCATTACAGCGACGCGTCCCGCGACGCAGGCGTCGCGTTTTAGAGCGACCGGTGCGAGAAAGACAACGCGAACGTTGAACGTGCGCTTCGCTATACTTACAAGGGACATTAGCCAAGTATAACACGCCGATTTTAACGAAGTTCGTACAGGATACATTTCCTTGAAAAATATTTCATACGTATTTCTTTTTTGGCTGCTGAGATTCATGTTTGGGATGTGAAACCCTTAATTTTGCTATCACAAAAAACACGTGTTCTATTTAGGTCCATAGATTACGCACATAAAGTTACATAGATATGGATAAACAATTAATAATAAACATTAATAGGAAACAATTAATAATAAATAATTAATAAGAAATATGGTAAAAAAATTAATTCTTTAACTCTACGTAACATATTTGTATAAATTCTCAATTTATAAGACTGTACATTGGCCACACTGTCGATTGGCTACACAAGGAGTAAATATTTAAAGAAATAATTTCTTCTGAAATCTTTTTACGTGACTATATTCCTCGACCGGAAACACGCAGGTTTTAAAGATGAACGTCAGCAGCTAAGAAAAATACGTGTAAAATAATTTTCAACAAGCTACATCCTGTATAAATTTCATCGAATTCGTCGTGTTACACTTGGATGACGTTTCTTCGTCTCCGATTCCGCAATCGCCGCGTTACTCTCGAATTTCGATTCTGTTTTTTCACAGAATCGTGCGATCCTTTTCTTCTCAACGTATTCCATGAGCAGATACGTATAAATATGGATGACGTATAAGTATATCCCTGTGTTTGCGCAACGAAAACGACGCAGCGGCAAGAACGATAATCGAAAGGACGCGTCGTGTGCTCAATTACATTTCGACTGTTGAAACGAGCGAGACCGATGCACGATTCGTTGACGATTTTAGGAGAGGACGTCGCCGACACTGGCGATCGTACCGAACGGCATCGTTCGCAACAGATAACGCGCGACACTCAGGGTCAATTGGAATTTAATTGCCGTCGATAATCTCGTGCGGATTGTTTCCGATGCGAGACGAGACGAGCAATTATACGCTCAACGGGAAACTAATGTCGCTTTCCTGATAACGCTAATGGGAATCGTTGTCTACCCAATTTGTCGCTCGTTAGTCCACATCTTTTTCTCGGTGAACAGACGATGTCCGTTCGCGTAATTTTACATCGTTGATACAAACCACGACCTATCTTCTACGTACTACAGACAGAAGGTTATTCCCAGTGGCGCGTTACCCTAACTTCGACAAATTCCCAGCGAACCGAGGAAAACGTGTCCTTGAACACAAACCAAGATCGAAATTCTACGTTTTTCTCATAAAAAATTTCAAAACCAAACTCTAATCCGAGAAAATTGATCATACAGTAAATTCGCGATTCTCGTCAGTCTGTGTTCTGCACGGACAGTGATCCCATACTGACATTATTACTTTTATGATTGCGTCCATCGCGCCGACCAAATGTCAAGGTAATTTTAACAATATTTCTAACAATTCCAGATGCCAATTTCCAATTGTTTTATTTCTTCCAACGTGAAAGTTATTTGACTATTTAGTTCTATCTGACTATTTAGTTGTAACGCGCCACTGGTTATTTCGAAGTTTGTCTTCGAAAACGACGTTCGAAGATAACGATCGTTATTTTTTGCGCACACGGCATAATCTCGTACCTGTCTGTGGCATCTATTCGCGGGGATTTTCTTTTATAGCTCGTAAAGATCTCCGGAGAAGTACGAGACCGCGTTTACTTTTGGATTTCAATTTCTTTTACGAGCGTTACCTGTAGAAAGTTCGGCAGAATTCCTTCGTTACGCACCCTCGACCCTTAAACGACCGAG
>CM052335.1:15619259-15791317 GCA_028455595.1 Lasioglossum vierecki
AAAATCAGTGGAAAAACGAAGTTTGAAACCAAGTGTTCTGGAGTCGGAGTTAACAATATGATAAATATGGTTGGAAAAGTTTAAGGTAGAGGGGAAATGAATTCCTCAATCCTTTACCTCATTTATTGAGGAGAGAACACTGTTATTGGGATGGTAAAGATGTACGAAAGGTACAGACCTACGAGACGGCCGCATAACATAGCATTTCTTAATGTTAAGTTCAATTCCGTTCATACGACACGAATTGCTTATTCTAATCGATCGATCGGAGCCGAAATTTCTGTTTGTCCAAGGTCTGACGCAAAAGTCTTATCAGTTGTTCCACAGAAGTCGACTGACCTCCTTCGTCCTTAATGATTTCTTACGAAACACGTATGTTCGTTGTACACGCGGTACGCTTGTTCAAACAATACTGGTCTCGATATTATACAAAACGATTTTCTCTACTTCCAATCATTTCGTTTGCGATTACTGTACGTCCTACGAAAGAAGACAGTTCCGTGTGCATACGCGCTTCGAGCAGAGAAAGGACTCAGTGTGCAAGTAGGTTGGCTGGTAGGTGGCACCAAGGACGAAGGATGGGTTGTCTGAATTTTCTTCGGAATCGAACCTGTTCGGTGAATCGATTTTCGAACCTCGATATCTCGTGAGGGGTATCACTAGGAAACTTACCACCTACGATAAACTTGTTACCCGTTATGGCTGAGCGGCAGGACTTCGTGCGTCCGGAGCGCAGAAAATTATGCAACAGCAGTGTTGTCAACAGGTTTTTCACTTTATCCTCGCTTCGCCAAAAGCATCGACAACAAAGAAAAAGCAATGTTTATTCTAGATTGATGTTTGCTTAAATACGTTTACAATGCGGTACTCCCCGCGACGCTTGCGAGCCTCGTTCGAAATAATCGCACGCGTTCTATTCCAGTTTGTCGGCACACACCTTTTCGTTTCTTCCGCGCGGGAGAGGAATAGAGACGATTATTATCGACCAACGAGCCGAACGAATCGCACCTTGAATAGCCGCCGAGGAAAAAGAAGTGGCATTTTCTTGCTGAAGCTAACACGTCTAACGAGCATCCCATGTTCGTATGGTTACGCGAACGAGGAAACGGAAGCGAGAGGAGCACGAGAACGAAAAACCTTCGCATGTCGAAAAAGGCCCCATGGGTAAAACCGAGGAAGCGATTCTATCGCGATCGGTGCAGCAAGTGTCGACGGTAACGTCACCGGGGAACGCTCGATCATCGTAGCCTGCAGTAACGGGCAATAAGTCATCGCGTACGGCATCAATCGTCGTTATCTATTTGCAGAATTCGTGACGCGATGTCCACCCGCGAGCGAACTTTGAGCCGGGATTAAATATGTAATCGGACATGATTTAACGCGACGCAATCGTCTCTACGATGATCGACGGTTCTGACAACCTGGCTTCACTGTTTTTTATTATTATTTATTATAGACGGACAGAAGCCTTTTTTACATAAGTATTTACAAAGAAAAGAAAAAAAGAGAAAGATACAAGACTATTTATCCAATGAGAAAGAAGGAACATGCGCACAAAAAGCAAAAAAAAAAACAAAATAATACTGGTACATTAAATAGACATATTATCATATATTTTTGAAGAATACTTCCCTCAAACTATCATCGAAATAAAATTCGATTTTGTTGTGGTCGATTTGTAGTCATTGGAGAATACAAAACGTGGTAGTAAGAATACAATAAATTTAGAGTTACTATATTTTTTAAAGATATTACGGCCGACGCAGAAATTTTAATTATGAACTACTACCTTTCTCGTCTGTCGATGCCGATGAGCTAGAGACTTGAAGTTTTTTTACTCTAAAATTAAACATTTCTTCCGACCATTCTATATAGTTTGTTTCTTACTTTATAGATACGAAATTGATGTATTACCTCGTAGAATACCTAAATGTATAGTAATTGATTAGATAACAACATATTTAATAATGTGAATTATATTTTGGATAGTGGTACAGCTACTTTTTAGTGGCGACTCTGGGTCGCCACTCGAAACAAGCATCCGAACAAGCGGTAGTATCTGAATCGTACGTGAATCGGAAAGGCCCGCTTTCCACGAGAGGGAAAACCGGAGATCGTGTCATACCGATCAACGATAGCGCGTCACGATTCGGCGAAAGTTCGATGGGGGCGGTCACCTACCCGCCCACGCGAGCAAATCTCATCCGTTTGACTTTGAACACCGAGGAACAGTCCCCTCCAACCCTGTGCCGCGTTACGATTTTCGTCTAGCGAGAAGTAGGACGCGCGCGTCACGGTCCGCTGAAAGTGCCAGCACGAAAACGTATCTGCTCCAAGGTCCCTGACGAAAACAAAAAAAAACCAATCGCGTTCTACAATGTCTGCGTTCGAACCAGTTTCGTTTTTTGATCGTCACGGGTGATAAGAAAAAAAAGGAACGGTAGACGATCGCCTGGGTACGCGTACCCAGCTGATCGCGGCCGTTTCGCGGATCCATGTGTGTACAGTTGCTCGGGAAATTGTTCGAACAATAGCGCGTGGTAACTAAAATTTGTTCAAATAACGCTTCGACCGGGATAAAACAATAAATTATTGTCTGCTCGAAGAATAGTATCCGAGCTTTATTTTTCATTTAATTAATAATCATATCTTTTAGGAAATGGGTTATGAAACTCATAAAAACACTGTAGTATTTGGTTTAAGACTGTTTTATTAAAAGGCACGGAAGGACGACTTAACTGTTCGGCTAGCAGACACGAAGCAAAGAAAATAAATAAGATAGTTGTAGAGGCGGAAGAGAAAATCTGTCGCCCATACTTGACTTTAGGGAAAACCCTGGCCTTGGGTACGACGAATACCAGGCCTACGGGTCCGGTGATATCTGGTCTATTATTCTATGCAAGAGAAACACTAGTGTTTCTCATGAACCACGTAATTCATTTTTGCACTGGCAGTTGCATTTTCATTAGTAATAATCCAACAATATCGTTTGTCCATCTCTACTTGCGCAAATCAATTTCTATGTACCCGAACGTGTGTTGAGAAGTAAGCTGAATTTCAAACACTTAAAGCAAGATCTACTTAAGGATTAATTAATCCAATGAATCGCATTATTGCAGACTCAAGCACTATTTTTTTATTCAGTCAGATTTCTTTATTCAGTCAAAATTTTCAAAAGCAACTACGGAGGATTATAGAATAATACCATATCGTTGGTACCATCAGTTTTTGTGCATGTCTATTCTTTTTTATTAGACGAGTAGTCTTTTATATTTCTCTTTCTTTTATTGTAAAAACTTATGTAAAAGGGCTTCAGTCGATTGGGATCTGTATTTTATAGCTGGTTTAATAGCAAATTATGAATATAATTTTTAAAAAATTATTGTTTTATCAACATTAAGACAATTAGGGTTTAACACTTAACATATGTATAAAATAATAATACGTTTGAAAACCTGCGGAGATATCGGATTGGCTCGAAAATGGCGTACATTCTCTGGCTCGAGGTTACGCATTCGCACGGAGCTAAAACTCTCGAAACTTCCGACATCAAAAAACGTGAAAATGTAAAAACCTTCGCAGCTTCTCGATTAGATTGCTGCTTAAGCTGTGTTTTTCCGAAAAGATGAATCCAAGGCCGACCGGCTAACTGTGGCAGATGCCAAGTAACGCTGATAGCGTATCAGCGACATTATTGAGCAGCCGAGGGTACTTTGCCGTAATCGGTACACGCAGGAAGGTCGAGACCATGGTTTTCCTGATCGCCGCGTGCCGCGGTCAACAAATTACGTAGGCGCGTGCTAAGGCACGCGTTGATGCGTCGATTAACGCGTCAAATTAACGCGTGTCGAATTCAGCGTTACGTGCGAAACGTGCGAGCCGACGATAAACGGAGAACGCGCCGATCGGGATCGTGCATGCGTGTACGTGCGTCTATTTGGTTTGGCGATTGCCGATTCGAGGAGGGAACACGCTTGTGCATACTTCCACGAGCCGAAAATTGCGGAGCGGAGCGGAGCAGAGCCGAACAGAGCAGTGCAGGGGTCGATTTAAATGGCGCGAGGAACGAGAACAGAGGTCGAGCAAGATTCATCGACCCCAATTGCGCGCAAGACACCTCCTCACCGTCTAATCTCGACGCTACACAAGCCCGAATGGACCAGTTGCTTCGGCCACAATCATCCTATTGGCTATTTTTAGTCGGAAATGGGTCGGTGCAGGGGGACCGCGTTATTCAGAGAACACGACACCGTGTTGTTCCTTCTGACGACCGTTTGATACCGAGCCTCGTGGCTCCAATCGCTTAGTCCGAAACCGGAAACCGACTTCTGCGTCGCCTCTTCTGTTCTTCCGCGATCGAGGTCGCGTTCCCTGTCATTTCTGACTTCGTCGTCGTCGACCCTCTCGTACGTGTTCTCCCATATACATGAGATGTATTTATACATAAAAAATTGTGTTTATTCGTCTACATGAATGATGTTATTCCCTTCAAAATAGACTCCATTTGATATTCCAATCCCCGAAATGCTTCTGGAACTCGATCTTTGGGATAGAACTTTCAGCTCCTCCAGCAGTACGCTTTTGATCTCGTCTATGCTTGAAGAAGGGGAGTATTCAAAAATATTGTTTAAGTCCTAAACGCACTTCGTTCTGGACACTATCAACTGAGGGCCTCCCTGTTTAAGATTAAACTTGCCGATGACACAAGTTGTCCATGTGGTTGTCTGGTACAGGATCCTAATCATGTGTTATGGCAATGCCCGATCTACGATAATAATAGAGATACTTTGATTTGCAAACTTTGCAACTAGGGTCACTCTCCACCCTATACGGTAAAGTCCTTTCTGTACGGGCGCTCTCTCTATCCCCTGTTTTTTATACATACATTTCTTAAATCTCACAGTTTATTTCTTTAATGTTAATATTGTATTCGAAAATGTTCAAAATATTCCTTAGTTATAGTTCATAAGTTATCCTTGTAATGTTAACATGCACAGCCACGTGCATGCTGCTAATAACTCCATGTGGGGTTTCACAGCTTAATAAAAAAAAGTCCTAAACGCACAGTCTTTTTTCAAAAATTTTTCTTATTTTTAATATTGCATTGTCATCCAGTTCTGAGCTATGTTGAAAGTTTCAAGTTTCTAGCTGATCGGGAAGTTATATTAAAATTAATTGCAAGATTTTTATAAAATAGTCAGACACACAGACAAGAAAGCGAACTAATAAAAACGTTGTAAAGACGACGACATTCTCTTTATTCTTGAAAATAAAAAATGTCAGCGTTGGTTTTGGCCAAAAAATCACGAACAAGCAATTAAGTGTGAGTAATGCATCATCGTACAATCGCTGATCCTATTAAAAACACTTGTAACCTCGAAAGCTGACAATAGACTAAACATAGAATACAACGACAAATGTACAGACACTTTTCATTCAAGTTTACCAAGACGACAAAAAAAAATGTGGTAAAATGGCGTGAATCGGACTAACACAATCCCGTGAAATTACAAAATTATTTCGCTATCGATGATATCAATAAATAAAGTAGGGACTTTATTGGTAATAATGGATTAGTACCAATTATCTGTTTCTAAAAAAGGATCCACTCAGACGATAACACGGTAAAACGGAACGGCATACCGCGGCGTGTGGCAACGAGTCTCTTAATTATATGCATCGGTGAATTAATTGTCGATCGCGTAACGAGCCTGCTATTAGATAATTCAGGAACGCGTTTTTTTTTTCGCGTAGCGTCGCAGCTGCGCACCTGCGCTACTTTGCATGGGAAACCCGATAGAATACAATTGGGTGACTGGTTTCCTATTCAACGAGCAGAACGCGTGGTTTTTTCTTTCTCGCGGTTCGAATTGGCTCATGGATCCATCCGTCGATCGCTCGTCGATTCGAAGAGAACCAAGGAGAAATAGTTATGCCATCTCGCAGCAATAACATCAAAATTTATTAGAGCACGTTCGGTATAGAAGATTTTCTTCTCGAATACTTTCGAGAAAGCGGAGTCGATCGGTTCGGCTTCCGAGCGGATCGAAGCAGGAGGGAATCGCGAACGAGCAAATAGGCGTCGATTTATCGCGAGTACTCGATAACTTGGTCGATTACGCGATTCGAAACGCGTATCCAATGTACACCTGTGACCGGTACTCCGATAAGAACGCGCGATCTTCTCCGTCGAGACTCCGATTCAACGATTAACCTTCCGCGGATTCACGCGACGAAAACCAGTTCGATTACCTAACCGATATATCGCGTCGATGATAGAACCTGGACACACGACCGACCTTCCGCCGTTTTCCCGTCAGATATTTCCTAGCGATCGAGGTGAACGGAAACACCGAAATTGTGCAAGTTCGGTCGATGCTAACACAATCGCTCGCCGTCCGAGAAGTCTCGAAATGATTTTGCAACTCGCGAACTCGCTCCGAACAACAGAGCCGAATCGAAGTAATTGTTACCATTTCCGAACGGAGACAATAACATCGCTGATATTCAGGAACGATCTTCCGGAAACAATTTAGACGGATGCTGAACATTCTTGGAAAAGGAATGCAACGATGTTTTCGATGATCGGTTCTCCCGCCGGACTGGAGGAAGCAGAATTCCTACCATATTATTTGTTTACATAATCGCAGAATTTCTCAAGCTTCGGAAAGAGAATCCGTGTATTTATTTATTAACGTTTCATGATGTCCTTTGTTGACTAACAGTGGTACGGTTGAATTTAAATATACAGATAACGTGTGCAGATATCTACTTCGTGTCGTTGATACAGGGTGAATCACGAATCGTGATCATTAGATTTGAAAACGATCAATCGAAAATGGTTTTAGCATGGTTTCAAGAGGGCTTTCAAGTGATTATAGAAAAATTTTTGCCAACTCTTTTTTTTACATGAATTTTCAAGGTCGTCTTCAGTTTCTTGCAAATACTCCTATAATTTTTGTACGCCTAGCCTTTAAAGGATTTCGAGACGAATTTGGCAAGTATAACATACACAACAATTGCTGTTATTTAAAAAAAAAAACATTTTTGATTGGATTGCTAAAAACAGAGTAATCACTACTGATTGCGATTCGTGGTTCACCCTGTACAATCGCTTGTCTATATTTACAGTAGGTGGCGCTTCTGTCGCCTCGCGGATCCTTGCCAAATTGCAAAAGTGCGTATCGCCATCTTTTGGCGAAGCGTCGCGACGATACGTACGGTGGAAACACCGATCGATAAGGAAGAGCAGTTGTAATTTACAATCGTCGGTAATGTAGAAATCTGTAATAGGTAACGGAGAGCCGGGGAAAAAACGTGTTCGCCGGGTAGCCGGATAACGAGCTAATATACAAAAATAGAACGCACGTATCTCGGAAACGATTTCCAGGTAAAATGAACTCGGACTTCGAGCAGGGTCCATATCGAACGTACGATTTAAAAGCAACTTGGCGTGTTTCAGGCTGACGCAATAGCAGTCGTCAGCCGTGTACTGGACGACGTTTCTTCGAAAAGCGACGGGAGACAGTGTGAACGACCAACAGAAATTTCGATCGATCATTTCACAAATCTATTTCGAAACGAATGCAAACGCGACCTTCATTTTTCCTCGAAAATCAAACCGCCGCGAGGAATTCCTTCAAACTGTCGACGGTTGCAATATTTATATTCGCTCGTGTCTTGTCTGATCGATGTGCAATGGATCACGCGGGAAAAACAAACGAGTTTTTGCGCATCACGATTCGAGATACAGCGTTCGGCAGTACGATTCAGAAAAATCTTCCCGCAATTACTACTTGTTCACGGATAATAATAAAATTTAATCGGAGATGATTCTTCTGATATACGCCGTGGTCCGATTCGCCGTACCGAGGAAGGAACAAAACAATAAAGCGCAATTGCACAAGCCGCCGATTATTTCATTGACCGGACTGACGTCAGTTGATCGAGAGAGAACCAATCGGAGAGCGTGGAGCGGCGAGCCCCCCCAAGAAAATCGCTCGATTTTCTCTGACCGTCGTCATTCGCGATTCTAATCGTCATCATGCTGCGACACTCGACTCCGATATCGTTCGACCTCCCGCAATGACGAATGATCCGGATGACGGACATATCGTTTATTGTTCGCGAGATCCTTGCGCCGCCGTTTAAACGTGCCACAATGTTTCCGCTACGCCGTTCATGTTCCAGTAACGTGTCTGTTCATACTGAGGCTTCATTGAAACAGCTATGAAGGACCGAAATTTTGATTGCAATCGGTCTCGATTATGGCTCTTCATACTGATCCTCATATCGGTTATCGAACCGTTATTTTATCAGTCCTAAGTCGGTTCTGATATTCACTTGCTAGAGAGCCAGGATAGCTGATCTTTATATACCATAAAGAACATGTTATTAATTCATTTTCGTCCTTAACACGTTTAACAGATTAAAAATAATATATAACAGTATTTTTAAATTCTTCTAATATTTCTACTGCTCGAAATTACATCTACATATTCATTTTCGTCATAAATGCATAAAATCTGCTGTCTATTTATACTGTTTCAAGGACCGAAACCCATATCATAATTGTTCTCAAGCCACCGGTTCGACCTTCTCTAAAAATTATTTTACAACTTCGAAAATCGGTGAGACGGGGCATTAGAGCGACATTGCTGTATCTAATACTAATATCAAAGAAAATGGCGTATGATTACATTGATTCTCATGTATATTCAACTTGAAAAGATTGGCCGGTTTTCCTGATTCGTTCGTTATTGGAAACTCCGTAACCGGATAATGAATTCGGTCGTATCGGTTTTTACGATCGCCAGGTGAGCACGTGTACCGAACAGAATCGACAGTGACGCGGTCGTGTAGTAGGCATTCTGGATTTTATTAATTGCAGAATCGAACGAGATCGCGCGATGCTCGTGAGAGACGAGCCACCGTGAAACCGAATCTAGGCCACCGACGACTGCCAAGTTTTACGCGAATATCTCTGTCGTCCCGTCTCGGTCGAGGTTCTGTTCTTGGTGGCAGTCCGAACAACATGCGTGACGCGTGACGGGCAACGCGTGACGTCTTGCACGCGTGTGCTCGAACATGAGCCTCAGGATTCTTCAACGCCTTCATTTGCCCTTCCTCGCCACTTGCTTTCCCTCGATTCCCGATCCCGATCTCGATTTTAACTTTAGGTACCAACCAAACTATTATTGTCAAATATTTCAATATATTATTTTATATTTATTCAATATATTATTATATTCAATATATTTTATTCAATATAATGAATAATTATATAATAATTATTTTATTCAATATATTATTTTATATTTATTTATAATATATTATTTAATATTTCAAAATATTATTGTTTCATTGTTTTAATCGACAACTTAAACAAAGCGAACTAAGCAGCCGCTTAGGGCCCCGGATGGTTTTGGGGGCAGAAAATGTTTAGTTTATTAAATTGTGTAACAGCGTTGGCTACCAGTAACAGATATTTTTGCTTAAAAAATGGTCATGCATTGTAGGGCCTCCCGACATCAAAATATTAAGTGTATGGCCTCTAAGTTGCACTGTGTGGAATTTTTAATTACTTTTCTCTCTTTTTTATGACATAATGAGAGTTTTCTTGAATTTTTTTTTTTGGTGGGTCCCTTTTACTATTTCGAAAATGTGGAACTTCAATGCTCTTCCTCGCCATTTACTTTCCCTCGATCGCAAACCCAATCTCGATTTTAGTTCTAGGAACTGTTAGCTGAAGTGCGTTATCCATGCAAGCAATGATGTATGCCGTGTATGTCGTTTGATCGATGTTGCACAGTGTAATGAATGTGGTAATGTATGTATGGTTCAGATATCGTTATTGTCGGTTGTTTGGTTCCCTCAGTTGTTCTTCGTGATACCATTGCGGATTGTTATACGTGGACAGCTGATTTTATGCATTCATAAAAAAAATAAGTAGCTGTAATTGAAAACATTAAAAGTATTAAACGAATTTCAAAATACGGATGTTTTTTTCAACCCAATAAACATATTCAGAGAGAAAATAAATTCCTTTGGCACTTCCCAGTTGGTTGCAAATCAGGTAAAAAATTTTTATTTCGTACAGAGATGTACGTTTGTACATACTATAACATAACTTGTTAAACTACGTCAATTCTGTCAGGTACCAACCAATTTATTATTGTTTCATTATTTGAATGAACATCTTCGACGTACAGCTTGTCAAATCTAGGTGTACAGATGAATGTCCCTCGCAAGGGGAAACCTCCTCGCTGCTCAATGGTAGATAGGCGGAACCTAGTAACGAGGTTTTTGTTTGTTTTTGTTTGTGTCTGCGCTTTCCTAAGTTTTGGTCAACCGTACAGCTAGATTTGACAAGTTGTACGTTCTAGTTTTCCCGCAGACGAATGATATACAATTTTATTGTTGTAAAAGTAAAATTGTACGGCGAGCACTTTTACTATTTTGAAAACGTGGCCTTCAATGCACTCTCAGGTCCAGATGCAAATCTTTCGCTGTTGGAAGAACAACGCAGAATCTCGACTGTTCAGCATTATATAAGATACGGCGCGGGAGAATTGTTTCTATTATTATCTTAGTATTTTCACGAAGATTCGTCGTCTGTGAAGATTGCTTCGACCGGTCGGAGAACTGTTGATTCGAATCTAATTTCAGCGAGCAACGCCTACGACTCGGTTCAACGACATTTCAACCGTTCTTCCCTTTGGCCAGCAATACGTAATAATTACATTGCAAACGCTCGCGTTCATGCGAATTCGGTATATGTATCAGGGAACTATTATGGGGTCAAAATCCTCGTTTACTAATTTACGACCCACTTGCTCGAGTAATCAATACCCAAAGGATCGACGTTCGACTCAGAAATTGCGCACGGTGGCTGATTACGAGGAAAATTGCAACGTCAGGCGGAGGCACGTCTCGTCGTTCGATCCTGTACAAAGTCTCGCAACGCGACACTTATTGCGTCACGCACGTTAAAATAGCTGGCACGAAGCACATGATCGAACGTTTCGACACGGACAAATAGTGGCCGTCGTCGAAACACGCGGGCAATTGGATAAAAAAAAAGCGATAATTGTTCGGGGATCTTTCAAGGACTGTTGAGAACGATTCAGGATGGTCGCCAACTATGGGCCGTCCCGACAATTCCCACCGTCGAGGAAATTCCAAGTTGAAAATCTGCTTTCCACGATAACCGATCAGAGTTCAATGTTAACCGCATCGCGTAACAGTAGAAACACGGTCGGTAGTGATTCGAGCGAGTCGTGGAACGACGCAATCCGTTTGGAATTCGCGGAATGCGAGTCAGAAGCGAATGAGAACCGCTGATGATCGAGCCCCTTGGTCGATGACCGGTCGGGCCAATCGCGAGCCGTCCCACGACCAACGCCTACGAATCCGACCAATCGGAGAACGAACACGACGGAGGCTCGTCTCGCGTATCCGCTTTCCTCGAGTTCCGAGAGTGGCGCATTGTTGACACTTCGCATGGCAATACTATCGCGATCGTACACAGTTCACGCCGACAAGCGGCGCGACGCTACGATCGAGCATCGATAGAGGGTGACAAACACGGAAAAACTCGTTGTAAGTTATACCCGTGATATAATGCTAGTCAAACGACTCGATTACGCGCGGTTCGCAGACGCACATTCACAGTTTCAAACGTTGCGTATTATTTTCTCTCTCTGACGTATTCGTTTAAAAAATCACTGTGCCATTTTGACTTGTACAATAACTCTGCGGCTGTCAGTAAGAACGCCGCACTTTCACTTTCGAGATATGGATGTTTAAAGTTTAAACTTTGTTTTTTTGAGCCCGATTAGATTAAAGAATTAGATTACAGTAATTTAGATCAGATTAAAGATTAAAGAAATTGCTTTAATGAATGTTTTGTTTGATAAATACATAATCCTATATTATAAAGTTCAATTAACGCTTAAACGCAATTTTTTGAAATTTTTTCCGAGAGAAAGTGTCGCTTTTTTTAATGCAACATTTATATATGCTTTCGAGAATTATACTGATTCTATCGATCGGTGATATACATTATCCCCTTCGGACTCGACTCAAAGATACGTTCCATGGCGATGCGAAGAATATTCGTCAGGGAAAAGATTTTACAAGCACCCGAATCTAATAATACCATTCGCGCGACCCTCTAACTCACTTTAAAATCAATCCTGGCAAACTCTCAATTGTGACATTGCCATACCGAATCTACCAGACGTTACTTAAGACAAACCGATATCTTGTTCCAATCGATATACATGGTTGAACCCTATCGACTCATCGATCTCGAGACCAACACATCGATATTCCTTACTTGCAGAGCCGCGGGAACGTCGCGAAGCTTGTCAAATAAATGGCAAACATTGTCCGCGATAAAAATAGTCTTTCCAAAATATTCCGCTGCATCGCGAAATGCCGAGTAAAACCGAGCGCGGAACGCGAATTGCCAAATTCAAGGTTACCTTCAGTTTTCTTCTAACCGAGAACAGATCTCTCGAGATTCAGTCAATTATAACGGCCGAACCACGTGCAAATCTTTTGCCCCCACTGATAGAGTTCTTTAGACCGTGCAGGGACAAGGACAACATTACGTAAGACCACTGAACAGGGTACAGTCAACCCTTCTGTAACGCGATTAATTACCGTGTTATAAGCTCAGAATTATTACAAACTAGCTGACCCGACAAACGTCCTGTCGAAATTTCAATAAATTGTACCGTTTCAAAATTAATGATTTTTGCAGTTTGTCCGAATTTTTTGACTTTCCTTTGTAATTATCTCGAATTTGTTTTCCTGAAAACTTTTCCAGAACGAACAAGATAAAAAACGAACTACACATATCCATAGTTGGAATCGTGAATTATGGTCTCGAGTTCATACAAAAATCCCATAGAAATCTTATTCGGACTATTACGAACATTTTCTTAAAAAAATTAACCAAATTGGTCCAGCCGTTCTAAAGTGATGCGCTCACCAACGAAAACAGCATTTCATTTTTATTTATATAGCAGATAGCAGACAGGAGATGGTAGATAGTAGATTATATTAAATTTGATACAGAATTAAGTCGCAATTTTTGCTCCATATTATGAAACTACCGGGTCATAGGAGGGTTTACTGTATCAGCATTGCTGGGCCGCTAACGAATATCGAGTTCACGTGAGACGACCCTCAACACGTGTCTTCGCGTGGATGCTATCGCGAGAAACCTGTAGTCCGCCGACAGGTTGGAAAAACGTACCTTCGTTGTCACTAAAGCCAGGCGAACAAGACAGAAGAGAAGCTCTGTGGCAATCACTAAATTCACTTGCACCCCCAGTCCGACGGTTGCCGACGATTTTATAGACGAAATCGTTCTAGTAATCTCTTATGTTAAAACACGCGCGAAATGAGAACCGACCAACCGAACTGAATACTACGGGTACTTGCGCGACAATGACGAAACCCGTCTAATCGTTGCGGAGAAACGTAAACGTGATCACCGTGCCGCGTTACGTATGTGACTGACCGAGAGTATCCCGACACCGAGACAACCTCCACCGTTCAGATTCTCTCTCTCTCTCTCCCTATGCGTGCATCCCCTCCTCCTTCACCCTCTACGTCTCTCTTACTTTGTCTCATTCCCCTCTCCCCGTACACTTGCCAAATCTCTCACTCCACTCCTCTACAGAATGCATAAGAAAGATAGCATCCGCGTAAACACACGAAGATCGATAATCTAACAATAATCGATTTAAAGCACTGTTTTCCAGCCTGGGATGCGCGGACTATTTACCAGGGTAAGCGGCAATTTTTTTTTGTAGTAATTACATTTTTCTGCAGAAAATAGAAAGTAGCGAGGCGCGGAGAAAAATTATCTTCGAGGAGTAGCATCAAGATTGGGAACCGCTTGTGCGAAGAGTTTTATGCAATATGAACGATGAAAAGAAAAAATTAGAAAGAGCGAATACTGTCGGCCCGAATCTGTTTCTATTGCGGTGTTCGTAACGAGAATGCGATGTATCGTATACCGAGAGGATGGATTGCGTTAAAATTTTGTCAAGGGGAAAAAGCAGCTTTTATTTTTTTTCCAATTTGTGGAAAGTTCGCCTCGCATGGACAACGATGATCCAGCCTGGGCAAGAACCCGGTATGAACTGGTTCAAGTCGACGCGTTTGCGTGCGCCGCGCCGTGGCAATCAGCCAAACGTCGAATTTACGCGAAGATCAGCGAAAGTTGCCGAAGACAAAACACGTGCACACGAGACGAATCATTCAGGAACCTCGTCGTTTCGCGAGTTGCCCACATGCCCGCCGACCGCGTAATCCAACTGAATTTGTATTTTGATCGACGCAATCGTAAAAAATTATACCCGATCCGTCACGATAAAAAAATAGAGTCGATACCAGACACGACATAGACTTATCGGCGCAATTTTAAAGCGTATGGACAATGCACGTGCACAATATATCCAAGCGCGTGCGTCTCTTATTAGAATAACTAATTGGACATTATACCTATCGCGGCGGGAATAAACGACGCTTGATCAATTCTAGTAGACACTGAGGTTCTACATCGTCATCAAATAACATCGATATATTTATTAAATGATTGGTCTGTAATTGTTTATGTCAGAGCTATCGAAAACTCGTAGAAACGTGGAAATTTGTCATGTAAGAAAAATAATGTGTATAATTGTTCGACAAATGCATCGTAACAAGTCGATGGTGACCGAAAGGGCACAAAAGAAGCCGAACGTAACACGTGTCGCTTGACCATGTATACTTATACACCTGGTTTCAGATAACATGCCTTGTTTCAAGATAGCATAGTCTACCAGATGACTGTTGTGGGCAAAGTGCTATAGATTATTGAGAAGCCTTAGTGTTAGTGTTAGAAGGAGAAGGTAATATATGTATATTTCAGTCTATTACTCGTTCATTTTTACTTTACTCTTGTTCTTTTAAATCGTGCTAAATCATTGTGTCAATTATAATTTGGAAAAAGTTCAATTTCAATGTAGATGTTGACAATATGAAATCTGTATTTATTTCCTAAGAACTTACTTTATTTTAAGAAAAGACTATAGTAAAAATATATAATATATATCACGGTTTTGTCGTTCGTCATATACAATTCTTTATGCAACGAGTTTGCACTATTTTTTCAAACGTTTAAGAAACAAAACATAAATGTACTTGCATACTACGCTTTTATATCGTCATCCACCATTTCCAATTATCTGTTAACGTCAGTTGTGGGCATCAGATATGTACTCCGTTATCTTGAAACACTACAAACCATGCTATACCTATATCCTATAACTATGTCTATAAGTACATATCTATACATGGTCAAAGCGTTTGACCATCTTTTAATATAGCATACAACACAGTGTTCAGTGTCCTCCCTTTTCAATCGTGATAGGATAATCGGTGCTTAATAAGGACGTAATTAACCCTACATTTTTAACTAACGAGTCGTGAATGCAACATTCAGATTCAATTTGACTGAACGTCCTGATATTATATCACGACCAATCGTGATACGCTGCTTGACGTCTGCAATGGTAACAATGACAATCGATTTTCAACAAAAGAAACATGCCGTCCGATCGTTCGAGCCACTTTGGTCGTACTGTTCTCCAATGACGGTGAGAAAGAACAAAAAAGAACGTCGACATTGTGCGAATGACGGTAAAGTGCTGTGTGTACGTACCGAGCTTTCAAGCGCCCTTAGATTACTCGAAGCGACCTTAACCTCGACACTATTTCACCATAGAAAAACCATGCCACGCTAACGAACGATTCACTACTGATCCCGGCGAACGTCTTCACGCGAGCACGTGCCACGGCGAAGATCTTTCTATCCGATCTGCAGGCATGCAAGAAAGAATCGCGCGCGTAAATCGAATATCCCACCGTTTCCGTATACGGTACACGTGACTCGTCGAACACACACTGCCAGCCTGTTGTCAGCAATGTAATTGGAGGTTAGGAACTACTGTTTCACGATTTAATTCGTTCGCAAGACGACCCTAACCAAGACGCAAGGAGTCGCCCGACGTGAGCAGTCGCGATAATTCTCAACAATCGGATGGGACGGCAACGGCACAATGCGAGAAAACTCTCATCGACCAGAATCGAAACGCGGCAGAGCGTACGGCACTGGTAACGAACTGTAATAGACGCGGCCTTTTAAAGAGGCACGAACGCTCCGGTGTCCAATCGTAGACTGACGCACAGCCATGAATCGGACGAACTTTTATGGTCCCTCTATCGACACTTATTACCGATAATTATGCAGTTGACGCGGCCGATCGCGGGGGGGTTCCTCTGTCCCCTTTGAAAATTACTTTCAGCGGCGTGTATTCGTGAATCAAGTGGTTAATGCTCGATGAACATTTCATTAAAATCGACGTTGCTCCTGATCCGATGTAAAAGCAATGAATAAATTGTAAAATTCCTCGAGGACGACCACAATTACCTCCTTTGTTCTCTCTGCTCTGTCGACATCATTGAAGCAAAACGCCTGACCATTGTAGTCTCAATTAACGTCGGGTCTTCTAATTGTTTTCTTCGATCAATGGAAATGACCGGATTGACTGAACAAAAGTAAGTTCTACTCGAACGATAACGTTGGCGATTCCACGCAGCCGACCGGTCACGCGATTTTTCTATCATGTCAAAATTGTATTGTGCGTTCTACGTCGAAAGAGAGAAATCTATGATAAACTGTACACTGTACGCATTTATGATATTTTAATATATTTTCTGTCAGAACGTTGTTTTTGTAGTTGGAAGTCGTTAATTATAAAAAAAGGAGAAGTGTCAACGGAACTACATAGATAACTGGTTCATTGCCAGAACGGTCATTAACAAAGTGATTTCTCAACGTTAGATTCTACGTGCGGGCACTCGTGTCCTTGCTGAAATTCCAGCTTTATCGCGGGGCAATGTCTGACGACTTGTTAATGACACGAAACAGCATATCGCCTTCTTGCATATTCCAAATAAAAATCATGGCTGTTTATGACTAAATATTGCGATGGAAGTAACAGAACCGAAACCTGCGTGTATGCATATATGTGTTGTCCGAATGTTGGCGTTGCGTGCTCGCAAAGTCGATGATAAGTACGTCGTAAATTATCATACATGTCTGCCCCAATGTTTTCTGTCGCGACTACGAAAAATTTTTCCACGATTAAACGATTCGATCAATTGGACGGGTCAACGAGAACGGAGGATTACTCGAACCTCCCCAAGTACGTTGACATAGTGTCGGGAGTTCTTTCACGCGTAAATGCCGGCGCGCGTGTGCGAAACCACCGAGAGACGTGTGCAGTGTGCACGCAGCATGTCTAAGTAATACGTTTGTACAGATACGGCGCATAAAATCGCTCGAGTGTAATTTTCGTATGAAAATGTAAGTAGGCTTGTTCTGAGGTGACCTTGAGAAGGGAAACATTCTGTCACCGTTAACCTTGAAAGTAGTTTTCATGAATCAATGAAATAGGTTCACTTTTATTGCGAGACAGATTTTCGACGAATTGAAAGATTTTATTTCCAGAAGTGGAGCCCTTACGATTTAGTTGGGACACCCTGTATACGTGTAATACTTCAGTGCGAATTAGTACTAACGCCGCGCCGACCGGCGACAGATTGATTTAAAGTGCCGCATCTCACGTACATTGAACTCGGTTCGAACCGATAACAGTGGCTATTACAGCGCTCAGAGATGAGTATAATTTCATTTGACCTCGGTTCACTGGTACACATGGTATTTGTATGAGTAACATTCGAAGGTTAGATGCGATATCGTGATAGAATCGACAGTGTTCAATGCAAGGAAACGATGTTTCCGATGCGTTTGGAATAATGATCTATAAAGGTCACCTAGGTTATGGTCCGATAGACAAGATGTTGTCATGTCTCTGACTAATTATGATTTCTGCACGCGCACCGAAATGTGTTGGAATATCAGACAGTGACCTTAACTTACCGGGTTCCAACCAGTTGATATCGATCAAATCTATCGCCGCCTGTCCCGCGATGACAGCGCAGTTGGTAGCCTTGATTGGTGCGCTGCCCGCTGCTACTCAGGCAACGGCGAGCTCCTTGCCAAACAACCAGCATCACTAGAAAATTAAATGAATTAACCTCAGGCTCTTTGTCTCCAACGACAAACTACATATACATATATTGTTTTTTAGAGTTGTGACTAAAATGCAGCAGTACACGAATACTTTTGTAATCGTTGTTCAAGTTTTGCCTGATTGGCAAAGGTAGGGTAGATGTACCTTTACTGCGGGTGTAATGTATTTTCATATTTTTATAATCTCAGGATTTGGAAAAACATTCTTTATAAAAGTTCTTTCTGTATATTCCTTTAAATTGCATAGGGAAAAGTTTTATTATTATTTCGATAGCAACTTCGACACAATAAAAATATAAAAAGAAACGTCTCTTGCCTTTTTAATAAAAAAATAAAGCCCCCAACATTATGTACATTAAAGTGAAGAAGGAGCTTATTACTCATTACTTCTAGATAAAGAGTATTATAGATAAAATAATTAATCCTACAAGTAATAAAAAAGACAGTAACAAAAATAAAAAACAAAGTAAAGCGAAGTGCACGAGAAGGTCCACTGGGCAAGATCCAAAGCAACTGAATACTTAAGAAAAGCAAAGAAAGAATGAAGATTTTAAGAAATAAAAAGGTAGAAGGACAGAGGAAGACGAAGGAGATTACATTAATGGGTACGCAGTGATTAGACTTCTTACACTTATCATTACTTCTTGATAAATCAGGAATAATATTAAAATAAAGTAAGATCGAAGCATGATCCACAGTAATTGGTACAATTACCCTGACGTTCAAAATTCGTGTCATTAATCAGCAATAATTTGCGAGATAAAGTTTTGGGTATGGCAAATTTAATTTATTTTGCGTTTTCAAGGTTACCGAAATTTATATGATAGCCGGTTTTTATTTGGTAAAGTCCCTCTCGCGTTAGTCAGTGGAAATTTCATCTTGACTGTTAGTCGAACATTCTTACCGATGGTTGTTTCTATGCCAAGTAATTACATACATTTTCACGAGTCATTTCCGTTGACGAATTCACCGAATAGCGTACGCGGAGAATATCGAGCAGATTAAAATACTTGCCAATTATATTTATAATTTCATTATATTCTTAGATGTTTCAGAATATAACGCCGCAATGTCTACTGACTGTATGTATTTTCGCCGTATCATCAGATAAAGAGCCTTGAACTTTACATAGATCAGGTTACGCGTTTTAGAACGATCATTTTCGTCAACTTCTCGAATGCAATTACCTACGAACGGCAAGGATGTTCACTGTGCGATTTGCTGCATTATCTATTCTAACAGTTCAGCGTAAATTTACGACGAGATCGTGGAAAGGTATAATCGTTTCTTTACTGCACTGAAGAGTACAACAAAACTACAGGGCACAGACATTTATAGTTTATTTTCTGTTATCGCAAGCACGATTGTGTAACTTGAAATTTGTATTATCTACGTTAATGCTTTCACGCGCTACAATAGATAGAGTTCGCTTGAAATGTGCAGTAACTATATAGGTAAATGCACGTGACGAATCTAATTTAAGGTCAAAACTGCATGCATACACATGTATTTAGATCGCAGAACAGATGCTGTATATCCGAAGCGTGTGCAAGCATGTGTCACTGCAGAGCACTGCAGAGGCGGAAGTCGCCGTCGTTGTATACTTTGTTGTTAGCGTCGATTGCCATTTCTCAAAGACGTAATTATATTAACAAAGCTTTAACGTTCGAATACGTTGTATACGCAAAACTTTGTACCCTAAGTTTTCGTTCTTTCGTCGCCGATTAAACAAACGTACCAAATCTAAATCAGCTTATGCATAACCACTGAAGAAACCGCAATGTTGTTTCAAACAAAGACACGTCCAACTAATACAATCGTAATCGCATAGAAAAGCAAAATGCAATTTTTACAGCTTATTGTGCAAAGTATAGACTGCAAATCACAGCATCGTTCGTTTAATATATGGATTAAAAGTGCATGACTTTCATTTACCTTGCGGACGTCAAGTATCTATACACGCGATGGCGTCTTCAATATTCCGCGCGGTCGTAGACAAACAATCAAATCCTCAATCGGTATTATCATGCATCACAAATCCTTCTTGCTTATCGATTCACCACTGCTTCACTATTTTCTGCACAGTGCACGCGTTGCGGACTTGCGTGTAAAAAAAATTAGTTGTCGAGTAAAAACACGGGAATTTTGCGCAACGATCGACGCGGCGATGTTTCACGATCGTAATGCAAGTAAAATTAATCTAAGAGAAGTGACGAATCAACGAACAGCGGACAATTCGGTTAACGGATGTTTTCTCGAATACAATACGGCGAATTAGTATCGAGTTTGACACGAACGGCAAACGATCAGCACCAGTCGAGGTACCATCGAGTACTGCCGAGCAACAACGACCAAGCGCATGCGTCTTTGCACCCTTGTGCCTTGTGCCGCCGGGAAGTATAAAGCTTACGTTGTAGATTTTGACATTGATCGATCAAAGTAATCCATTTGATCGATTGATTAATCCCTAAGACGAATTTAGCGCAATTTACAGTTACCATTAGAAATTGCAGTACCATTATTTAAAATATTGTTCACATAAGCGGTTTCCAACCTGGAAGGTGCGGACTATTGCAAGGGAGGCGGTAAAATTTTGTAATAAAAGATTCATTTTCGTACCGTGATATCTACAAATAAATAAAACTTAACCCTTTGCACTCGGAGCTATTTTAACTCGAAAATTAAACTTTTGATATAGAATGTTTTCATTACTTTTTTAAAGTTTATGGACATGAAATTGGTATAATATTTCATACAATACCTAAATTTAGTCATTGATTAGATTAGACAGCAATTTTTAGTGGCGCCTCTCAGAATCACTATATTGTATCTATTGAAAAAATGAAAAATACGGAGGCATAACAAAAAATTTTTCCGGGAATTTTTTAAGTTGGAAACCGCTGGTTTACGTTATTAAATATGCTGATGTCTAATCAATAAATTGCGAATCTTTATGCAAAATAAAAAATATCTACATTAATTGTAAAATAAGGAAATGAAATAATAATAAAAAAATAGACCGTGTAATTTTCACAATTGATCTTTATTTAAAAAGTATGCGAACAAATGTACGAATGATATTTTTGAATGGGAACGTTATATCGATACTTAAAGTCTTTATTTGCAAGAAAAATACTTATTTCACAATAATGTCCAAAAATTGTCTAACAATCAGTTATTGTTGTGAGTAAGTATATAAAAACTAACGGTTATTAATACTATACCAGTCCCACGGTAATTCTCGTTTGCAGAGTCAGTGACGAATTGTTATACAATAAAAAAAGGTGAATTCGGTGCATGTTGCGACGTAAAATCGAAGTAACAATGTCAACGCGTAAGTGCAATTCTTGCATTGTTTGTTTTGCATTTGTATGATCGTTTACAACGCTATAGATGAATATAAAAGAATGTTATATACATTGTTCGTCGAAATAAAAGTAAATGAAATCATTATCGTAAAATGGATTATAGTCTCGCTTACGTTTAAATGGATGGAACTTATTTTAAAAGATAAATTAATAAATATTATCGTGAATCGAGGTGGTATGATAATTTCCTATAATCTCATCATGCGCGTAAGTACGAATCACCGAAATCGCTAGAATGTACAATTAGGTAAAAAATTTGTTAGCAAAGTTTCAGAACCCGAACAACCGGCTCCAACGGTCCGTCAATTGTTATACAATCATTGTGACGTGTCGAATTAATTTTACATAAGTATTAAATATGTAATTAAACAAAAATATTAGTGAGCTACAGCCTCTATACATACATGAATCAATAAATTTGTTCTTTCGCCGAGTTGTCTCTTTCTGAATCGTTAAAATCAAATAGTTTCTTTAGGAAAAAATTTCGGCAAACCACTGATTCACTCGCGAATAGCGCCTTGCCGAAGTGGTCAGTATCAAAAATGCACTAAATACATTCTTAAAATTAAATAATTAGATATAATAAATATAAATATATCGTTTTAAAAAAGAAAGCGATCTTGTTCTTTAAAACTAGAATCTTACGGTAAGGGTGCCACCTTAACGAATTAAGGTATATTTACATAGCAATGTACACCTATTAGATGACTTTTATACACAAATGAAGAAAATGATGTGATGTTTAATTTGTCCACGAAATAAACCCTGTTTGCTTCCTAGTGCATCATTTTGTGAAGCTTTAAAATCTTTCCCAACCGTTGTTTCGCTGTTTTCATCCCTTTTTTTGGTTTTCGTTCTAGAAATTCCACAACAACGTTATTTAAACAAGTATGCGTATAGAATATAATGCGCTATAATACTAAAGATACGTTACCGACAGGGATCGGGGCAGCCAATTTCGCTTTAACATCCTTTAGCCTGTTAGGGCTTGTCAGTATCGAGCCGAACCCTGTAGTCGTTTTCATGGAATCTTCCGAAGAAGAAGTCGACGTTCCACTCGCTGTACTTACGGGCAAAGGCTTCGGTTTCTTTTTATTGTACGTCCTCTTAGCTGTACTCTGTTTCGTCATAGAAAACAATAATGGGTTAATTTCGAGTCTGTTGTTATACTATGCGAGAGAAGATTATGAAAGTTGCAACAAATAGAGCGTACAAACAACATCAACGAGAGTATTATCAACTGTACAACACTTTTGATGGAACAAATATAGCGACGATCTTGTCTGTAGAAAAAGAATTAGACGTTGGTTGCTCCTAAATTTCGTCCTTTTGATGATCAGAATTCTGTCGCTACAAAAGTCGCTATATTTGCTCCACCGATGACAGACAACGCGGGAATGGAGAGAATGACAGTAGACGTCCGATGAGAACGCGCTGAGAAAACGAAAGAGAAAGCAATGCATATGGAACGAAGTGAAGCGTAAAGCCGTATCGTATAATATGCCTACCAATTTTTTCTTGGAGCCCTTCTCCATGTTGTTATCCAGATAATCATCCTACGCAACACGGGTATGCAAGAATGAAAGAATCATGAAAAATTAAGATGAAGTTGAACATAAATGAATTGAGCTGTGCACTTGGACAGACAACCTACTAGTTATTCACATGTATGTAATACGAACACAAATTTATATGCGCGCGATTTTAAGAACGCTTTCATTCTCATAAATGACAATGGCTGAATTATTCACGTTATGATAAATAATATAAAAAAAAATGATTAAGGACGGAACCGAAGTACGATTTACGTACCGACTGTTTGGCTCGTTTCGCCGCGGCCGCTTCCAAACCTTTCTCGACAGACGTTTTTTTAACTCCCTCCCGAGCTGGACGATTCGTTTTCGGCAACAAAGGACCTACCCTTGCTTTTGGGTTCCACGCTTCGTCTATTTGACTCTTAGATTTCGATTTGAAGATGAAATCCTCGTCGTCCGAAGCGTCTAGAGCTGGATAAACTATTCCAACAAAAGAAGTAGATGAAATCTTTGTTGGACAGCGTTATCTTCTACAACAGGGAGTTCCACCTTGTAGCTCACGAGTTATACAGGGCACAACGCCCGCTTAGGTTCTACCCCCCCCCCTCTCCCCTTTTAGACTTCATCGTTGCCGTAGAACTTCGTCCATTCCGTAGTGAAGAGATTTGACTAATAGTAGGAACCTTGCGGTTCTCGGAGGGAAACAAGTTGGAGCTTACTGTTCTACAATGATATTCGTGCTAAAAGAAGGAACAATATCGTTATCTCCACATATACGTACTGAAGTCGTCATCTTGATGAACTTTATCGATATTTTCTATCGACTGATCGTCATCGTCGTCATCGTCGTCGTCTTGCGGCTTCGTTTTAGCGGTTTTTGAGGATTTTGACGTGCTGTCGGACGTGGTAGAGTAGCATTGCTCGCTAAACGACAGCATCCCAGCAATTGCCTCCCGCGTCGATGGTGATGCCCTGCCAGAACTGATCGTTTTCAATTTATAAATACTAAGACACCAAAAAACGTAAAGAGCAAGGGCACTACGCTAACCAAAACGAATGCTGCATTTTTATTACGATGATAAACTACGCTTTACGAGCATGCTTCGAAAATAAATGTATTCTTTATCGACGTACATTTATATAGAGTTTTGTAATCTAATCTTACCCTGTAGGAGGTGGAGGCATGGCTTGACTGTACTGTGGAATCATAGTAGATCTGTAACCAGTTGGTTCTATGAGTATACGATTCGATAAATTTAACGCGTTAACTACCGCAATGCCCGACGTACGTGTGGATGTATCTGTAGACTGTGGATGTTTATGTAATTTTTCCACTTTTATAGACGAGTTTTAAAAAAGTGGAATAAAATAGAATCTTATTCTCCGTGGTAGTAGCCTTTTTAGGTTTGAAAAAAAATTAGAATCGTACGAAATTCTGTCACATTTTATATCCTAGCATTTTTTGAACATTTTCAAAAGCCATAATTGCATAAAGATCTGCAGTCTATATACAGTAATGTCTCGATTAGAGCAACACTGCTGTGCACGATTGTTGTGACGAAATTATCGCCCCAACTTAGTAATCTGATCTCGGCTTGGTATATAGAAATAAAAAGATAGCGTATAGAAAAGAAAGAGATGCGGATAGTTGGCGTCGCTGGCACAGTTCAAAGGCCCGCACGTGGTCTCTATTTACACGCGATGTTCTTCTCTAGGTTTGGTTCGTTCTTTGTAAATAAAAACATAGTGTGAAATCCCTCCAAAGCTGTTGCTCTAATAGAGACATTACTGTATCAGTTACGCGGTAGTAAACACGTTAATTTGACCAACGACGAATACACATACGTTACGTCCAACCTTTGTGCACCGTTCCCTAAGGTGTACGCCGAGGCTTTCAACAGCTCTTCAATACCATTTTTTGGTACATCGTTCAAGATGTCTACGTCACCATCGTAATCGCGTTTCACCCGTTTCTGCGCGTTGGTTTTCGGCGTTCTTTTCCGTTTCGGAGATTCGTCCACCGTTAACCGACCGTAATCGCTCTCGTTGCTACCGTCGTGGAAATCGTATATAGAAGTCTGTTTCCAGGTCAGATCTTTTGTGGATTCAAGCGGATGGCCCGAAGGTAAATTATTACATACTTTGATTGTGTCGTGAGTACTTCGAACGACCTCGTTCTTCCCAAGTTTGAATCTAATCACGGTCGGGCTTTGTTTTCCCGGTTTCGTTGATCGTTTATTGTTTACAGGCCCACTGGGTTTCTCTTCCAATGTTTGACCTTGTGTCTTCGCGTACGGGTACATGATCGGTTTGGGTAAGGTCAACTTTAATGGCGGTCGACCGGACGGCAGTGATTCAACAATCGTGGTCTCTACTTTGTTCGTTTCTTTTAGAGTAGTTTTAAACGGGTTATCGACCATTCTATCGGCTACATCGTAGTCGACGAAATCTTTGTTCAACGGTTTCTTCTTTTTTCGTTTACTCTCCCGCTCCGGTTTCGGAGGATTCAAGGATATCAAATACCGTTCCGCATGACGAATCTCCTTGCTGAAATCTTTCAGTAACTTCTGACTGTTTATATTTTCTGGTATCTGTCCCCTGCTAATCATATTGTACTGAAACAGAGACGAACTATGATCTACCGAGTGAACAACGTAAGAACCTCTCCAATCATGGCAAAGACGCGCTTACGTCTTTATCCGTGTTCCATTGTTTAAGAATGCTAAGCAACGCTTTAACACCCTGCAAAAGATACGGCGGGCACTTCTTTCCCTCGTTGTTCAATTCTTTCAATTCCTTTAACAATTTCTTCGCTGCGAACCAATTGATCGTCTCGAAACCTGGATATTGAAATTTCGCGGGAGTTTTCATTTTCCTCTCTAGCTCGTATATTCTGTGAAGCGTTCGGCAGATTATAGTAGCGCTACGAAACGTAAGCGAAAGTATCCGGCGATGATATAGTTACTCACTGTATCTGCATCGGAATGTTGAGACTGTGTACAAAATTTCCGCCGAAAACCAACGAATCGACCGGAGTTAGAACAGCGTGTATCCATCCAGTCGGAATCATCATAGTCTGGCCCTGTTTCAAAACGCATCTGTAACACGCGTCCGCTTGGTCTCCGAAAAATGTCTCGCTCTGGGTCGAGCTGCACATCCAGTGCTGATATAATTGTAAGTTCGCGGGAGTCGGCCTAATCAGGTAAAACACCTTCTCACCGCGTAACACGTGGTACCACACGGACGTGCCGCCGAAATCAACATGGAAATCTGTGAAACTGTCTTTGACCCCCATTAGGCAATATTTTTGTACTTCAGGACGTTTTATGTCACTATCCTCGGACCAATCGCGCGGCCAAACAGAATTGACCCAGTCGAGTTTACGCGCGATGTATGGTGCTTCGACCATTGGTGAAAGACTGCAACGTTTATTTGTCAATATATACATGTATTTCCTAGAAACATTTAAAGCCAACATGTGGCAAGGCAATGAATATTGATATACCCAGTGTTTGTAAATTCAAGACTAATCACATTAAGCACCCTTGTCCTGCAAGGGGAATTGTAATACTCGACAAAGTCTCTTAATTTCATTCTTATGTTGCTTTGTCTTGTGACGTCGATCACATCCATCTCTCGGTCACCACCTGTATTAAAAAATGCGTTTATTCACTGTAACTTCTTTGTGCAAGAAACACCGAACAATAAATACCTATGTAACTTTCCACGTCGTACACGCTAAAGTTTGGAGGGGGTACAACCATATCTAATCCATCCTTTCCATCGATTATAATGGGATTCTCGAATCCATTGGTTTGTAAATGTTGAAGCGTTAATTGTTGACCCCTCACGTGTTTAACAATATCATCAGCTTTCGGAAAGTGTCTGGACTTTAGTTCCCTTATAAATACTGGTGTTCCAGTTTGAACTGGTTTATTGTCCGCATCTGTCTCCGAGTAATCATGTCTGTGCCAGTTCAACTTTACTTTCACTGAAATGTAATAGTCGAAAAGAATCATTACAATTGTGCAGTGTATATTATTTTATATGTAATTTTCAAGATACCCACTGAGAGAGGGTCCACACATGGCTTCGCAACGCGAACAGTGATACTTGTCGAGGTCTATGGTCATATACTCTTTTACGGATACACACCTAACAGAAAAAATAGTAAACAGGTTAACGCGTTTTGTCGTGTAGAAATGTATGTAAATGTATCCAGTGTTTGTATACAATTAAACAGTATTGTCACGAAACGTAAGTATAGCATCGTTCGAGAATAGGTTATGTTAGTAACAACAAAACATATTCTGAGCCTTGCGCACGCTATGCTCTAATTATTGTTTATAAACAACGAAATTAGAAGAGCTGTTCACACGGACGTGATCGAACAGTTGGAAAATTCCTTGTGAAAAGCGAGCACAGAGGAATGTTTGTATACCATTTGGCGAGATATAATTCAAGCATAGCGTTCAGAAGCATCATGTTCTATCGACGAATTTCAAAATTCTTACCCCCCGTGGTACCACTCTTTACAGACGTCACATTGTATCATAAATTGTTCGGAATCATAAGAACGTCCACACAAACAATACGTGACTGGTAACTCCATTTTTCGTGGTTATTAACGTTGAATACAATACGGTGACTCCGTGTCGTTAACATTGGATGGTAACTATAGTAGCCGCGATGCGTCGCTGAAGAATCACTTCCCAAGGGCCAAGGGGGTGGTTCTTTGGCGCACGGATCATTTGCGCACAACGGGATGGCGCACGGACACTGATATATGCATATATATATAAATATATAGTATATATATCAATGTATTTAGTACAATCTTAGACTATAAAAGTCTAAGAATTAGACGTTCGAAGAAGAAAGCTGTTCATTTGCTAAAAACTCAACTTTTTTCAAATGTATCTATATTGCTTTGTAAATGTTCAGCATTTTTGAAAACGATGAGATCAATTGAATTTTTTCAAAAATTTCATAACCACCATTTTTCATCATGAAAATTTCTATTTTCTATTTAACAATATTGGTTTCTTTGAAAATCATTATTATGATTAATAATCATTGTTATTATATAGTGCACGAACCTAATTAGGTCATGCAAAACAATTTTTGCTTTTTTCTTATGGACAACAGACCAATATTATAATAATGATTTTCAAATAACGACTACAATTTTTGAAAAAGTTCAATTGGTCTCATCGTTTTCGAAAATGCTGAACATTTACAAAGCAATATAGATACATTTGAAAAAAGTCGATTTTTCAGCTTTCCAAGGACTGAGCGTAAAATAGACTTATGGGTGAGAGGGGGCGTCACGCAAGCGGGGAGGGATGGTTGACTGCGGCCATATAGTGTGGCGCCGCTAGTGTTGCCATCTATATAACGTTGCGGGAACATATTCATTGTTTTTTCCAATTCTTCTTGCCGATAAATCTTCACCGATGATCTATTTGTGCATCCTTTCGCGATACACACTGGCATTTTATAAATTAATGTGTATGAACGCGCAGAAAACAGAAAGCCACAACGATTCACCAACTTTACCGCACAACGTGTACCGGGCACAAAAGGATTCTGGCGTACCGCGATCGCGTTGTGTATTCAACAGACCATGTGCTACAAACGCTACAGTAGTATTTAAAGTCGCCTATAGAGCGCACCGCAGTGTGTTCAAGACAAGACGGCCGACGAGTTGATGCCCCTTCCGTCTTTCCTGACACTCTCGCAGAACCATGCACAAACTTTCAGGTCCGTGGCTATCCCATTCTTCCCCTCTCTTTCTTCATGACTATACCAAAGCCTACTCTAGTCTGTGACTATACAATATACGAAGAAGCAGACAGAAGTATCGATTTTCACAAGTAGCTCTCGAAATAAGTAGAAGGGTGGAAAGGTATTCTGATCATTCCGCGATGATTCCGATCACCGATTGATAAACAATTCCTTTGTTATTAGACTCCTCTAATATATATATATATATATACATCCATACTGGCGATAAATACTGAACACTAGATTGAACAAAAGAAATAAAAAGAAAATTGGCGGGAAGAGCAAGAAACGTGTATAGCCAACGCTAAGGACGAATATAGGAGTTGTTCTTATCATATTTTTGAATCATGTAAATATAAAAGATTTATTTATAAAGATTGTGCGAGTGAAAATCGAATATTACACTAGGACGCTAGTTTAATGTTTACATGTGAATTTCGCTGAAACGCTCGATAACGTACCCGATACGTTTTAAAAGTGTTGATATACACGAGAAAATGGTTCATCGCAAGTAGTGCGCATGCGCGACGGCGAGTACTCGGAATTGGCCGGAGCTGGTAAAGAAGAGCAGTCAAAGAACGGGGAAATTCTACTACTTTCACACCTTTTGAACTTTGTGGTTTGCATTAAAAGTGGTTTTTAACGTGCCAGTGCACATGTTGCGCGCGAAAGTGTCGATGTACAAGTTACGGGAGCAGCTGGAAAACTGTAGCACATAACTGAAAATTACGAGGGAAAATGTTGCTGCGTCGAAGGTATTGTGGTTTGCGAACGATCGAAAGCGAGCGGGAGTGAGCGGGAGTCAAACCGATTCGCGCCGCCATCTTGGAATATAACCGTGCTTGATCATTGCTAAATAGACCTTTTGTTCAAGGAGGGAACTGTCAGTGCATCTATATACACATACATACGTTCGTGTTATATTTCGTGTGTTTTTTGCTACTTTGAATTTACGATTCGACGATACGTTAGACCAGAGTTTCGATTGTGATTATCTTATTTTTACCATTCACAAAGTATTCGCCAGCGCCTAATCAATTGACTTATAGAAAATTATCACGTACCACTGCACGTACAAATTTCTCTATCCGCTGCGAGTTAACAACCCTTTTCGTTTCACAAGCTTACGCATGAAATACAAAGTTGCCACACCGTCGTAAATACCACTGTATTATAGAATTTCAATGAATTGTCTGCCATAAAAACTATGTTATACATTCGATTTTATATAAATCGGAGGGAAGAGGGCTCTAAGCAAGTGAAGCGTCTGAAAATAGAGAGCGAAAGAGGTCGTTCGACCATTTCAAAAGCTATCGAACAAGGTAGACGATACTCGCGAATAAGCGTCGTCCGAAAATTCATGTATTTGCCACTTCTCTTCACGTCGATTTTAAACGTGTTTACCGTTCGTTTAGAATACAAATGATCTGTTAATTTACATAATGGTTTTCTTGCATTCTCCTGCTCACATTTTTTTTTCATCAAATTGCTGGCATTATTTCATTTTACTCAATTCTGTAATGTTTATTGAACTCGCATAAACAATTTTTTATTCTGAAGTTTTGTAATTTATCTCTGTGTATTTTATAAGAATTTTTTCATACAGTATAGAAACGGAGCGAGCAACGAATACTGCAAAGTATCCTGTATCCTAAATTCGACATAGTTACAAATTATGTGGATTGCCTTGAAAATATGAGATTCTTAACATTGGAAGAACAGGAGTACGCGGTAGGCTTACCTAAGAAACCGCCACTTTACGCCAGTCAGACCATGATGACCACTACAGACAGCATGGAGATGAAAGAGAATAACGTGTTCGAAGAAGGATCCGTAGTATCGAATCTTCCTTTATTGTTTGCTAACGGGCATCCAACTTCCCTGGAAAAAATTACATTAGTACGGATAAGATTTTCTACAATGTTTCTTATATAATTTCAGAAATATTTGTATATCGGCTGATCTCAGTTGGCTGCGCAAGAAGATTAAATATAATAAAAATGTCAAATTTCAGACACAGTTGGAGCGTTTTGTAACATTTATGGTTCAGTGTTCGCTGGGACACGACACTACAGATGAGATCACTGAACCACGATGGTGGCCGAAAGAAGTGAAATTTATGAATCCTTTAGCGAGACCTAAGAGAATCAATGAAGTAAGTGGATGTTCTCGTAAACGTGTGACACACAGATAATTATATTTTTATCCATTTATAGAAAATTTGAGTAGATGACGTACAAAATTGTAGTAAAAGAAATAAGATTTAATTTCTATTTCTTGTAATCGATGCAGACAATTTTTATTTTGCATAATCGATTAATGTTTATTGCATTTTAGAACTGGATGGCTAATTTGAAGAAGTTAGTGTTCAGATGTTACACATACCACAGGAGCGAATATTTATTGCGTTTTTGTTCATATCTCGCTCGGTATCCACACGAAGACTTAGAGTATGTTAACAATTGGGATTCTACTACGAGTCTCTATCACAAAAGTACTGGAAAATTATTAGTCACATTTCGTAATGAGAACATGGTCAGTAGATATAAAAAGAGTTGCCATTTGATTTGATCGTAGTTTCATTGTAAATCTGAAAATACATTTTTGTTTTCTTGTTCATAGAACTATGACAAGAGACACGAGAGTCCACGAAAAAAGTTACTCTCGTGCAGTGGTGTTGCTAGTTGCAATTCGAATAAATTAAAGCTGCAACAACAACAGCAACATTCCATTTTAATGGTTGAACCACCAGCCGAGGACATTTATTTGTGCGACAATTGCGATGCTGAGTTTATAGGCCTCGAAAAGATGAAGGTACAAAAAAAGTGCCGCGAGTTAAGTTAAATAACACTGGATACTATATTATAATATTTTGTAGGAACACGAGCGTACGTGTTGCGAACAGGAGCAAATTGGAAGTAATTCGCGGTCGACCACGCCAGATGTGTTGTTTACAAAACCGGAGTTAAAGCAAGATCAATTTTTGGAGTATTTTCGGTTACGTTCACCGACAGCGAATGCCACAACGACCGAAGTTCACGAAGGAGCATCCACTAATAATAGTAATGTCGCTGAGCGAAGCTCCCGTCGTGTTCGTGGTTCTATTAACTTTGCAAGGTGCTCGAGTATTCCCTTTTCGTCTCCTGCTGGAATGCTATTAGCAAAAAAGTCGAAAGCTATGACCGAAGATACCCAGCAAGAAAGGCTGGAAAGGATAGAGAGACACCTTGTTGCTCCTGTTTTGAACAGTTCGTGTAGACCAAAATGGTTAGAGACGGAGTTCGATAACGACAGATGGATTGTAACGTATAAACCGAACAAAGAAAAAGTTTTAGACGACTACGTGCATCAATATCAATTTATAAATACTGTTAAGAGAAAGCCAAGTGAGTACTCAACCATTAAACGTTTTCTTTATATGATAACGTTGCCGAAACATATGAGTCAAGAACCTGGAATCTGGTAGCACTATTACAAAGGTTGTTTCTTTCTTTTAGTGTTAAGTATACATTCGCAATTGTTATACTTTGCCTGTCGGCCTGTATATGTTCTTCTGACACAGCTGACACAAGAACAAATAAATGAATGCAATCAGAATCCATTGAAAAATAAATCTGTTGAACAAAAATTGTCGATTGAAGACTCAGAACCGACGGCGAAAACAATAGACAATATCGCGCCGAGCGTATCCTCCAAACGTAAAGCACCAAGCGATGAAAGCGATTCGAATCCAATGGAAAAAAACTATGATGAGATCCTTAGTAACGAGGCAAGTGTAGAAAATTTAATTCTTTCAAGAGTCACAGATTGCTGTGGCGAAAACAATCTAACCGTAACTCCATCGATAAAAGAAACAAATTTCTGCATAAATACACCAAACAGGATTACAGTAATCGACCTTTGTTCATCGGACGACGAGGAAAATTCAATTACGTCTGCGCTTTCAGATGAAAATAGGAACCCGTTAAGGTTCATCAGCGATGATGATATGAAAAAATCTTTGTTACAGAACCTATCATCGGCAAAGTTTTATTTGCCCACTTGTTCGACAGATCAGGTCAGCGGACGGCCGAATGATAACATTTTAAACGATGGTAACAAGACTTGTACAAGCAAATACCGTAGTACAATGTTGAATACGCGTACGAACATTTCCCCAATACTTAGATCGGCGCCATAGTTTATTAATAGCTCTGGTTCTCCAATTATTCGCTGTACGCGGCGTTATTTGTTACAATATTTATTGTTTCTATTTTACATGGTAATAAAACATTTAATAATTACATAATACACGCAACCTTTTATCATTTGCAGTGCATTGTAAAGTTTCATAAGATGAAAAACCTTTACTAACGTTTGTAACACGAAATCAATAAAAATTTTCGGTATTCCCAATTGGTATGTGTCTAAAATCCGACGACGCTATACAAGAATGATTTGTATGCACTTTTGATACTTTCTGTAACGTAACGAAGATAGAATAAGAAAAAAAGTAAGCGCGAAACAAAAAACACGAATAAAAAATTCTAATTCCGAACCGTTCGCGTTTTTCTGTAATCGTAATTGTTCCTGCAAATCGTTATACTCTCATCATATTTCGAATTTTGTGTTTTTGTACTCTGAGCGATTTTCTGTCTTTGGTAATTATAACGTTAATTCTATCTCGCTTATCATTAAGAATACATTTATATGTAGGAACAAGACAAATAAATCGCATATTTTTATTCTTGTTTTTTCTTCTTCAGTTTAACAATCTTTTCCATCAAGGATGCGAACAGTTTCTCTTTCCAATCCATCTCTACCTTCTTCAACACTAACGTTTTCGTCGAGATATTGTGAAGCGGACCGAACGCGAGAGCGACGGCTGTACATGCCAAGCAGATTACGTTGTACGGCATACTAAAATCAGGCGTGGGTAGACTGATGAGCAACGATTCTGTCCTCAATTGTACCAAGTACCCGTCCCTCGAAGCGTTGAAACTAAAATTTTCATTGTATCGTTAATCAAATGCAATCACTATTTAATATAACTTCTCTATAAAAATATTCCGAGGGTGTACCTGGATGTTATAGTACTTCCATCGCGCGGTAGCGCACTGTAATTTCTTGCTACCGGAAGCAACGCGGTAATCACGGCTGAGCCCATATAAAATCCGTGATTGGCATCCGGTGGATATTCTTGCCACTTTAGAAACGAATAATCCATTTCTATGGAGAACTTAGTCACCGATCGTGGCGGTAAGCGCAACACCATTTCAAGATAGTATGGACTTTTCCTCTCTTTGCCAGGTAAATAGCGTTGAGCCACTGAAACACAAAGAAACACAATCAAATCAGGAACTTATGAGGGTAGACTCGTTATTACAAGGATGCGGAATGCGCTTTCTCATTTCTCGATAATGCAAAGATGGGGTTATTCAGTATTGCAGCTTTATGAAAATAGCTACATGCTTACCGAATTCGTCTTGAAATTCTCTGACAAGTAGGCGTAAAAAATTATAGGTCTATCTGTACAAAATTGAAGGTGACCTGGGAAAATCATGAGAAAAAAGAATTGACGAAAAATTTGCTATAATCACGTGAAAACTCTCTTGAAACTATGCTATACCTGATAAAAGCATTTGCGATCGGACTATTAATAACAGAGTAATCTCTACTGGTCACGATATTCGTGGTTCACCCTGTATAATTATTCTGTTTCTATAACGGTTCGGAAGAAACTGCTGGTATAAGTCCCTGAATCACATATGATGTGGCGAAAGCGATGAGGGAACAAGAACTATGTAACACTTACGGGATTGTTACTTACATGGAACTATACGATGTCCTTCGCACGTGATTGTAACAGAATGAAAATATACAAGCAAGTACCATGGAATATTTTCTAACAGTACCACGTCGAGTGGTTGCCAGTAATTGTTATAAAGTTTAGTTACCAGACTGCCCCTTTCCTGTCCGTAGCCTACGAAAGAAATGTTCTGCAGAAGTCTTGCCCATCTGTACTTGTAACTTAACAGCGTTTTATACTTACCAATAATATATCTGTTCGCAAACAAAATCGATGGATAGTTTAAACTAACTTTGGGAGGAGTGTTATGAGTAACTGCAATATTAAATATTCCTTTTGCTGCGTGCGATCTAACATTGTAAATGGCTATCTCGTTACGTTGACCGCCTCTTAGAGTAAATTTAGCAAGCGGAGGTGGTGTTAATTGATAGACCTGGTTCGTATTGTTATTAGTTACGTCTACATATATATTGCTCATCGACGCCAGTGGACATGCCCCTTTAATACCCATTCCAAAAAATTTTAGAATCGACCAGTCCTACAAGAACCATGAAATTAATCTCGAGCCTCGTTAAATTGCAACAAATATTTACCTGGGATGCGTCTACCATGGTGTCGTATACTAGCGAAACAGTCAGTCGTAATTCTAATGCTGTTTTTGTACAGTTCGCATTGGAGCATTTCACACGAAAGTGAACACCGATGGAATGATAATTTGTGTTATGAATGTATGCTGAATTCAACAATGTTGCTAGACCTTTCTGTTGAAACAAAACAACATATTAATATTTCCTTATACAATTAAAGGCTGGTCGTTCATAATCGTACCTTGGAGTCGCACGGCAGTAATTTTTTGAACGGCGTTAAATTCTCTGTACAAACTATCTCCCTCGGCAGGGACGAATAGCGTAAATGACTAGAGTTAATACTATTGTTTTCTATGATACCGCTAGGTCGGAATGTGAATTCCGGAGACATACTGTTGGAGGGATTAACAAAATTTAACGAGGCACAAAATAGTCCAGCCAAAGCGTTTGTCAAACCTTTCCACTCGTTATCGATGCTAAGAAATTAGATAAGAGATTAGAGAGAAGTTTATTTTGCGAACAATTTTCTTGGAAGCAGTGCCTTACTTGACAACATCATTGTTAAACCACGTAGTGATTTCTGCACCAGGACCAGCGTCGTGATAGGGGTATCCCCATTTTTGATAATTCCATAATCCTTTAGTTAAAGTAAGGTGTAATTCGTCTACACCGTGACGACTTATAATTTCTCCAAGACCTCGTGGAAATAAATGGGAATGTTGTACTGAAATGTGTGTATATAATTGTTAGTAATGATACTTTTAATTAGCGACAATGTGTTTTAATTTTCGTTTCGTAACTTACGCGTCTTCGTTTCTTTCGGCGCTTCCCATACAGTAGTAAATTGAAAGTATGCGTAAACATGATTGCTCGACAATGGTTTCAACATTAGCTCTTCATCGAAAAAATCATCGTACGGAAACACGATTTTGATAACACAAAACAGTGTAGAAAATAATAGCAGTACGTTCAAATATGACATCTTTCAAATAATTAGAGACTTAACCAATTCGGTGCACCGTGCCGACGTCGTTTCAACCGCAAAGTAAATACAATTCTACGTTTGACATTAGAAAAGAAGTTGGTAATATAACTCAATAATTATCAGCAAGTCATTTTGCGTTAATGTTTAATTACATTCTACAATTACTTTCAACTCATTCTTGTGATCGGCGAATAGTGACGGAAGAAATGTAAACACGGGATAGAACAGAGGTGGAGAGTTATCGATGGTACCATCGATAATTATCAATGATCATCCTTATTGAAAACTATCGATAATTGACACTTCAGATATCGGAGATTATCGATACCGCCGGCTATCGATAGTTCTCCGTTAGTATTAAATTTAGGGACTTTGCAGAGTATTGTTTGTGGGGTGGTAATGCAACGGTTGTTGAACCTGCAAACGACAATGGTAAAAAGTACGGACGCAACAAATACATCATTTTATTATTTCATAATAATTCTTCATTTTTAATTTATCAATTTTGTAAAATTAACAGAAATACTTCGAAAACAAATGTTAATAAATATTACATTCTAAATTAAAATAAATAGACTTGTAATTATTAGATATTGCCGATGATTTAAATTTCCCGCGTGCCCTGGTTGTCCCTAGCGTACCTCAGTATCCGTAGTTTACTAGTTGGCAGTACTGCAACCAATTATAATAGCATCGCAAAAAATCCACATCTATTCTCCAACTCGGTGTATTCGTTTGTCAATGGACAATGCGTATCCGTGTACGTTGGTATACGTATGTATACATATGTACAAGTGATCGATAGCCGTCGTAGGTTGTTATTCCGTGATTGAAAATGTCAGTGGCACTGGACAGTGTGATCTAACTAGAGAAACAAGGAAAAGGAAAGAGTTGCAATCACTGGTCGAACATGGACCCGGAGGAGAGCGAACCACACGCGAAGCCGGGAGCAACGCGCAGTGAAAAGAGCACTGTTATCGATTACGATGAAGATAGAGTAAGGTTGGAGTTGCTAGGTTGTGTTTATAGTTTAGCTGATATTTACTTTCCCATTCCCGAAGTCGGTTTGTTTCTAAACGTACACACATAGAGACGACAATATTCTGTAAACATTGACAACTTGGATGATTTCAGCTGCACGAGATGACAGCGTCTTACTCCGAAATATCGTTCGATTCGCAATCGTCGCCGCCGATTTCCGAATTAAGATCGTTAATCGATTCGCCGGATATTGACGGAACAAGATTCCTGGAAGACAGTTTGGAAAAAATGAACGTAGCCGGCGGTCGACCCGATCAGCTGAATTTAAAGAACAGAGGTGACAGTAGTCCCGCCGATGACGAGGAATTGGATCCTCCCAGCTATCACAAGGCCATCGGGTATTTGCAACTCGAAGGGACCGTGATGCAAGATGGGGACATGGTGTTGTTCGTTGCCGAAGATTTAGAAAATAAAATTAAACTCTCGAGTCCAGTGACGAAGAAGGGGGAAACCCCGTCGTTTCCGGGTTCCCGTAGCTCCACCCCCTGTTTGTACAGGCAGGCACTGACGCCTCAACTACCTCTCCTCGATCACAATATTTTGAACGAGCTGGAAATGGAAGCGAGGAAAGTCGCGACTTCGGTCGACGCGCTGACGGAGAATCTGGCCGCGATTCTACACAGTGTAAACGATTCATTTCGTTCTTTGTAGATTTCCGGTGATGTCACTGGAAATCCTTTGCACTCGGAGCTATTTGAAATTTTAACTTGAAAATGAAACATTTCTTTCGACCCTAGAACAATTGCATTCTAAATTAATATGTTTCTTTGTATGAATAGAAAATTGATATAATATCTCGTACAATATTTAAATGTTTAGTAATTGATTAGATACCAACATATTTAATAAACTAAACAATATTTCGAAGAATGGTTCACTCGAGTGCCAAGGGTTAATCAGCCGGCGTTCAATTCTTGAACGAATTCGTAAACGTGCCATAAACATACACGTGTATTTCTTCGCGTTTGCGTAAACTAACGGCAAATTCAGTAGCGGTAAAAACAAATAGATCAACGGCTGAATTTTTCAGGCATCGGCGTTGACGGTCGGTTGTTTAGAAACGTACAGAGACGCGGTTTGCAAAACGTGCGACGCGATAGATTACAATATTAAATCGATGTACCAGTTAATGGCAAAGTGCGAGGAGCTATCCAAGTCTATGGGACCAGTGTACAAATTAGCTGAGCAAGTGCGAGTATAAGAACCGTTTTATCCAGACATCTGTTTCTCCACCAAAATATCGTCTTCGTTTAAATGCTCGTATTATTCGAAGGAGATATTTCGGTGGGAGATACCACGCGTAGTTTTATTCTCTTCGCTAACATTTAATTTTCGGTCGTTTTTTTTCAGTAAGGAGATGAAGAGGATGCTGGAGCTGTTCGAGAACGCTATGAATCTGTGAAATCTACACGGTGAACCGGTTTCTATTTCCCCATTGTTTCCCCGTTGTTTCTGCGCGCAACGATAGAGGTTGTTTCTGGAATTGTACAATACACGAAAGAATTAAAAGTTAATAATATAAAAAGGATGCGAGAACGTACCTTGCCATTCTTCTTTTCACTTAATTATCGGACAATCCAGCGACAAAGGGTTGCGGACAGGGAACGGAGGACGGAACGGTCACCTGAGTGAAAGCAAGATTTTGCGGCGCGGTGGCGGTACGCTGTTTCCGGCGGTGCTCGAACAAATAAGTCGAGTCAGACGCGGAAAGAGCAGAGTCCGGGCGGTTGGGCGGCTCATTCTGCCGCTCTTTCTATCTTTCTTTTTTTTCTATATTTTTGTTTGCACGTAGAGACACCTATACGTATCTTTCACAGGGCGATCCCACAATGAACGAGCCGACTCTGTTCCCTTTCAGGCCGCGAGCCTGAAATAAAGTTTGCCGGGAAAACCCGCGGGCATTATGCTCCCCCCATCCTATTCGGAGCCGGGCACAATGTCACCGCGTAATTCGAGCGTATTTGCGCGGTTCGGTGGCCCGTTGTAAACCGGAGCGGTAAATAACATTATCAAAAAGCGACAGGCGTCGCGACGCGCGCCTCATTTAGCGCATTCGGCCGCGTGTAATTATTAAAGACAGGATGATTTTAATCCAGCACACCGGGGAAAAAAGGGGTAGAGGGTGGGGGTGATAGCGGACAAACACCTCGTTAATTTATCCCGGTGTGCCCGACGCCCATTCAATGCGCGGCGCGCGCCTGTATCATCCACTGCGCCGCGTCACGCTGCCTATTGCTCTTCACAAGGGTGTTCGCTCTTCCGCGCGCTCTGAATTCCCGTTGTCGGATACCGATTCCCTTCCACCGAAAGGGGAGACCTTCGTCGGAAGAAGGACACAATCTTTGCATTGTCCCGGTGTCGTTTAAATTACCATTTAAATGAGATCCACGTACGCGCCCTCACCCGTGCAAGTCGCTAGATACTGCGATTTAAACAAGTAGTTGCGAGGAACGAGGGCCGGATTTGTCCTCTAATAAACGCGAGCTCGACGCAATTAACGTATCCTCGACAGCGTGATCTATCGATAGAATTCGGACCATTATGCAATTTACTGGTTTTACGGCCTACTATGGAGATACGCCGCACAGGCATAATTCATTTGAGAAAGTGGATAAATTTTTAAAAATAGTTTCTCATTCTTTGTTTGTGGAAGCATATCGTAAATGTGTTAAGAAGCTTCGGTCTGGCACTGATCGTTTTAGCGAGGTGTAATACTGAATTAATTTTGTGGAAAAAATCTCGGCCTACTTCGAACCACTTCGTCACACTTTAACGCTTCACTCCATGATTTTTTTAATTGAAAAATATTTTAAAAAATTGAAACAACATTTTCAAAAAGAGATAAACATAATTTAGAATAGTAAGAAAATACATTCATAGTTTACTGCGAAGTGGTAAGTTTATACAGGGTGAGTCAGCAAACGTTTGTACCTCAAAAAAAAATATCTTTGTTGTTTCTAAAGATACGTAAAATATGGTAAGGACAAAGTTGAATGGTACAATGGGGTTGACACGATGCAAAAAAATTTTGTTTTTATGCCATTTTTTTGAGATATCAAGGTCACCTTGACTTTTTTAAATGGAACCACCCTTTTTAAACACCTACAATGATAATCCCTTTCATTAGGAATTCAGTGACTATAATTAGTCCAAGGTCATCCAAGATCAAGGACAGAAAAAACGTATAAAACTAAAATATGAAAGCAGAATACCTGTATATGAACTTTCAGAATTTCCAAGAATGAATAGTGTTTCCATAAATAAAAATTCCATAATTAAACTTTTATGTTATACCTCCAATTTCGTGTAGCTTTGCAATTGAACAGCTATCTGCTCGCAAAAGCGTAATCTGACCTAATATTTTGAATTTCGAGGTATCGAAGGGTTCTTGCTTGAGAGAAAAAGAAATTCTTAAAGTCGAAAAATTGAATTTTGCCCAGAAAAATTGCCTGTACCATTTTTCTTCGTCCGCGTATACAATAGGATAGATTGCGAGGACGTACACCGCAAGATCTTTCGGGTCGGAAGAGTTAAGATAATCTAATTAGCACGCGGAAAACATTTGCTGCCAGTCATCGTTTTCAAGCCATCCTGTTCGCGTCGAGGGTGACGACATCGTTCCAGCGAAGTGGACAACACGGAAATTGGGAAACGAAGCGTGCCACGCCTCGAGCAACGCACACACAGCGTCGCAGCGCTTTACGCAAATATCGATGTCTCTCCTTGGTCTGCGTTTCTTTTAGCCGCTGGCCACAGAGAGAGAGAGAGAGAGAGAAGAAAGAGAGAGAGAGAGAGAGAGAGAGAGAGACAACAAACGTTTGAAAGAAGACACCCCTGACTCATTACCAAAGGAGCACGAACGGATGTTCATAGATACGTGTGCGAGACAGGATTAAAGACAGGACAAAAGGAGAGAGAGACGTCGGTATCCTGAGATTTCGCCCGCAACCAGCTCTCCCGGTGAAACGAAAGAAAGAAGATTCCGCGTGACGGCAAGTCTTTTAATTAGGCGGTCTGTGATCTACCGAGCATTTTTCGTTTCCTTTTACGTTCCTTGTTCCTTCTCCCTCTTATTCGGTCTTTCTCTGCCTTCCTCCCCTTTTTCCTTTCTTTTTTCCCTTTTCTCGATTTCTGCAACCCCCTCACGCATGAGCACGAGTCGTCGCGGTTCGATCGCGCGTCTTCTACGGTCTCCGTTGCAGAAGATTCGGTTTCCTCGATTCCTCCTCATTTCGGTGTCTCTCGACGCGTAATTAACAGGTGCGTGCGAGAAATTTTTGTCGGGCATCACGGACGGGTACACGAGAGTCTCGAGATTCTCGAATTTGTGGCTCGCAAAACGAAAAATGTCGAAGCTCATGGCTAGACTGCGGATATTTATGGAAAATAAAAACTTTCTACCTGAATAATTAATTAATTGGTTATCGTAATTTATCTTCAGGATAATACAAAGTTTTATTCGCGGTGCGAAGGTTCGATCATTTACAACAACAAATAGCCATTTTGTGACATACTAACTGCTGGATTCGGATTTGAATCTTCAGGTTCGATCTTCAGGTTCCTACCTGAACGGCAAGAAACTGGGCTGAAATAGAACTGTAATTTCTTTCTTAAAATGTTTAATAGATTGAAAATAGCATAACAGTATCATTAAATTCGTCTAATGTTTTTGTTGTTTCAGATTGCGCCTACTGATGTTTGTCAGAAATGCATGAAATCTGCAATTCACCATTAACATAACAACCATTAGTTTGGTCAAATGGTGTACGACACGAAGAAATTGTTGTGGGAAATTTCTATAAAAGTTTTCACCTTCCCCGTAATCGCAGTCTCTGTCTATTGGAGCTACTGATTGAAACAGAATTACGAAAAGGGGCGTTCCCTATCTCCCGGTAGCGAGGGACGCTGTCGAACCAGTTATCTTCTCTCTCGTATCTACGAAAAATACTACGCGAGAGATAGCACTAGGTACATATCCACACGTGAGATATCGGCGAGGGTTGGTGAACATCCATTACCTATACTCTATACCTATACGCTGAGAAAAATAACAACTCTTACTTGGAGAGGCAGCACATTAGAGGGCACGAAGGGAAGGAGATAGGAGACAAGGAAAGATTGATGAGTTTGGATAAATAACTGCGTCGAACCGGAGGATCACGGAGGCAATTACGCTGCTTCCTTACAAGTCTGTTTACTCGCTAATCCATCTATAAGGCGGACGCGGGGTTGGTGGTTAGTAGATAGCCGAGGAAACCGCGATTGATCGACTAGGCTCGAAAACGAGCTTAAGGGTTGCTAAATTTTCGGTTTTACACGTTCGCAACCATGGAAATTTGCATGAAGACCCGCAGCCCGCTAATACATTTAATCTCCTTCGCCCCATTTGCACTATAATTTACCATCCATGTTGTGCAATGGCTGCTCACCGTACACCACGAAATTGTACGATCGACCGACTTCGTTATTCTTCGCGCTTTTGTTCGTTGTTTATCGGTTTGAGGTCGATTCATACTATTCGCGCAGACACGGAGTACATACTGCTATACTTCCTTGAAGTGCGTGATCTTCGTGAAAGTATTTCAAATGTTTCCCAAAAGAATATATTGAAGTTACATTGCGACGTTCTAACATATTGAAAAAATTTTTCTTCCTTGTCTGTTCATCTTTTTTAGTGTCTTCGATAATTATTAAAAAATAATTTTATAATACGAATTGAATATCTTAATGTAAGTATAGTTGAAATAACTAAAATGTAAATTATTATTTTATTTATAGTTCTAATATTTATAAATTCTAGAATTAAATCTTTTGAATAAAATCCAAAGATAAAAGGAATTCCTCTTAAATGTAATAAAGAAAATAAAAAGACAAATATTTTTACAGGAGTTAAACATATAATTAATTAATTTTTTGTCGTTAATTTAGGTGTCTCCTTCAATTTTTCCCTATGTGCAACTTGGACAAATGCCCGGGGCCCCAAACAAAAGGGGCCACCGAGCACAAACCAAGATCCAAGATCGAAATTCTACGTTTTTCTCCGGGGGCCTTGAAATTCCACTTTGGCCAAGGCTCCAACTAGTTTTATCGCGCTACTGCTACGAATACTGGTGTCTGTGTCGGATATCGGAGAAGTTGTAAGCATCGACGTCTATTGAAATCAATTGGTTTAATTTATTCGAATGTCGCCGGTGATCGCTGCGCGCGTTAATTATTACGTCAGCATCGAGCACCGAAACCGCACGCGTCCCGTGGAATCGAGTTTCGCGGGTGAAAAGCCACCGTGTCGGCTTTGCACGGCGAATTTTCTCCGTCAGATTTGATGTTCTCGTTGCGGATTCGTTTTCAATGATTTTTACGACGTCCCTTCGCCGTTCGAATCCCTCGAGCATTCGGTTCGAGGGCCGATACGATCGAAATTTTCGATTCTATGCTCGCCCTCTCCACTCTCCTTCTCGCGCGTTCTCTCTTTTCCACCGGGCCTCTCCCTGTCTTGCGCGAATCGAGACGGCGCGCAACCTTCCTGGGGAATCGCCCTCTCCGCGAAAGACGAAGTTTAAGGAGCCTTCAAGAACCGGCCAATTAAATTGCGATTCGCAAATTAACTTTGGTAATTATGAGTGGGCTTCGAGAGCGGCGCGATGAGGAAGGGTTGAGTAGAGTTGGGATTACAAACGAGACGGCGCGGCGGGGCGGGAACTTGGCAACTTTTCAGTCGCTTTTTATACAACTTTTCTTGTTAAGATCGTGATTATGAATTTTCTGTTTGATTGCCCCCTTCCGCGGACCCGCGTCGCACTCACTACCATAATCCTGACACTCGAGTAGTCACGCAACGCCGCTAAGCCGCCCCGCGCGACCGGGTATTTCACCGAAAATCTAGGAAAATTGTCAATTTATACATTTTTGTGTGTATCGTGTAAGTTTCGCTGTCCATCGTAGCTAAAAGTCTATAGAATAAGGTTTCGATATTGTTTTTGTTTTATTTGTACACCCGTAAAGTAGCTTTCTTCAGCAGTCTTTGAAACAGCGTGTTCGTTCATTGGCGATTTTCAACTGTTTTAACCCCTTAACGTACGATTCATGTTCCAACAACCCGGGTCTAAAACATAATATTTACATTTGGCCCGACCGATATACTATGGGCCAGGCCCGTGATAATCAGTTTTGGCCCGAATACAAGACCACGTGTCTCACACGTAGTTGTAGGTTCAGGGGTTAAGGATACTGTATGAATTCTTGTACTACAGAAGTTTTTGAGGTAGATGTACAGAAGCAACTTCCGTACAGATTTCATCTTCTCATCGTCTAAATTGTAGTATAGTTATTAATATTTGAACACTATTTTGAACGCGATTCTGTACATTTTTTTACGATTATAAAACTTTATTGACAATTTTGTTATACCATTCAACAATATCGATATGGGCTTGTAATCGTAGTCCAAACAAGAATTGGTCGCAGATTTTCTCAGATTGAAGAGTTATAATTAATATAACCCTCATTCGTCGTAATTAATATAACCCTCGGTGTCAAATAGACATAGTTATAAAAGATCGATAAAATAACAAGGTAAACAATGTTATTTCTCGATGTTTTTCCTGACCGAAGCCCGCCTCGAGTTTCCGTGTACGAAGATCACCACGATTTTCCAAGGAATGTGACATACCATACGGAATTTCATTGTGATTTCATTAATTCCGAATGGATTCACCCATGGATTCGAATTGGAATTTTCAGGTAGCGAGGTTTTCCCGGTTAGAATAAAACGACAGGTGACACGCGAGCCAACCGTAAAATCTGCCACGGGGCGTTCTCGCGCCGGTAAAAAAGTGTAAAAGTTAATTCTATGGCGAGATTCGTTTGCAAATACGGGAGAGCCGCGTTGGCGTGAACGCGTCGCGCGACCAGTGCACGAGCGTCGAGGCTCATCCGATGCAGAAATGCAACCTTGACGCCGACATCCGGTAACGCGATGCGACATCGCGGCTGACCGAAACGCGACGGTAATTGACGACGGTCTGCGGTGTCGGAATGGAAACAAAGGTGAAAGACACGCGTGTATTTGTACCCGGTGAGAGAGAAAGAGCGGGTGGATGCATGCGTGCGTGCGTTCTCCACGCCGAGATTGTGTGCACGTGTGGGTGGAGGGGAGCGGCTGTCGGCCAGGTAAATAAAAGAAAAGCGAGTCCCCCACCGCCTCGTCGTTTCCATCCTATTCTGTTCAACGTTCCTCGATCCTCTCGTCCTCCTTCCATCTTCATTTCACTCGCAGCGCAACAAACTGCTTCGCCTTCGCTCGTCCTTTCGCCGCGCGAATTTTCCACTCGAAACAGAACGAGCTTCTCTCGTTTCTATCCTCGTTTTTGGTTCACGTACGCTCGACGTCAACTCTGGAAACATTTTGTTTGGTTTCACCTGGTTTGCGTTTACAATTTTTTTTTTATTTAAGGAAATCTCATATGAGACTTATTAGAACATTGTATACATTATATTGTAATACTGCGGATATAATAGAGCTCGAACTTTTATCCGAATATATGAGATATCCTGGTACCCGAGTACCCATGAGATACCCGGCTAAAAAATGCCTATTTTGATAATTAAATAATTGACTTTTTAATTATTTCCCCTAAAAACGCACGAATTACTTTGTAAACGTTAACAAAATCTAATATAAATTATTTCATGTAATAATAAAAAAACTATATCTCATATACTCAGGTATCGCATGAGTATACTTGACATTATGTGCATTTATGGCATAAATGATTTTGTGCAATTTAAAATAATAAAGAAATTAAAAGAACTTTGATATATTAATTTAAATTTATTCAAATCGTTCAAGAGAATCAGTAATCGTAATATATCGCCTGCTTTTTCCTATTGATGCAAACGAATTTTATTTTGCATAAAGATCCGCAGTCTATTCATGAGATACCCGGTTACCCGGGTACCCGAGTAATTTTTGTTTACCCGGGTGCCCGGGTATTTCATAAGTCACAGCTCTAGTTTGTATGTGTATCATATGCCTGCATCAACACATAACAGCTTTTTCATTACTTCAACAATTGGTTCGTTATTTCACCGTAGCATTTTGTGGGGTAATCAATTGGATGCAAATGTTCCATGGTCTTTCTGGTTCCCATATCACGGTATAATTATGATTCCATCCCGCCTAGCCGTGAACTCGACGGCTATAAAGACGCGGCGAATTACGTCTGATATTTTATCAGCTAATAAAGTGCTTTGCGATCTATATTACGCCCGGACGTGCCCGAAGAATTTGATATTCATATTCCTGCGAACGAATTCGGCATCCTGTTTCCATGTAGAAACGCATCGCGCTCTAACGCCGATAATAACGCTTCGTATCCGGCGTTCGCGTTTCCTCCTTCCGGTACACATTTTCCGATAATGCGAATACTTTCCTGAGAAATCATCAAACAATCATAAACCATTAACCTTTTAACGAAATTATCAGTTATATCATTTTCAATTCGAAAGTAGAACGTTTCGTCGCGTCGTCGCGGCTCGTCTTTCCAACGAAATCCACGGGAATTCGTTGAATTTTACCAATCGATCGAGCCCATTCAATTGTTTAATCGCCGTTTTAATCGACGGCCGCGCGCCGCCGACTGATTTTTCAGTTGCAGCCGGTCGCGGTGAAAATCGTAAGAACTGCTGAATCATTGTAAAGGGATCCGCATTCAAATTTTCCCTCTGTCTGGCGCACGATTACAAAATTACATTCAAAAAATTGAAAAAAAATGAACCTTTGATCGCTGATTTCGCCACGTCAAAGCGGTTTCCCCCTTCACAGAAAGGAATCATACCTGTACGCTTCACGGTCTGAAAAACCTATAAAGATCGTAAATGTGATAAGTTCGGCTCGATCGATAGAAATACAAATAAACAGAAACAAAAACAAGCGTAACTCGGCTGCCGTTTCACCGTTAGCGAACGACGCTGCCAGTTGCAATGTTGATTGTGGCTGCACGCTTCTAGTCGCAATCCGCGACAGGGCCGTGCGATAGATTTTTCCCAGTATGATGCAAGTCTTCGAAATGACGGACCTTAAATATGTCCTTTCCTTAAAATAACCTTCGATTGTGATTCAAAAAGAAAATTGCACAAAATGTAAGTACGAATACTATTATTATTATACTAAAATGAAATGAAAACAGACGAAGTCTCATAACATGACGACTTCGAATAACTCCTAAGTTAATTCTTGTGCAAAGATCTTAAACGAGTTTTATTCTCCTCTTGATTTAAATAGTTCAAATTGTATTGGGCTGGAACAAAGAAATAAAATTAGGATATTTATACAACCTAGATTCATTCGATATTATATTCTCCATTCTCTTCTATTACTTTCTTGCCATTTTCTAGGTGACTTGTCACGTTATTCGATAAATCTTTGAATTTTGATTTTAAAACGCTAAGAACTTTCGTTCCAACCTAATATCTCGATTTCGCTGGTTATTCGCCGCCCCCTTGTGGTGCCGCTTGATGCGGCCGCCTCTCTGTACCATGGCACGGCACGGCGCTGATCCGCGAGCACGTCGCGGCAGAGAACAAGCAGACTCGAACGTTTCGAACGCGAAACATTCGCCTCGGAACAAGCATGGACGGAGTTCCCTTTTGTTATGTCAAATGGCGGTTCGTGAATCATCTTAAGCTGTCTGCTTCGCCGTCCTAAAATCATTCGACTCGTAAAGAATTGAAAACGCGAGTTGAAATACATAGGTGGTTGCGCGTCGAGAGAAATAGAAAGAGAAAGAGGGAAGGGGAACAAAAAGAAAGGGCGATAAAGAAAGAAAGGAAGAAAGAGGCGATGCGTATCGTGCGCGCGGGTTGGACTTATCGCCGGTGGCGCATACCTGCACTATCGCGACGGTAGCGTTGCAAACGGTACTTTCGGATAATCAGCATTTGTGTAACTCTCTTTCGCTCTTTGTGTCATTCGCCTGTCCCCACGAGTTGTTCGAGCTATCTCGTTCCATTCCATTCCGTTCAATCCCTGTCGCTCGCGTCTGTTCCTTCTGAATCCATTTCTCGCTAGTCCTTCTCTCTTCTCCTCTCTCCTCTCTTTTCTCTCTCGACACGGCTCTCGGTTCTCTACTCTCGCTATAGTCGCAAGGACTGTGGTCTCCGACGGTCGGTCGCTCATCCCTTCGTCTCGTCTCTGTTCTTCGCGGTGAATGCCGTTCTCTGGTATCCTCGTCGCTCCTCGCCGTATCCCCCCTTCGGCAGCGTTCGTTTATCTCCGTCTCGTTCCGTCACGCACTCGAGACACGCCTCCCACTCGTGGCGCGCGACCGGCGTCGCACTCAGTCGACGCCGAGCCGCCACGCGTGTTGGCCGCACTGTTCTTCGCGCGTTCGAACGCGTCTGATCGTGTACGCGGATCATCGTGTCTTTTCGACCTCGTGTGTCCAGTTGCCGGTTACGATTCTTTCTCTCGCGTACACGTCCCTCGAACACTCGAAACACGAACGAGGAGGTTTGACTCGCTTCGCGAGAAAGCGCAGCGATGCTAGATCATCGGAGCGAGGAAGATCCAGCCGCCTCGTGCCGCGTGTGAGTGCTCGGTCTCGTTCCCTACTCGTACCCACGCGAATAAGTGGAAAAGAAGTGTCGAGTGCCCCGCGCGTTTATCGCTCCACAGAGAGAACTGCTTTCCTCCTCGTTTTGCTCGAGCTCCGTTCATCCGGCAATCTTTTCTTCTTCTTCTTCGGTTTCTTCTCGTTACTCCGCTCTGCGACCGTTCACCTACAACCCAGCGTTTTTGGGCTCGTCTCCACCTCCGAGAAATCCATCCCGTCGCCTCACGACGCGTAAACATCATCCACAAGCCTCGATAACCACCACCGGGACTACGCGACATGGATTTCGTGATACTCAAGGTAAATGTCTACTGTCTACCATTGTTGACGTTCGACCTCTCGTGGGGCCCGCGTTCGATCTCTCCTGCATGCCCGCGATCTCGGCCTCGGTCGATACGGTCGTCGATATTCCTGCGTCTACACATTTACGGGAAATCTACCATCACCGGCTAAAATTACCTGTTCCAGCTTTTTTATTTTACTATTATTGAAATAATAAAAAGGAATCTTCGTAAGAAGAAATTGTTGTATACATGGTTTTAGTAGAGTGTGTATTATGGTAGTAGACGCGCGAAGTCTGAATAAAGTTAATTACAAGGGTTACAGGTTTCTTATTTTACTATTATTGAAATAATAAAAAGGAATCTTCGTAACAAATTATTGTATACATGGTTTTAGTAGAGTGTGTATTATGGTAGTAGACGCGCGAAGTCTGAATAAAGTTAATTACAAGGGTTACAGGTTTCTTATTTTACTATTATTGAAATAATAAAAAGGAATCTTCGTAACAAATTATTGTATACATGGTTTTAGTAGAGTGTGTATTATGGTAGGAGACGCGCGAAGTCTGAATAAAATTAATTACAAGGGTTACAGGTTTCTTATTTTACAATTATTGAAATAATAAAAATGACTCCATAAGAAATGATCTTACAGATATCTCTCTTTAGTACAATACGTATTACAATAAGAGCCGCACATATTCTAAATAAAATCAATCTTGTGATTTTCACGAAGGTTCGAAGGTGTTTCTTTTACTATTGTTGAAATAATAAAAATGATTTCATAAGAAATGTTTGTATAGATATCTTTAACGAAGTATAAATTAAATTAATTTTGTCATTTTTACATTTTGGATATGTAGGTACCAGTTACTTGTAAGGCTAGGTTGGTTTAGCGTTCAGTTAACGAGAGCTTGCACGAGAGCTTGTTGCAATCGATGACGTCGACGTTTTAATTGCGTTCTGGAAACGATCAGTTTGTTTACGTATACCGAATAAAATATTGAGTACAGAAACAATGGTCTACTATAAAAGTTGTAATCGTCTAACGACTTCGGGGAACATAGCCAGGAACTGGAACTTTTAAGGGAAGCTTTACGGCTTAGAATTTCATGCATCGTTGTCGACAACGATTTCGCGGAACCCATGTTCGAGGCTGTGTATAAATCTCCCCATCCCCTCACTGACGTCACGAGCACGTTAGCCGAAGTAAACAAATAAACTGCACCCGCGGAATTCAGTGAATTTTAATGGCTCCTCAAGAACTCGATGGCTAATCTAATCAGTAATATTAACCCGTTCAATCTAGCCCTAACAGTTGCGTTAAATCATAAAAATCTTTCGTTTCTTCAATTTCCCTTTTATGGGGGGTCGTAAAAAAGATTCTAAACGCAAGTTTAAAGTAGGTATCAAGTTACTGACGGCAGGGGTCGGAGATGACCTTTTTTTACGGACCTGTCGTTATTGGGGCGGTAAAGGCGTAAATATTTGAACTGCTCGAACTTGTGTCGCAACAAATTTATTTTCAGTCTGCCAATATTGTTCTTGTCGGTGGACCTTTATAGCGATTTTAGCGCATTTACAACCGAAACGAGTAAGTGTAATGTAAAACAAATTTAAATTTAATAAAATAAATTTCTATTTCACTCCAGGTAGACAATTTTTATTTTTTATTAAGATCCGTTACCCAATTCTAGAGCAAGGAATTAATGTCTGGGAATTTGTGACAAAAATGAGTTTGTGTAATTGAAAACAGTGGAAATATTAGAATTGTATGATAAAATAAATTTCTATTTTAATTTTTATTTTGTATGACAGATCCCAATTCTAGAGCAAGGAATTAATCTTTGGTAATTTATGACAAAAATTAGTTTGTGGAATTTAAAACAGTAATAACATTAAAAATGTTTAGAAATATTGTTACACTATTTCGAATCGGATTTATTTGAAAGAAAATAAATGTCTACTTCGCACTCCAGTTTGCTGCAATTCAGATACAAGAACTCTATTTTATATAAAGTATCCGCAGTCTAATGATTACACGATTTCATCAAAATATATGAAAGAAACCGCATTTATACACATAACTTGAACCGATGATCGGAGAAAGTTCTCGGTCGGCGGGATATTCGAATAATTTGAAGTATTTGGTACAGTTTCAAAGATCCTATAGTTCGAAATAGTTGGAATTCCTTGAAGCGGTGGATCGTATTCGAAGTAGTTCGAACTGTGAAGAGTTCGAGCGTGTTTCTAGCATCTAAAAGGCAAGGAACGAGTCGTTTTCGACGATCGTGCCCATAGAGGTAGGTATATCAATGACGGAGTACAAATGCAGAGCTGAAAAAGGAAAGCAAATCTCATTGTCAGTGTTTATTTTTCCAAAGTTGTTCGAAGCTGATTCGGTTGGTCATAGGTCTCGTGTGATGGGCCACAGGCTACGAGAGGGACACGAGAAGAAATCAGGGATGGAGGGAAACACTGAAATCGGAGATACTCGCGCGGGGGGTGGCGTCAGAGCAAAGCATTCCCTTCAGAATAAAGGGTTAACTCTCGCGTAGTCCTATTTATTTCCCCTTTTTTGCCGAGGGTTCTCCGGAGCGTGTTCAAATAATTGCCGGTGGAACGGCGACCCAGTTATCGCCTTAATTATCGTGCAATCAAGCTTCCCATCGAGGTCGCTTTATTGTCTTTAAGTTACCTGTTCGAATTCTTTTTGTCTCGGCAATAATAATGATGGCACTCGTATTTACGGATGAATTCCTGCGGGCGCGGTAAGCGCGCGCATTAAGACGGCGACGTTCATTTTTGCCGGATATCGCGGTAATGATTATCCGTCTGAAGTATCCGTTCCCCGCGATTCCGTTTCCCATTGATTAATTTTTTTCGATCTCGATCGTCGCGCCAGATTTCAACACGAAGTACTTTTATGCACAGGGGGATACATTCATCCTGCACGTTGCACGCTGCACCTGATTCAGAGTGATTTTGGTGAAACGAAAATCATCTCCGACTAGACGACTCTGAAGTCTTGGATAAATCTCATTATTATTCAAATCATCCACTGTGTCTACATTTCTGTCATCTAGAGAACCTTCAATTAAATAAAAAAATATATAAGAAAACTCTTTAAATATCTAAAATCTAAAAAAATTATTTTCTCCTTTTTAGTGCATTTTAATATATGCGTGGATTTTAAAAAGTTTTTTTAATATGTTTTTTCATTTTTTACTTTTCAGTCTTTACTATCGATCGTATTTAGTGAGGCCCGGGTTCGATTCCTGCTGAGATACTCCTGCTGAGACTTTTTTGTATCTCCTAAACGCACAGTTTAAAAAGAATTGGCGTAGAATTCGATTACAAGATTTGACACAACGCGGTACGCTGATACAAGCATGGTAAAATTGACACCAAATGTTAGTCGAAAGCAGAGTTGGGATAAAATTTCATCAAAATAAAAATTTTGCCCAACTATGCTCGAAAGTATGTATCGAAACTAGTATCCATCGGAAGAGTGCTACCTTAAATAACTCTGAAGTTATTTGTCGCACGAAAAAAATTATTCGAAGAAAAATTGCATGGTTTCCTGGGGGACATACAGTGCTCCTAATCAGCTTCTTATCACTTTGCTTTTTCATCGAGATACGAGGGTTCACCTTCGGTTTCTTAAATGGAATGTCCAATATTTTTTCTTGTATTCGGATAAACTCTGCAATTCAGCGTAGAAAAACGTGTATTGTACAATGGGACTTGAAATGAATAATTACCGAGATATTTTCCAAACTAATTTTATTTCAAGTGGTGTTGAAAATCTCGATGAAAAAGCAAAGTAATAAAAAAACAGATTAGAGCACAACTTTTGTTCGAAATATTTTTTGCACAACAAATAACGAGTCCCACCATGTAGTGTCGTTGAACAAGCTGGGTTGCAGCGATCGATTCAGGCGAACAGTTGCGAAATGTCCTTTAAAAAATCGTGTACAAGATAGAAGGCAAAGTGGGTTCGATGATAATCTGAGAAAAGTGCGTTCGTTGCGCTGCGCCGCTGCGTTCTCGTTTGTGAATCATCGGTGTGACATGACTCCGGGGGTGCATTCTTGTACGAGATTTTGTTGTCGTTCGTTTTCGAGTTGACTCGACCGGTGAAAACCAAACTGGGATATGTTGATCGACTCTCTGATCCTTCATACATCAACCTACGAATTACCGGGTGGATAACGATAGCAATACTATTTTTATTTCTTGGTCTCCGAGATGCTGGCGGTAAAAGTCGAGGCTGCCAGCGGCGTTAAAAAAAATAAGGGCCACTAAACACCGTACACCAAGGATTAAACGACGAGGAAAGGGTCGTGGGATTTTGTAATATTTAAAAGGCTGTTTTCCTTTTTCGAGTTAGCACACCTTTCTCGCGCGACACATATAGTGTTGTCGTGTGGATGCTTGACAAAGCCAGATACGCAAACACCGTTATCATTGTCTACGCGTCGCCGCTGGAGACTGCAAATGTTGATGCTGCGCAAATACAGATTATTATGAACTAATTTACAGAAACTGCCGCTAAACAGAAAAGTGTGTAACCTGATACGAGTTTCTCTGTCGGGCTAGGAAAAGAGCGATGGTAAAAATGTCGTGAAACTTGCAGCTTTTACTACGGCGAGCTGCGGGCGAAATTGTCCATGCTGCCATATTTTTTTTTATCTTCGGGACCGAGCGAAAAGAAAGCTCCCAGTGCGGTTGCGATAACAGTTTTTTATAGAACCCAATGATGTCCAGCGGTCCGGCTCCTGATTCGCTGCGTCCGAACACATTGCTTTCGAAAATTCCAACGAGACATAATATCCAAAAGCGAAAAAGTCACTTCAACGCTAAATCTACCATTGCCAGTCACATAACTGGTTTTATTATTTTTTATTTCATAATTATTGAAATGATGATGTAGCTTACATTTACAATGATGTAGTTGTCACCTAATAAAACTAGTGTAAACTAATCGCAAATTAGACAGTAAGCCATATTGTAACATAACCGTATATTGTACAATTTGTAATGTACATGGTATATAAATCTTATATGGTTTAAAGCACTGAATAAATAAATAATAAGTAGCTTACATGGGAATTGCTTCTTTATCCAATCACATATTGCAATCAAAAATTCCATAAAATATAAACAAATAGAGCCTCGTCACGTTTGCAAGCTGAAACATTTCAGTCGTGTTTATTGCCCGGTAGGTTTTAGCGTTAAGGCGATAAGGAAACAACTCGTCGTCGCTCGATCAATCGTTCGCACGATCGAGGCACGAGATTCCGCGAAGCTAATCGCTGCGAAATGCTTGGAAATGTGCCGGGTAGAGAGAGGGTTACGGAGACCGCAAATTGGCCTGTATTTCCGAAACACGGTGTAGACAAATGTTGACGAAAACGAGCACGTTAGGGGATCGGAACGCGTCGTTCCGCCAGCTGGGTCTGCTCGATGATTTTATTCACGCGCAAGTTTGGTCATTAGAGCGATCGTTAGCCGAGTTCTCGCAGCATTGTTTCGACGAAATCCACCGGTTCTTAACGTAACCGCGAAATTCAGCGGCTCTTAACGTTTCGGCGAACAATCGTTGTTCGCCTGTTAAAATACTTCAACTTCGAATAACGACCCAGGGGGAGCGAGGGGCAGCAGGCGACGCAGTATTTTAATTTGAAATCAAATCTTCGTCGAATCATGTTAAAATAGGAAAATTCCCGCGAACGAATAATGAGGAAGAAGTTCACGAGGGTGGCAACTAGAGCTGTGACTTATGAGATACCCGGGTAAACAAAAATTACTCGGGTACTCGGGTAAACAGTATTACCCGGATACCCGGGTATTCGGGTAAACAAAAAATACCCGCGTATCTCATGAATACACTGCAGATCTTTATGCAAAATAAAAATCGTTTGCATCAATAGGAAAAAGCAGACGATATATTACGATTACTTATTCTCTTCAACGATTTGAATAAATTTAAATTAATGTATCAACGTTCTTTTAATTTCATTATTGTTTTAAATTGCACAAAATCATTTATGGCTTGTGTCTTATGAAATACCCGGATACTCGGTTATCTCATGGATACCCGGGTAGTTTTGCTCTACCCGGGTATCTCATGGGTACTCGGGTACCCGGGTAAAAGTCCGAGCTCTAGTGGCAACGAACGGACAGGAACCCAAGAGCGATTTGTCGCGAGAAGACGATTACAAATATCAATAACGCATCCGAGTGTGTTTGCAACGGGACACGCGATGTTCACCTTGCCTTATCGTTCGAACGGAGCAAGTTCATACGTAGTACAAACACGGCCAGGCGATAACAGAGTTTCCCCGAATCCGTGGGGTTCAATGTTCGTTTGCGCTCTGTCTCGCGGTGACTCGATCTCCGCGGAAGGTGTGGGCCCGTGAACCTTCTGGGAATCTTGGACAAGACTTTTAAGTATTTTTAGACATTAAAGGGTAAAAGAAATACTCTACAAGATGCAAAAAAAGCGAAAAAAGGCACATACCGGTCGAATTGAGTAACCTCCTTCTTTTTCGAAGTCGGTTAAAAATGAGAAAAAGGATCCCAGACCGAGGAACAAAGCGTACGAATTTCTGTTGCACGCTTTCAGACAACGCACACTGTTTCTTATCGATTCGTATCCTTCCTGTCGAGGCGTATGGATAAGATGAGGGTATAGAAATGATGAAATCATTTTCGGATCGGGTTTATCACGATGCTTTTGTTCTTTTTCCGAAGTGGTGATTTGATCGAAAAAGTCGGGAAAACTATTCTTACTAACGTATTTTACTAATGTAAATAACTAACGTTATTTATGAGCTCAAAGTGGTTGTAATATAGTAGGTCGTTAAATTCGTCTTTACGTCAGCTATAATATTATGAAATCAATAATCAAACAATTAACAATAAAACAAATGAAAATTGCACAAAATATAAATTGATAGAGCTTTGTCATTTTAATCAGTTTTCGTGTCGGTAGTTTTAGCGTTAACTATAATTTACTGACGGATGTAATCATGAATTCTATGCGATCACTGTGCATCGGTTCAGATCGAAGAACCTTGCCGGAGGTTCGCGGATCGAAGCGATCGGGATGCAGCGAGCGTTTCGAAGAAAAAAATTGAACGTCACGGGCAGACGGATGCCGGATAAAATTCCTTGTAACCGAGGAACTCGATGGTACGGTTTCTTCCCGAACGCTTATCACCGGTGAAATCGAGCAGCGAGCACTCGACGCGACCAGAGTTCGAACTCGACCGTGGCCGAGCCACATTTTTCGTTTATCACGGTACATTGATTCGTCGAGATCGACGGGCGCAGGTCACAGGGAACCCGAGAATCGTTCTCTCCATTCCGCGAAAAAGTTGACACGTTCTTTTTGCGAGGCGTCGCGGTTGTTTTTCGATCGGTCGTTTATCGCTGTTAACGAGTTTGCCAGCAGAATGATCAACCGATCACCGGCAGTCGTCCACTTCACCTGGAATATTTTATCCGTCGCGTCTCGGGTCGCCTCGTTCACTTTTTTTCACGCAACGAGCGGATTGCGGGTCGTGCGCTTTCCACTTTTTCACCACGCTGTCTCGCGTCTCGCAATGGGCATACGTTTCCGTACCGTTTGCAAATTCATTTACGTTCACTTCGTTCTCCATTTGGATTTCAATAGAACGTGTCCTTCGAAAGCAATGAAAACTAGGGGAGGAAGACCATTCGTCCTTTTACCCATTTGCACTCCGAATTATTTTTCAATTTTGTGACCAGCAACGTCCTGCTGTTTACTCTAGTAGCACAAAATATTGTATACGCATTCATATAATATTAAAAAGCGATTCTATCTTTTTTTTATATTCAAATGTACATACAATATTTATTTTATATTAAGTAACAAATTTTTTTAAATACGAGAAAAATATTTTTTTCTAACTTTTTTTTTCTTTTTAATTGAATGTTATTTAAATATTGAATTTATATTTTTCAAAAATTGATTTCACATTTTTTAAAAATATTTATTTTTTATTTTTTAAATATCTAGTTCATATTCTCTGAATATTTAGCTTATATTTTCTAAACATTCGAAAAAGTGTGGCTTAAAAAATATTTTTCCAACATTTGAAAAAGATATTTATCCAATATTTTTGTGCTACTAGGCTTATTTTAAACAATTTTGTCTACCGATTGTATCAAATATTTCCTTCAAACTTTGTTGTAATTTATATTTGTTTTTAATTAAAAAATATAAACAGAGGAAGTTGTATTTACATTGTTCTTTTTTGAAAATCAATAATTTTTCGATTGATAAACGACTCGATCTATCGAGTGGATTTCTGTAGATTCTGTACGGTATTGACCTTTCGTAGAGTTCACGCGAGGGTGTGCGATGTCCAGGATGGGTGTCGAGCAAGTAGCACAGCTGATCGATGAGATTCGAATGGTTTGGATGCGAGGAGCGGTTGAAGCTGCAGGTAGCTGCGAAAAGGAGCGTTTAGATGAGTAAACGCGACTTCCTGGAATAACGGTGCGTCGGTTGTCGTCGAGGAACGCCTCGGGGTGTCGCTAAAATGTCGTGGCGCCGTTTTTCGAGCGTACTCGAGCCCTCGTGGATGGTGCCGGAATAGACTCTCGAGCGACAAAAGTAAAAAGCATCCCACCGCGAGATCCGCGTCCCCGAGCACCGACCATTACGCGATGGAAAATTACGATGGTAATCTTCGGGACGATAACGGGGAACCTTGACAACGATTCTGTGGCCACTGTGCGTCTCCCTTTCGCGCGTTCGTCCACGGTCCCGGTCCCGTTCCCAGTCGCATTCTCATTTCCATTGCTGGTGTTCCCGTAGCAAATTTTCGCCTCGTTTACCGAACCCTATTCGCGACGCCGTTCACCAACAAACACGTCCGCCGAACCTGTCGCGCATATTTTATGCAGGGGCTAGTTTTCGTTCATCGATCGCATTCGTCGTAAACGTTTTCCAACCCATAAGAGCGATGGGGTTTACTCAAAAGCGCTAGATAAAAGATCAATCTAGACCGTTGTCTCCCTGAAAAGCTTATTTTTTTAAAAAAAGATCCGTTGCCCAATTCTAGAACAAGGAATTAATGTCTGGGCATTTATGACAAAAATGTGTTCGCGTAATTGAAAACAGTAGAAACATTAGAATTATATGATAAAATAAATTTCCATTTCACTCCAGGTAGACAATTTTTATTTTTAATTAAGATTCGTTGCCCAATTCTAGAGCAAGGAATTAATGTCTGGGCATTTGTGACAAAAATGTGTTCGCGTAATTGAAAACAATAGGAACATTAGAATTATATGATAAAATAAATTTCCATTTCACTCCAGTTTGTCGCACTCCAGGTAGCCAATTTTTATTTTGTATGATGATACCAATTCTAGAGCAAGGAATTAATCTCTGGTAATTTATGACAAAAATTAGTTTGTCGAATCTAAAACAGTAATAATATTAAAAATGTTTTCGTTCATCGATCGCATTCGTCGTAAACGTCTTCCAACCCTTAAGAGCGATGGGTTTTTTCAGTACTCAAAAGCGCTAGATAAGAGGTCAATTTATAGACCGGTCTCCCTCAAAATCCCTACACTTACGTTTACGACGCGTAATTTGCATCATTCGGCAGCATGTAACTGTCGCAGGTTTACGCTTCCGAATAATGGAAATTACACTTCGTGAACGTAAAGATAGAACTTTCGAGGGCAACTGTGGTCTGGATTGAACTTTTATCTAGAGCTCTCGACCACTGAAAAACCCCATCTCTGCATTATTGAGAAATGAGAGGGCGCATCCGCAGCCTTGCTATTCTGGAAACGAAACTACCCCCTTAAGAGTTTACAGTACTCGCTCGAGGATTAATGCTGCAGAGACCGAAGAGAAAACATCTAGCGAAAATTGCCTCTTGCCAAGCTCGTCCAAAATACTATGGCACGATCCTCCGGCGTGTCGAGCATAGCTCGATCGATCATAGGAGATAAGAGACAGCGACAGTCGGCGAGAGCGTCGTTATCACCGTGCAATATCTGCGGATATTGACGGATGAAAGCGGCGGGGAACGAAACGGAACGGAACGGAACGGAACGGAGCAGCGCAGCGTTTCGTAACGACGAACGGGTCTCGGGGTCCGAGTCCGCCACCCACTAATTTATTCTCCCGTTTCCGGCGTCGGAGTTATTATTGCGCCGGCGGAATCGGTCGGAGGAGAAAGTTTGGCTAAGAAATCCAATCGATTAGCGCGCCGACACGAGGACCCGACACGACTGTGCAATTAAGCGGTCCCTTCCCTGGCTCCCCCGATAATCGACAAGGCTTTGAAACGCGAACGCGCTTAGAACCGGCGTCGCCGGGCTCTCAGTCGGGCTAACGACGCTCGTCGCCCCGATGCCGACGATTTTATCGGCGGCGCCGCGGCGCTCGAACCCGATCTGCTCTTTCGTTTCTTCGACAACGGTCGCGTTCCCTCGCGAACTTCCTCCGCGAAATTACGGTACACCCTTGTTGTATGTTGCTTGCTCGTTCGCGTATAAGTTATTCGCGCTGCTCGTCGCCATTGTGCTGGGAACTAGTATATCACAGCGACGCGCTCCGTGCGATCCATCTCACCTAACCGAGAGCGAAACAATAAGTTTGTCCACCGTAAATATTATTTTCATTTTAATAATACAGGGTGTCCCAAAATTCGTGTACTTCCCGGAAATGGGAGGTTCCTTGGGTCATTTGAAGCGACATTTTCCTTTACAAAAATGACGCCAGCGGCTTTGTTTAGGAGTTATTAACAAAAAACACGGACCAAACAGAGCGCGGCTACAGCGGATTGATTCTGTCGCTGAGTCGGACTCCGTTCGCTATAGCCGCACTCTGATTGGTCCGTGTTTTTTGTTAATAACTCCTAAACAAAGCCGCTGGCGTCATTTTTGTAAAGGAAAATGTCGCTTCAAATGACCCAAGGAACCTCCCATTTCCGGGAAGTACACGAATTTTGGGACACCCTGTATAACAAAATGTATACGCAAGCTGGCACCTGAAAATCTCCGACACACCTTCGCGCGCACAGAGAAACTGTTTACATCGCGACATTTCTCCCCTCTATACCATGCACTTTTGTATACAGTCTGTTAACCCTCACGCGCACCTCAAAAATAGCTGCATAAAAGGGACTAGGATAATAATTCACCGACTTTTATATTACATATTCAATTGACACATTATGTTTCATTTATTGCGTCACATTTTAAAGAAGTTCATCTCACGACGTAGATATAAAAGGATAAATAATTTGGCAGCATGTGAAAATATTGAATTCGTGAATTTTCACTCTGAGGAATGTTCAAGGTTAATGTTTATTTCTCTGAAAATGTTGTTTTAATTCTTTTGATATTTTGTCCCTTAAATAAAACACAAAAGCTGACCTTCTTTCAATTTTGTCATCCCAATTAAACAAAAAAGTCATGTAGTGAAGGGTTAACGTGACCACTTCAAATAACTCCCAAGTTATTTGCTGTACGATTAAATTTTTATATAGACGCATCCAAAATAATATTTGGGAGTTATTTGAAGTCGCTGTGTTACGAGACTCACCCTGTACATCATTTTGTCATATTATCGTGAGTAACGGCAATATTCATGGTGGGCAAGTTATTGCTCCTCTCTGTATCTTCTCTGCTTCGTTGGCGATTCATATTTCGATTCTGAAATGGCTCCAATACAAATCGTCTATCCTCGAAGAAAACAGCTAAATAATCCAATGCCATTCTTGAATCATAATTACTCCGCAATAATAACTACAATGAACCTAGAACCATTATCTGCTCGAAGAATAATATCCGACCAGAGCTTTATTTTTCATTTAATTAATAATCATATTGATTGTTCTTCTCTACTTGCGCAAATCAATTTTTATCTAGAAAATAAATCTACTTATGGATTAATTAATCCAATGAATCACATTATTGCAACAATCATGCACTATTTATAATCGTATTGATTTTTTCATTGAATGTTTGCGAAATTTTAAAATGCAACTACGCAGGATTATATGATAATATCTATCAATTGCACCGTATGATAATATCTATCTTATTAAATAAGTAATCTTGTATCAATCTCTCTCTCTCTCTTTTTTTCTTTTCTTTGTAAATACTTATGTAAAAAGGGCTTCTGTCCGTCTATAATAAATAAAAATAATAATAATAATTAAAAAAGAGAAACTTCATTTTATCGATTTTTAATGCAGCTTTGAAGCAAATGTAGCAGCTCGTATTTTTTATATCCACGAAGTCGGCAATGTTCGTTGGTTGGGCGAAAAAGAAAGATTTGTGGGGGTGGATGATCCTGGTCCAGCGGTGACCGTCTGAATTGCTCGTTTCGCGGTGATTCTCGGCGTTGAGGCACAGAGAGTAAAAGAGAGAGGGAGGTGGGTGAAGAGAGAAAGTGAGAAGCGAATCAACGCTCCGGCAGCCGTTTGAGCGACTTGTAAAAACAATTGGAAGCTGCGCCCGCTCGCGTTCCACGACCACATCATACCGAAGCACGTTTGCTTATGCTCCGGCGCGTGCTCGCGCGTTTCGCGTCAAACAAAGAGACGGCCGAAGAAAAAGTCTGGTGAAACAAAACGAGGGAGCAAAGCACAGCAAGAGAGAGAGAGAGAGAGAGAGAGAGAGAGGGAGACAGAAAGAACGCGAGCGAGAAGCAGCGTACGGCCATAAACGATTATCGCGGCCGCGAGCAACGATCCTCGTTTTTCTTTCCTCCCTTTTCTCGCGCAGCTTTTCACTTTCCCCCCGAAAACGAGGAAAACAACGTCGATGCAAGAAGCTGTCGGTCGATAACTCACCAGCGAAACTTACTTCTGATAATTACACTACGGGTGTTTATATGCGTTTATCGCACTATTGTGCGGAACCCGGCGCGCTAAGAACTTTGAACAGGGTTTAACGAGATTTTTACGGTGCTCGTACCCGATGAAAGCATCGACGAGCGAGAGCGTCCGTTCAACTTTCGGTTTTTGCGCATTAGCTCGGAAAAGTTTCTGTTCGCATAAACACCGGAGCGTCGCGTCCCGTGACGTCGCGGCGCCCGCTGGTTCGACAATCGTATTTCCACAGTGTCCCGAAATTTCTGGCTTCGTAAAAAGTTACGACTGATATTTGCTATGTCATCTGGCGACTGGCTGTTCGAAATGCATACGGTACAACGCGTCGCCCTTTTATTTCCGCCGATCGTCGCCGATTCGTATACATATGCACGGTCTATGGAGATTGTCGAGGTAAAGGGCTGCGGATTTCGATCGAAATCGTGGAAATTCGAACGAAGAACGCAGATTGGCCGGACCGTTCGGTATCCGGACAATTCTCGCCGCGGTTACATTGTCGAGCGAGCGACGCGCTGTGACGCATCGTTTAATCGACTGCACGCGAATTGCCTTTCGAGTAACCAAATGCTTGTTAGCCCACTAACGCGTCGACTGCCTATTCGTTTAATTCGAAACGGCTCCCCCTTTTCTGTTACCCGTCCTCCGTTTGTCTCTCTGCCACGCTGTCTGTTCTTCTCTCGCCAGTGGTCGAAACACGTCAACAAATCGATCTCTCTCCCTGCCTCCCGTCGCGCTGCCGAAATCACCGGGAGGCTTTGCGAGTCGACGATCCGTCGCCGACGAATCACGCGGACCGCAAAACTCTGATCGGTGTCGCGTGTTTTATTCGAAATCGCTCGTTCATCGGGCCAATGAAATTCGTTCGGCCGTGCAATGTCGCGATTCGCGATACAGAAGCCGATCACGCTCTGCGATCGTCGGTCTCGGCGATCTTGAAAAGGAGCGAGCGGTAGTCGGGACCATAGACGGACCGAACAGGATTTACCGAGCCGTTAACGCGCGTCGATCGTCTATGTATACTATGTTTCTAGCGAAATAATTTTTAACCCCCGTACGCTCCTGAAAAATAGCTGCATCAAAAAGACTAGGATAATAATTCACCGATTTTTATTTTACACGTTCAACCAACAAATTATGTTTCGTTTATTGCGTCACATTTTAAAGAAATACATCTCGCGACGTAGATATAAAAGAATGAATAATTTGACAGTATGTGAAAACAATGAATGAGTGAGTTTTCACCCTGAGGAATATAAAAGATTTTGTCGAATCGCGAGAATCGAAGAACGGCACCCTAGTAGCATTTACGGTTGGCCAATGGTGGGCCACGTTCCGACGTGGGTATTATTTTAGTTTTTTCCTTTGTCCCTGCAAAATTTTACCGTGAAAATACATTTTTAATACGTACATTATTTCTGATATACCATAAAAATAACTATTAAAGAGAAAATCGGAATGTGGGCTCTGTAGGTTCGTCTTATGGTAACGTTGGCCCAATTGCAAGAAAGAGTGACATTTCGAACGGTTACCCAATGGATACCGGCAATGGAGGTCCAACAAAACGCGAACCATAAATGCTACTAGGCCAGCGACATACGGCGGATATTAATTAATACCGATCTAATTAGCGGGACGGGTTGAGTCGATGAGGCGAGCCTGCCGAGGAATAAAGAATCTCCAAATAAAGCCTCGAGCAAATGTTTGCGTATATGTTTGACCGGTCTGCGCGAGGCTTTCGACTTATTTTAATTATACGAACGCGTTTACCGGCCCGGCGCGGTGTGTGGTGCGGCGTGGCACTGCGTGACGGCGCTATCGATCCTCCGCGTCGACCACGACGAATATTTCATTAAGTCGCGCGCGTGCATCGGTGATCATTGTCGAAGCCGTGGGGTACGCGGACGCTAACGAAGCGTAACGAAGCGTGAGACCGCGCGGTTCTCGCGCCGGACGCCACGCGGAAGGATAGAAAATTCGGATTAATTTTACGCGCTCGCTCAAAGATATCGAAACGCGATCTCGCAGGCGGCGTGGGTGGGACGGGTCGGGCAAGCGACGAGCGGTTTCTCGCGTCCTTTTGAACCGTTTCAAACGGCGATGCTATCTTTCCGGTTTTTCTCGGGCCGTCGCGGCCTCCGCCGTGCCCCCGCAGTCTCTTCTCGATGAATGCGCCACATTCAACGCACCACCGCCGCTCGCACAGGACAGTCCACGCTTTTCTGCTGCGAGCCCCAAACCACCCTCGCACAACCCCGCGAACTCTAGACTCCGCGAGCAACAACCCTCCGCCGCGCCGCCGCGAGAAACTCCGAGACCCGACCCAGACGCACCGTCGTTTTTCCATTTCTGTTCCGTCGACGCGACGACGCCCCGTCAACTTGCCCGAAACTTGTCGGCTCGAAAGTCCTCGGCTAGTCAGATGTCGTCGGTTTTAACACTAATTTTCCAGCAGCCTGCTTATGTTCTTCGATAGAAAATGCTCGAGATTCGTTTGTCGCTCGGCTGAGAAATTAGGTATACGTTTAATTATGTCGAGTTGAAAGTAGGCCCCGAAATATGTGAACGAATTTAGCTGTGTTGGCGCGGCGGAACGAACTGCGAACGGATACTCGAGATTTTCCCTCGAGGTACGACTCCGCCGTGCTGTCAGGATCCAGATTAGGCTTAAAGTCGTTTCGCAAAATTTATTCTATCCGATTATCAAGTGATAGTTGGTGCTGTTTAATTCCTTATGGAGAATTCGCATTTCCACGGATCCGCGAAATATCGAAACGCACTCGCAGATTTACGTAACGCTATCATGAAAATTTATATGGAAAATTTCATTCGACTCGTCGGTTTACGAACTTGCACGAATGTCATGGATTTTCGAAGACTATGGCAGTCCTTGAACAACCACGAATCTTTGTTTCGACGGTGGCCATACGAGCAACGTCTCGCATACGGAATCGCGGGCGTTTTTCTTTAGGTGTAACAAGATGCGAGGCGACGCGATGGGACGTCCCAGGTACAAGACAAAGAGCACTCGGAATTGCCCATAGGGGCAAAGCTTCGATACGAACTATGCCACAGAAATAGAAAACTTTCGATTCCTCGTCGCTCTCGCATTAGTTCTGAAGAGATTTCCTTGAAAAACAACGCCCCAATGTCCCGAGAGGCGTGGTTTCGATGCTCTCTCTGGGTAGAGTGTCTCGAGGGAGCGTAGTTATTTTGTCTTGTGTATGGAGTGCTCAAGGGGCGTGAGTTTCGATGTTCTATTTGTTGATAGTGTCTCGAGGGATGGTAGTTATTTTTTAATCCTGTGTGTAAAGTGTCCGAGGGGTGTGGTTTCGATGCTCTCTTTGTATAGAGTGTCTGTAGGAAGCGTAATTACTTTTGTTTTCCGTGTATAGATTGCCCAAAGGGCGTGGTTTCGATGCTCTATTTGTATAGAGTGTCTCGAGGCAGCGTAGTTATTATTTCCTATGTATAGAATGCCCGAGAGGCGTGGTTTCGATGCTCTCTTCGTATATAGCGTCTTTAGGGAGCGTAGTTGCTTTTCTTTTCTGTGTATAGATTGCCCAAGGGGCGTGGCTTCGCTGCTCTATTTGTATAGAGTGTCTCGAAGGAGCGTAGTTATTTTTTCCTGTGTATAGAGTGCCCGAGGGGCGTGGTTTCGATGCTCTCTTCGTGTATAGTGTCTCTAGTCAGCGTAGTTGCTTTTGTTTTCCTTATAAAATGTCCGAGGGGCGTGGTTTCGATGCTCTTATAGCGTAAAGCGCTCCGAAAGAACGTAGTTTCTTTACTTTTCGTGTGCAGGGTGGTTCGAGGAATAGTAGTTTCCTTAGTTATCCGTAGATAGGCAAGACAATGGTACAATTTCTGGTCCATGTCGGCTAAAGTTGCGTCCTATGACGATATTTGGTGGTGAAAGCGTGCTAGCTCCCGCACCGGACCGGTGTGCGGAAGATCCTCCGAATTGGACCGAGAACGCGGAAACATCGCGGAATGCGCGTGGCCCACGAAGACGCGGAACGGTATGGCGCGGTGCGCTACGGAACGTTAACGCGATTACTACGTAATTCGGAAACTATGCCGGCAAAGCTTGTGGTGGCAAGGATCGAAGTACTTTGCGAGTTTCGAGCAGCGACGCGTACTCGAAGCGTCGACACATACCGGGGGCCTTGATCCGATTAGTCGACCTCTTCATCCTCCGGTTGCGCGTCTTCCATCCGCGCGTCTCCGTTTCCCGGCTCGTCGTTAAACCCCAGTTTCCCGAGGGCTCCATTTAGGCTTCGCCATCCCCATAGCGCTCGTCTCGCGTCCCACCTGTCGAGAGAGCTTGCGAGATTCCACCTGATTCGCCGTATCGCTCATATTTCTCTGACGCAGGCCACTGCGTTCGCGAAATCTCTCTTGGAAGACTTTCTCGATCGTTTTTACAATAAAATGGTTGTCCGGGCAGACTCGACATTAGAGATCGCGGTTTTGAACGTGTATTAAGAGACACGTTTAGTAAGACATTAAGGATCCGTGAATAATAATAATAATAATACAATAATAAAATAAAATAAAATAATAATAATAATATAAAATAAAATCAGGCGCGCAGTGGCTCGGTGGGTAGAGCGTGCGACTGCGGATGCCGTGGTCGCGGGTTCGATCCCAGCGCCGGCACCTCTGGAAATATTCCATGTGCTATTTAAATACTGTGGTGCCCACGGTGGGGTTCGAAATCCACCATAAAAACAGTAGGTCCCACTGGGATTGGCTGAAATAAGCTACAATTTGGCGATAGGTGAGAATGGAAAGAGGAGGAGATTGGTGTATGATCTTGAAACTCTGTGGGGACCAAGTAACTATCTATCTAGTAATGATAATACGAAATGCGAATTCGGATCTGTGTACACGGATCGAAAAGAATTTGATCGAGCAACAATAACGCACCAGTTATCAGACTCGAACGTGAACACGAATCTGTATTCACGGATGCTTAAATTCTTAGTACACGGTTCACGTACAACGTGTATTTCCATACACATGAAATAGGGATTCCTACTGGACATACGACCGCAAAGATTCTTTGTTTACATATGTATATCGGTAGCTACGAGGGAATTGAACGAACCAAGTCTAATAGAGATAAGAGTCTAGGGTCGGGACAAACTTACCCTGAAAATTTGTCGAGTTTCGGGGGATTTGTCCGAAGATTAGAGGACGAACCGGGGCTTCCGGGTGGATACAGGGAAAGTGCTCCCGCGGATCGGTGTTTGAGGGTTGCGCGCGTACGCGGGATTCGCGCTCGGGCCCGCGCACGCTGAATATTCGAAAGCACGACGCGGCATCGTCGACGTCGACTGAATATTCATCTAGCGCGACAGCCTTCCTCGCATCCTTTCTATGGATATCCTTCCGTGGAAAGGGTACATCGTGTCTGGCCTCTCCGGCTTGAAACTCTACCCCTCAGAATTTATCGATACCGCTCTTGATCGTTCGGAACAAGATCTGGTTTACGTAGATCGCTCGTAGAGTACACTGGTTTGCGAAACTAATCGTTCGTTTCCGTAAGAACAAACATTTTTCTGTTTTCATTCATTTATTTATACAGTTCGCATCGACATCTAGGCCATTAACGATTACAAGGATTTATACGTATCTATGCGAAGCCGAATCCTTATAAATACAGGTTGATTCGTCTAAAACAGGACACGTAAATATCTCCTCCAATTGTGGGGGTGTAAAAAATATTTTGTGTATTTTTTGAATGGTTTGAAGGAATTGTTATATTGCAAACATTTTTTCCAAGTTACCAAGGTCATTTGTGTTTTTTTGGCGCATAACTACATTATTTTTTAACTTCATCGTGTAGCTGATCAAAGAATACATTGAAATGACTTTGATATTAGGTTGCTCGGAGCAACGAGATGAGTCATTTCAAGGTCATATTATCATAAATATTTAAATGTATTCTTTGATCAGCTACACGATGAAATTAAAAAATAATGTATGACCTTGATAACTTCGAAAAAAAATGTTTGCAATATAACGATTCCTTCAAACCATTTAAATAATGAAAAAAAGTTTTGTACCCAACAATTGGAGGAGATATTTAGGTATCCTGTTTTAGAAGAAAACCCCTGTAGACTTTGTGCATTTACGAAGAAACTGGTTGGGTAAAATATGAAATAGTAAATGATTTAAAAAATTGTAGAATGTGGGAGATCACGTTTTCTGTGACCCCTTGTTTAGAGGTTTTTGTGTTCCTGGGGTTATTTTAGTTTAGGTTGTAATGTTGCTTTTAACGTGACGAAATCGTTAAGGAATGAAATCAATTTTTATGTTATTCCTGCTTCCCATGATCAATGCAAAACATTTTTATTTTGCAGAGAGTAGAGCTGTCTACTTATAGAGAAGGAAAATTGGTATTGGGAAAATTGGAGGATAAATACACGACGAACCGTATTTCCGCGTTAGTGCACGGCCGGGTGTAAAGTTCTCGAAACTTCCGGCACGAGGAAGCAACGAGACTCTCGTACTCGAGAGTCACGTAGCGAGAGATCTATCTATTTTTCCGGACTTGTATCCCGCGATTCGTTCAATATTTCCGCTCCGAAGCTACACCGAAGTCGTAGAACACAGACGCGCGCGGTTCGGTGCGGTTCTCTTCTGTCTCGTTCGAATGCGTTGCACGTTCTACCCGCAGTACGACGGAGTTTACGACAGAACCGTGCTACGGATAAACACGAATAGACAAGCGATCATGGTCCGAACGTTCGTATGAGACCAAGTTGCGCAACCTTTTGTGCGACCAACTGTAACCTAAATGCACCATTTAACCCTCGGCTGGTCGGTCGGCCTGCCTCCGGCACCCCATGAATCTTTACAAACCGATCGCGACACGTTCGCGTCTGTTGCGAAATTTAATTTGAACGGTGGCGCGTCTTCCGACCCTCGACTCTCTACGGAGATTTTCGTTCCTTTTATCGTATAATTTTTACCACGTTTTTATTAGCTCCTTTTCTTGTTTGTTTGTCTGTTTGTCTGTCTGTTCGGTGGCAAATTTTGCAATTGATTTTAAACTAACTTCCTGATGAGCTAGAGACTTGAAATTAAATACATGGTTCAGAACTGGATGACAATGCATTATTCAAAAAAATTTTTTTTTAAAAGTCTATCCGTTTTTCAATTTAATTTCGATCGGCTTACATTTGTCCAGCTTCATCGCTTACAACCAAACAGCATTCTTGAAAAGATTATATTCGTTCATCTTTCCTCTTCTGGAAACGGAAAAAACTTTTCGATCGAGCTTATTTCACGTTACAGTCCATTGGGTCGTTCAGAAAGTCATTTCTCTCTGTCAGGGGAAAATGAAAGCCAATTTTTTATCACTCCAATAATAAGCTTCATAACATTTCGTTCTATGACTCTTCGCGATTTTTCAGGCAATGTGACCTGAAATTCCCTCAAGTCAATTCGACACAATTTTCCAGAAATACTATCCTGTTACTTGTAGATGTCAATGTCAATTTTATGAATTTGTGACAAAAATGCAATTAAAAAAGTTGAAACCGCTAGTAAAATTTCAAAATGCTGTCACATTTCTTCAATCTTCCAAACCCATTAAGAAAAGAAAAATAAATTTCCACTTTACTCCAGTTTCTTGGAGTTTATATACAAAATGTCCATTTTGCACAAAGGAAGCAACGCCTTTCGAAAACGAAACGCGAAATTACATCTCGAACGACCTAATAATAGCGAGTTGGAAACTATACATTTACGGAGCAGTTCCGATCAGATTCTGAAATGACCCGCGCCACTCGAACGGTTAATTCACCCGCTATAATGTCGGGATGATGGAAAGGGAAAGGGGGAGGAAAGTAGTCGAGAGAGCTACAGAAAACGGAGCTGGAAGCATTAACCGTTGAAAAAGCGGAGGAGAAACGTTTTGAATGGGCGATGTAGATGATTAAAGATCGATGGAAGAAATTTCGCGGAGAATTGATGCGCGGTGCATCCGTGTTCGTTCGGATTCGACCCGGATTTCATTGACCAGGGTTCGCGAGAACTCGGAGAGTTTCGCGCGTTGTGTGTCTGGTTACGACCACGAAGAGCAAGAAGACCGAAGAGGACCGAGTTCGAGTAGTGGCATGAAGCGAGCGGCCCACAGCGAGGAGTATCGCGCGGTCGGGAAATAGGTCGTCCCGATTACTGTCACCTGGGAACGGGAAACGAGGAACCGAGAATAGAAGAAGAAGAAGGAGGAGGAGGGCGCGTTTCGCCACGGGGCGCTGCTTGCTCGCCTCGCTTCGCGTCGCGGATGCATTTATCGTCTTTATTACGAGCCGGGGGAGGCAGGTGGCGGCAGAGACCGCTTATTCAGTAACTATATTCGAACGCGAAATCATTAAATAAAGTGGGCTTAACGAATGCATAAGTGTATAATCGTCGCGAGCCTCCCTGTACCCCGCTGACGGCACACACGTACACACACACCCTGCCACCCTTGAGCACTCGTTCTCGCGACACCACCTCGAATCGCGTCAAATTAATTTCGACGAGCCAGCCTCCGTACCTTCCATTATCGCGTATACTCCCGCGGAACGGGAGAACCAACGAATAATAAGAGGACGGTGCGCTGGATAGCTGTTCCCCGAGTCATTTTCAGTCCTCGATTATCTTGCGCGTCGACGCTCAAGGGATTCCTCGCGGATGAAGATCTTGTCACTTTCGCGCACCCTCGATTGGCTAGCTGGCTCGCATCCCCACATTTTTACTAGAGCTCGGACTTTTACCCGGGTATATGAGATACACGGGTATCCGAGTACCTATGAGATACCTGGATAAAGCAAAACTACCCGGGTATCTCATAAGACATAAGTCACAAATGATTCTGTGCTATTTAAAAGAATAATGAAATTAAAAGAACGTTGATACATTAATTTAAATTTGTTGAAATCATTCAAGAGAATAAGTACTCGTAATATATCGTCTGCTTTTTCCTATACCCGGTACTCGGGTAATTTTTGTTTATCCGAATACCCGGGTATCTCATAAGTCACAACTCTAATTTTTACACTGCCCCGTGGGGCATTGCTCCTGACCCCGGCGAGTATCGAGAGCAGCGTAGTCTCACGCCTACTCAGCAAGTTGCTCGATTCCATTAGCAGTTAATCTCCAGACTTGCGATTAGTTTGCAAGGAGAAATGCGGGAATCGCGGGATCGGTGAAACGGTTAACGAGGAGACAAGCGTACGAACAATCATCGCTGGGGATCGAACGGATAGCACGGGGCACGGCGCGGAACGAGTCGAAGCGGATCAAACGATGAAAAAAGAAACGCGGGACGGAATAAACGCGAGCGAGATTTCGCCTGCCGGATTGCTCGTCGACACGGGGCAAAAAGAGGGTGAACTGGCGAGTAAAACCGCCTCCGGTTACCCTTCTCCGATCCTCCCTCTTTCTCGCTCTTCCTCTCCCTCGTCGTCTCGGATACCAGGTTCCTCCAGACTCGAGAGCAACATCTTACCCCGAGTTTTATCGGTCCCGCGTTCTCGCGGGGAAAACGTGTTCCAGCTGCAGTCGCCACCGTGAAACAGGCTTTACAGCTCAACGTCGTCGATATATTTGGGTCATGGAGGGGGGAGGGTGTCGAGATGATTTTTCATTCTCTTGTCTCGAATAGCTGATAACTCGTGTCGCGTCGTCCGCCACCGCGAAACAAAAACATCGTGTTTGGTCGTTCGTCGCCCTCTTTACGGCTGTTTAAATCGTTTCGGTTCGTTTTTCTTCCTCGGTCAATTTGATTTACGACCGGACCACGCCCAGCTCGTCTACCCTTCCTACGACTGACTACTGTACAATTTCTCGATCCTCTTCGAGCTCGAAGATTTTTTCCCGAAATTTATTCGTTCAGCTCGTGAGTTGCCAGTAAGGTCACGAGGATAGAGGAAAATGCGCACCGCTGCGCTGTACGCCGTGTGGTTCAAGGAACTACAAAGCGCGCACGGACAATTGATTGTTCAGTGGTTACATTAACATTTAAATACTACGGCACAAAGCGAAGTTACACACGAGATTAGAGAGCACCGCGCAGCTGTAAAATGCAACGGTTAATGCACAGCACGCCACGCAACTGATATCTGAATTTGTTGCGAAACCACTAGCCTCGCGTATCTCATGGGAACTTTAACGCATTATTCGATTCTAGCGATATTATCGGGTTAGGTCGAGCAAATATCGTGTATTCCCTGGAACTCGCACGCTGAGTCGTTTTACGGCGAAATCGATTAGAATTTCGTTGCCGTTCGAGATTTTTCTTGTCGTTGTCTTTCAAGATTTCTATTGTCCTTCAAGATTGTTGTTATAATTCAGGATTTTCGTTATCGTTCAAGAATTTTGTTGCCGTTGAAGGTTGTCGTTGTCGTTCAGGATTTCTGTTGACGTTCAAGATTTCTGTTGTCCTTCAAGTTTATGTTGTCGTTCAAGATTGTCGTTGCCGTTCGAGATTTTCATTATCGTTCGGGATTTTCGTTATCGTTCAGGATTTTCGTTGACGTTCAAGATTTTTGTTGCCGTTGAAGGTTGTCGTTGTCGTTCGAGATTTGTGTTGTCATTCAAGATTTTCGTTGTCGTTCAGGATTTTCGGTGACGTTCAAGATTTTCGTTATCGTTCAGGATTTCTGTTGACGTTCACGATTTCTGTTGACGTTCAAGATTGCTGTTGTCGTACAAAATTTAATTTTCTTTTCAGGTTTGAAATGTTTGGCTGGCTCGATGTTATAAGCCTAGGGGATTAATAACCGCGTCCGACACCCTGTCCTCCGACTGCAATTCGATATCCGGCTACGAGAAACCGCGCAGAGTTCGTTGTCGCAACGAGGATCGTGTTGTCCCTCGGTTTTATCACTTTCCCCGGTAATACTAGCACGCGAGCAAGCCGAGACCGTTCGGAAATGGGGTTAAAAGAGTGAACGTTGCCCCCCGTTGGTTCGCGGAGTCCCTGCGAGCTCACAAATTGTCGTCCTACTCCGCTGGAGCCCGCTCCAAAAATATCCAATTGCAGCCCGCTGCAAACTATATATGTACAAATATCCGAGGAACAAGGGGTGGGAGAGCAAGACGGAGGGAGAAACGTCGGGCCGAGGGGGCGACGTAAGCTATAATAAATGTTTCTTCGCGCTGCTCGCATTCGTTACGAAAACGCGATGGATTCGAGGGGAATAGAGTCGCAGCTCAGATCTGTACCCACCCAACACTAAAAACGACTTGGCATGCCTTGCCATCTATAAATCGCAAGCTCCTCATAAGTAATCTAATCGGGCAGTTCTGGGACGAGGGTTAGACGGATGTATACAGCTTCATTTCTAGATCAGTAATTTTTTTTTTTTTTTTTTATAAGAAATCTAATATTATGAATTTATTGATTGTTTTTTTTTCATCAGTATTTGTTGCAACTTCGAAGTTAATAACACGTATACTCATGTATGTTGTGCTGCTAAGTTATATCCTACGTACCTATTTCGTAATGTTTTTTTTTTTGTCCAATACAACCCATTTAAGGTGCAAAATTTCAAACTTGGATAATAATTCCTTTGAGTGTTTGGTATGGTGAACCTATGGGAAGTACCCAAAAGATTTTGATAATCAGTCAGTCATGAGTCAGTTAGAAATTTAGTGATTTTTGAGTTCCTATATCTCGGAACCTACTAATGTTGAAAGATCAATGTTTTGTCAATATTGAGAGCATTTAACAAGCGTACGAATTTACATCTCTTCGTCTGCCTTCAGTTCAGAGTTACAAGCCTCTAAAAAACGGCCATGTTGTTTCGTGTAAAAAGAGGTAAATACGTAGTGCGAGAACTTGACTGGTGCACTACCGCGCACCTAGGTACGCTACAAGACTTGGGGGATGAAATGTTTAAAAAAAAAGAAGATGAGGGGAGCATAGAGGATTTTGGTGGTGAAACGGGAGACGCGAGAAAGAAACGGCTGGACAAACGTACGGTCACACGATACGAGCGCCCCACGAGTTTTCCTTCTGCTTTTCCGGCTACGACGGGGACCCGAACCGACGCGCGACGTGACATTGATGGTGACGACGATGATGTCGATAGCCAGAGGTCTCGGTTTTGCCAGCTGTTGTACGCCGCTTTCGGGAAACGTCGATGTAACTCGAGAAGCGGAAAGGGGAATCGGTCTGAATCACGGAGCACGCGCATCCCTTGCTCGCTCCCTCTTCTCTCTCCCCCTATTCTCTCCCGATTCTTCCCCCCGCAAGGCCAGTCACTTATTTCGCTATTTACCCGTTTGCTCTCCTAACACCGTGCGCTGCTCTCGGATCTCGTTTTTCTCCTCCTCCTCTCGCTTCGGATTCATACGATTTGATTTATTTATTTGCGCGAGATCCGATCTCTTTGTCGGCTGAGTAATAGTTACCGCGATGATGTTATACGTTTGCGGACAGCAAGCAAAAAGAAGGAAACGCGGAGAGACGCGACCACGAGAAAGAAAGTACGTTCGAGGTTCGAATTGTTCGAACGAACCACGATAATTAAATTCTTGATTTTCTTATTTCGTGGCCTTTCCAAATTATTCGAGAGGCAATTTTCGACGAGTTTCCACAGTCCAGCAGAGAAATGAATCACGAGAAAAGAAGTGAGAGATTCAGGTTGTTAAATCTGTGGTTCAAAGGAAAGTTATGTGTTAATTGCGTTTTAAAGTATGGCATTTACGCATTTACCGGAAAGAAATCATAGAAACAAATTCGAAAGGCTCGAAAAAATAATGCAGTTTATCCAATGTCCTATGTCGAAGCAGTGATGAGAACTTTAGACGGCATTATATCATTATTTGGTTGTTCTTTGCCAAAAACGTACTACGAATACATACTAGACGTTACTTTATTTCATAACCTCAGAAAATGGTTTAGACCCTTTTCAAGAAAATAGTGATTGCGTCTGTGAATTATTAAAAGACAAAAGGTGATACTCTTGTAGATGAGAACTAGGGGTGTGCGGGTACCCGAGCCTCGGGTCACGTCGGGCAATGATCGGGTTGGGTCGGGATCCCGAAAGTTTATAAATTTCGGGTCCCGAATATTGCAAACTTTCGGGACCCCGACTCGACCCGACGCGACTGCCATTTCGGGTACCCAAACTCGCGGATACCCGAAGTTTATAAAGTTTCGGGAACCCGACCAGAACCCGAACAAATTCCCCAATCCGACCCGAACACGAAACTTCGGGTACCCGCACAGCCCTATTGAGAACACATTCTTCGAGTTTTTCGCAGAGGTTCGATCGCCAGCGAACGCTGTCGCAGCGCCGTGCACCGTCCAGATAACGTTATCTGGCAAGAGCGAGTGCAGATGGTCGGGGGCTAAGGGAAGTGCGAACGCAAAAGTTTCTAAGTTCGCAGAATCCGAAAATGTGCCAGCTGTCCCGAGACGGTTCCCTCGTTCCCTGGTTTCCTCTCGGTTTTGCCGTTTCACCGGCGGTAGATTTGCGAATCTCCGTCGAATGCCGTAATTACTAATTATCCCGAAATACGTCGGCGCCTAACTAACTGCTAGACGGATTCTGGTTTCTGTTTGAGACGCGGCGCGGCACGATGCGCTCTCTCCGCGCTCTCGATGCTCAGTCTGTATGTCTGCCTGTCTGTTCGTCCGATTCTAAACGGAGCCTCTCGCCGGCATCCACGCCTTTATCGCGCTGACGCTTCGAGATCTAATCAACGGCATCGACCTTAGTCACCTCGGTTTGCCGGCGCGACAACAGAAACAGACAGACACCGGAGATTCGAACGGATCGATGCGCGCGCAACCCTGTCACGGTCTCGGCTCGTTTCCGCGTCCAGCAACTGGTAGCTTATAAAAATTAATGGGACGTCGTGTTTCCTCCTCTCCCTTGGGACACCGGATCACAGAGAAAGAGAGAGAGAGAGAGAGAGAGAGAAACCGAAGAGGAGACGGACGAATGGTAGAGATAGCGCAGACAGATTAATAATGCAGGGGACACAGGGTCGGCCAAAGCGAGAAGTTAACATGACAAATAAATCAGTTAATTAAATGATAAAAAGGGAATAGGGGGTGTGCGAGAAGAACCGACAACGCTCTCTATTCACCGTCCTGTGGATCGCGATCGAAACACGTAAACAAGATTCGACTTCATCAACATTTCAGCGCTTTCGCAAGATATTTTCTCTCGGAACAATATTCGCTACCAGCGTTTGTTTTACCAACATCCTCCGTAGTTATTGTTGGATGTGTACGTACGCCAAAATGCGCAGTCAAAAGCATGCAGAACGGGAAAAAGATTTTTAAAAATTAAACATTAATTCCGACATATTTTTAACTCTCATCCGTTCCTCGTGTCAATTCGACACAGTTTTCTCGAAATAAATTTGTATTGCTGTGACTTTAATTTTTTTAATGCGACACGTAAACCGCAAAAATCTAAGACATAAAAATGTTAACTCATCAATTTGAATGAAAAAAAATATCGGAAAGTAACTGTTTCACTCGTTATTTTATCGATTATTTTTATCACTGTGTCAATTTGACACCGAGTGACAGATTCAGTTCGTAAAATGAGGTTTAAACAGCTGTAGCTTTTGAAGGAAAGGTTTTAGGAAAAATCTGAAGCCACCTTGACGATTGGAAATTTAATTAGGTTAATAATCAACGAGGATTCCTTATTGCACGTGAACAAAGTCGCAGGGCACAGCTAGTCTGGTGATAAAATTGTGGTTGTCGCATATGCGTGTTAACGATTGTTTCGAACCCTCGGCCTTTTTCGCGCCAATCGTGAACGGATTCCGCGCGTATTTGATATACAGAGTGGAGAATAGTTATCTCGTTTGGCGACCCGTTGTTTACAGCTGCGTAATAATCGAGGCTCGAAAAATTGATAGAAACGATGCGACGAGTCCCGGCTCGTTGTACTCTGATCGATCTCGGACCCATGATACCCGTGAAAGCCCCGTGGATACCCGCGATACCCCCATGTGCCTATAATAACGCGAGCCCTCGTTCGTCGTAAGTTCGTCGGGACGGTTTAATTAAACGAGCAGCGGCTGCTTCCGGTCGCGAATATTAATCGCGTAATTTCACGAATCACCGGTGGGTATCGCGAATATCGGTGTATAGCCCGGGGCGGTCTCTTTTCTGAACGTTTACCACCGGAACCGTTGTCTGTCCACCCCTTTTCCCTCTCGCGCCGTACTTTCCGACATTATTGCCGTAATGTGAACGGTCGAACGAGGCTGCCAGGAAACTTTTCCGGAGAAAACGGGGCATCGTTAACGCGCTATCCGTTCGAAAATTCGATGTTCCTCCGACCAGTTTCATATTACCCAGTCGCCGCAGCTTTTAATCCCTCGGGTAGGAGGACACTTATTTTTCTGCGAGCTCGACCGAGTATCGAATTGACCGTGGACTCAGCGATCGCAAAAAAAGAATGGCTAAAGCGAAAGGGATTCATTTAATGGATCGATCGATCGGTGCGGAAATCAATTTTCCCTTTCCAGGCCGTTCGTACGCGCTCAACAGTTTTTCCGGGTGTGTGCCCGACGATTTTCGACAGCCACTGCGTCGCAAGATGGAACTATGTTGGCCAATCTAAATAATTTCATGGGCCACTTTGACGATGCTCTTTAAATTTACAAATTCCTTCAGCAACATTTGACGTTCGAAGATGTCAAATATAGAACTGGAGTTCGTAGTCGCGCTTGCGCATTATAATAATGACACAGGCAAATTTTATTTAATATTTTTTGTATACATACATACATTTTTTATTGATACAAACAAAAGTATGTGGCCCGCGGACCACGTGTTTGTCAGGCCTGCTATAGTCCAGGGTCCGGAAAATTTTTTTTGGAAAAGACGAGATCGTAAAATGTTTGTCTGGTGGTCCATAGAGCAAGAAAAGACCAGGGTCTTCGGACATTGTTTAATAGAAAGTGATATTTTTACGTAAGTATTTTATTTCACATAATTTGATTTATATTTAATTTTATCATGCAAAGAGCAACATTAACCTCGCGGATCGGATTCAAAACAGACGGCGGCGGGCCGTAGTTTGCCGACCCCTGCTATAGTCGATAGTCTGTGGCATCGACGACATTTCTCCGATCGAGGAGCGGGAACGGTACGATCGCGTGCACGCTGCCGCCCAGCCTCGCCTCTCCTTGTTTCTCGTCGGCTCGTCTGGCCTCGTCTCGCCTCGCAGGAATTAAAGAAATCCTCGCTAATATCTCTTGACGATCGACAGACGGAGCTGCCGGAGAAAAAAGGAGCTGGAGCGAGAGAAAGAGAGAGAGAGAGAGAGCGAGAGAGGTCGTTAACCGACGATCGTAGATCTCTCGACAGCCGGCGAGAAAGGAACGGTGAACGGCTAGAATGAAAGAAAGGAGGAACACGAAAGGGAAGAAAGGAAGGAGAGAGCCGCGAGGAAAGAAAGACTGAACGCGATTCGCCGAGAAGGGGAGAAAACACGGCAAGAGGGTGGAGAGGTGTACTGCGCGACAAGGAAAGCTGGAGAAGATGAAAGAGAGAGTGAGAGAGAGGGAGTATGCGCGGGGTGGGATGGATAGGGAGAAGAAAGGGAAAAAGGGGAAACACCGGTGACGAACAGGAGAGGTGGGCACGAGGAACTCCCGAGATTCCGGCTTTATTGGCGCAAATGGCAATTATCTCGAGTGCGGGGAGCGTTCGGGGAAAAGAATTAAAATATTTCCACCGTTCCTAGCTGTCAAGTAATTTTTGCGATTTCACCGTCTCACCTTCTCCCCTTGGATCCCCCTCCTCTTTTCTCCCTCCGTGCCGTGTCTCCTACTCTCGCCGTTCGCTCCCTAACGAACACTTTGCCGCGCGTTTCGCCGACGAACAGCGTCGTTACAAGACGACGCGCTGCTAGACGCAACTAATTGGAAATCTTTGCGAGGATCGCGCCGCGTTTCCGCGCCGGTGCGAGACGCACCTTCAGTTGCGCCTCTTCTCATCTGTTATACCGGGTTCGAGCGATGCGAGTTGCTCGACCGATTCTTCAAAGTCGCCGGAGAAACGGCTGCGAAACGCGCGATCTTATCTCGTCACGATACTCGTTACGATAAGATGGAAAATTCGAATAGGAAAGCGTACGTTGGTATGCAGAAAATTTAGATATTTTTCTTCACGAGAACGGCTGGTAAGCGTTGCCGTAGCAGTCGATCGATTGCTCGTTAAATTTATTCTCGATAAAATATGAAAGGAAATGATTAAGCTCCTCCTCGATACGGCACGGTCGTTCGAGAAACCCGTTAGCCGGTTGCTCTAGCAATTAATCGACGCGAACGAGCGTCAGACACACCGGCACAAAGGCACTTCACAGCAAAATCAGGCAACATGCTGTGCACTTACGTTGTGTGCACGTTTTGAGACAGTCAACAATCGGTGTGCACAGCACGTCCCTCTGGAGTAACGGGTTAATTGACTCCCTGTAGGTAAAGTGTTAATCCCCGTCCCGAAAACGTAGGAATGGCGGCTGTCGATCGGAGATGAACTGGCGTATATGTTCCCATTGTTCAGAATTATCTTAGACCATCTGTACTTATAAACCCGGCATAAGTATAAGGATATTTGGGCAGCGATTTCCAACCTTTATGCTACAACGACTAACCTACTATTTATTAGATATAATTCTCAATTAATATTAAGAAACTGTAAAAATGTCAGCGATTACGTTTCTTTGGTAGTTGGTAACAGTTGCAATTTTTCATAATTTCTCTTTTGATCGTTTATAATTCGTAAACCAATTAATCAATTTCATTAAAATTTCCGGAACGTATTATAATTTACACGAATTTTTCAATCACATCTTTCAAAATAGTCATAAAACTCGATTTTTACGATTGTTTTTCATAATTTCGACCAAACGCATTTTTTCAACATATTTATTAAACGTCATTTACCAAGCTAATTCTTCTAACCCTACAGAGAAATTGAAGTCGTGTTTCATTCAGAAAGAAGATATTCTGATGGAAAGTGTGTGTGTCAAATAATAATAATAATAATAATAATAAGTGTACGGTGTACAATTGTACACTAACAAGTAAAGGGTTAAGAAGCTCGCAAATCGAGGCGAATTCGAATATTGCATTTTCGCGTGGCACGCTGCCGCCGGTACACGAGGGTGGACACGCGTGTCGCGTCGCAATCCGTTTGCAAACACACCAAGCCGCAAACGAAATGGGGGTTGATTTGACCCTTGGGTCACTCGTCCCCGAGGGTTCTCACGGTCCCGCGGATTCTCGTGCGGATTAACGGGGCCCCACCGGTTTAAGAAGTTTCGCGAACGAAGCGGGATCGTTCTTCGAGCCCGCCGACACGGTCCGAAGTAGTTCGGTCTACACCGAGGAGTTAACTTTCGAAGATAATGGAGGCTGCCGCTTTCTATATCGGTCCGACGCCAGACTGTTCGCCTAACTTTGAAAATCCACGCGCGTAAACGGGACGTAAGGGAGGAGAGCCGTCTACCAGCCTTCTCTTGTTTTATCACCGTTATTATATCCTTGCTCGTCGCAGGAAACTCCGTAGGAAAACAATGCCCGGCAATATACGATACGATTTATTTATTTTGCAAAAATCCTGCAATATTTTCCAACCTTAGTTCCAGCGGTGAAACATATTCTCACGATAACACGTTCCCTGCCAGACCGTTTTTTGAAGACTTCCCGTTCAAACCGCGTGTTGCGTATGCGCCCCACGCTTTACATTTGTATTATTTTGTTTCTGGCGTATGCCTTACAATAATTAAAATAGTGCAAAAATCATAATTATCAAGGAAAGGTTGTATAGTTTAACATGCATAACACAACAAACCAATAAATTTATTTTTCTAGGAATTAGTTTAACAAATAACTGGCTGAACATTATTATGCCAAGCGAGTGGATAATACCAAATGGCTTGAACGGAAAGTTCAGCGTGGGGCGTATACGCCCCACGCGGCAGGGACCGTGTTAAACACCAACGAATCGGATGATCAAACAGATGCTGATTGAACTCGCGTTCCAGGCGTGAAACAAAAATATTAAAACGGCGTCAATGAACGTCTAACGGCTGAAACGAGCACGATAGTTCGTGATCTCGACGACGTGCCGCATTATTATTGTTACCACTTTTCGTGGTTACGTTCTACTTGTTAAATGTTCGCATCGATTTTATGTGAAATTTGATGAAATTTCAATTATGCCAAGTATCTTGGGCGAAAAGCAAACGTGTTCGCAAGCACTTCGTGTTGTTCTTGTTACTCGATTGGAAGTGTATTTTAATGCCGTCGTCGATGGGGGCGGAACGTGTGCGCCGATTTCAGTCGACGCGCACTGATCACACGGATTCGATTAGTCGAGGAGAGGCGCGCGTGCCGCTTTAATAACGAAGCGTAATTTAAATGCATATCGCGCGACGCACCGCCCGCCCCCATCCCAACATCCCACCCCCGCCGTCACCCTCACACCACAGCACATGGATAATCATAGGGCGACGCGCAACGGGTCGCTGGTCGCTGTTCGCTGTTCAACCTTTCATCGATCTTTGGAGCCGACTTATTGTTAATAAGATCGCACGCGGTCTCGTTTCGCATTCATAAATATCGGTTCGCCGTCGTCGAGACAATTCGATAGAAATTTAATCAAACTCCTCTATGTACAGTGAATGTAAGGAGTATTCGTACGCCCTTTGAAATCGAATAACTTTTTTATAGTTTTGTACCAAACGACCTGATTTTTTGTAATCAATTGGAAGCATTAATTTACGAAATAATATGCAAAATAGATTTTCAAAGTTACATGCAAAATAAAAAAGGCATTTTAAAAATCTTTTTATTTGGGCCTTTAACGACAATTTAAGATATATGTTCTGTTGATCTACATAGTTACACACATGCTGAAACTTTCAAAACATATAATTTTAAATGTTCATCAAGGATCGAAATAAAAAAGTTTTAAAAATGCCTCTTGTACTTTTCCATGTAACCTTGTAAAATTCTAATTATTTGGAAAATCTTCTTTGCATATCATTTCGTAAACCAATGCTTCCAATCGATTATAAAAAATCATGTCGTTTGATACAATTATACAAAAGTTATTTTATTTCAAAGGGCGTACGAATACTATTCACACTCACTGTATATTCATCTGGAAAAATCGAATCTTCTTCTAATGTGATTGTCAGCGAAAAATCTTCCCGACGAATTGGAACGCGCCATTTCTAAGCACGAAAGTAAATCACCTATTTTGTAGAGAATCATTGAATTTTATAATGAGGATCGGAATCATGGAAACGATGATAACAAACCGATTTTGTTCTTGCCAACGAAGCCAACGGAACAATCGCTGAAATCTACTGTATTTCCGTAATCACGACTAATGTAACGGCAACGCGAACATCCGCCCCTATTTACGCATGGATCGCAACATATTTCATTCACACGATTCCAATAAAATCCGGGATTTCGATTTAACGAGGAACCGTGCCCGGACCAACGCGCCTCGCTGTTTATTCATTATGCAAGAATCTTCGTTTACTCGTTTATTATTGCCGACTTATTAAGTAATACGATTCAGACAAGAATTAAGTAATACGATTCAATCAGCGGATGCTTGTGGAATATAAAAATTCACCTGATCGAACCTTTGCGCCGATATCATCTACACTTCTTGTTATAAACTACCTTACGATCGATAATCAACAAACACAATTATAAAAATTCACCAGCTGAATTGCACGAAATTGGAGCGGAACTGTTTATTTTCTTTTTTAAGCCAGAGTTGCCGCGAAAAATTGCTGTACCATTACTACACATTAGACTACTCTATTACATGAATTACACGTCCACAAAATGAAAAATCATCCTATTAAACATTTTTAATAGCTAAAGTGGTTCATGAACCGGAAGATTCACATCCGAATCCAGCGTTTAGTATTCCTACAAAATAGCTATTTGTTGTGTAGAAAAATGATCGAACCGTGGCGCCGAGAATAAAATTCATAATATCCGAAAGATAAATTACGATCGATAAACTAATTAATTATTACCTGATAAAATCCTGAACAATGTCCGGTCAAACGAGTCGCTAATTACAGAGCTGGGACCGGAGGGTATTGTTCGAACGAACTCGCTCGAATTCCAAAGAGTGTGGATTCGAGCAAAGCCGTGGTTAACAGGTCCACGGGGTCTGTAACGTAGAGATGTAGAATTGCGGCGTTGCAGAACGCAGGGTGCAATCGAATTGCACGGGACCCAGAGAACAGTGTCGCGATAGGAGACCGGTGAAGCTCGCGGAACACGAATGCCAGAGGAGGAGGGTGCGTGTCAGAGGCGGCTTGGTGATTGAAAGAGCGCGCGAGCAAGCGATCTGCCGAGCGGAAATCCACCGATGCAACGCAATGCAACGCGATGCAACGCAATGCAACGCGATGCAACGCAATGCAACGCGATGCGGTGCGATGTGCGATACGGTGGGATGACTGGAGTGCGTTTGGCCGTGTGTGCGTGCACGCGCTGGCGAAGTTGCAGAAACGCGGAACACGGAACATGGAACGAAGCGGAGCAGAGCGGAGCGGAGCGGAGCGGAGCGAAGCAGAGCGAAGCGGAGTATAGGCGAGAAGAGGCGAGCCGCTTTGTGGCCGTAGAATGCCGAGGACACCGGGATGCGGTGTATTTTGAACTCGTCCCCGTAGACTGCGGGACTACCGCCGCGCGATACGCGTTCGCAATCAGTGTTAAGTGTCCTCCTCTCGATGCAGCCAGCCCACGGTCACGGCCCGCTTGCTTGCTTGCTTGCTTGGTTGTCGTGAGGTTGCTCCGAAACCGAGCCCAGCTTCGAGTCCTCGGTTACATTGCGAAATACGTTCGAACTCGCGAATCTCGGCATCCATTCCCGGGCTATCTCGTCTTCGCGACTCGTTCCATTCCGCTCCAGCGAGCATAGTAAGAAATGCTCATGGTATACAATGTGTACACAGGGTGGCTCGAAAGCAACGGTCTGGACCGACATTTCGGAAACCATGCCCCCGCGCAATCGGTTTCGAACAGATTTTCGCAAACTTTTCTAACACGCTATCTATGTGGTCTGTCCGTAAAGTATTCAACTCTTTGCTCATATCTTCTGCAGTATTCAAGAAAGAATGAGAACTTTATTTTCGAATTGTAGGAATATTTTATGCCAAACCGTTCAGCTGTCCAAAACATTCAACGTCGTTAAGATGACGGCACATTCAGACGGAACACGGTTCGATAGTTTTCAACGCACGAAACGAAATGATTAAAATAAACCTTTCATTGTTTTTTGGATCTCCTATCAAATGCTACGGGCCCCGCGCTTGCTGCAGAAAATTGACCTAAAATTTGGTCGACACCGTTCCCAGATATTTTTGCTAAAAAAAAGGGCATTCATCGTGTTTTATTATATTATCGTCCAAAACCCAGGGCCCTCTGGTAACATTTGTTACGGGCCCCGGGCTGGCTTAATGCGGCACTGTTTTCGATACTACATTTCGTTTCTAAGTGATATTTTTTTATTTTCTATATTTATTTAACGTCGCTTTCAACTCTTTGCTAAGGTTATTTCGCGACGGGACCTACAGTTTATTAAGGTGGGTTCCGAGTCACCTTGGGCACCACAGTATTAGATGGCACATGGAATATTTCCAGAGATGCTGGCATGTTTATGTTAGAGGCGACCTTGTAATCAGTGGCCTGTCTGTGCAACAGTCTCTGCTGGATCAACAGTTGGACACCGCTTTGGCTAATTTGTTTTTTTCTTAAATGTTCGCAATAGTCCGAATAAGGTTTTAGGGAGAGAAAAATTGGAAAAGTTGCCCAGAAAAAATTGAAAATTCGGGAAAATTTACATTATCGACGTGAAACCAATCGAAACAAAGCATTTCACTGTGTACACATCTCCAATGGCTTTTCAGCAATTCACAAAATACTCACAAACAAATTTATAGAAATTTGGACAGGATAAAGTCTGTCGGGTCAGCTAGTAGAAGCAATAAAATAGAATAGGACGAGGCAGCTGTTCGCTATCCCTAAGGATGATTTTAACGAGTATATTTCCGTAAGTGGGAGGATCATAGCTGGAAGAGTTTTGTGGTTTCTAACGGGGAATACTTTAAAGGGGTCACCCCATTGATACGACACTAACACCCGCTACAGCACGAGGTCGGATAGTTCTTGAACAGACTACATATTTCAACGTAATCGAGACCGGCTAGGTAGGTAGTTTCTAGACTACGCGATTACCAATTTCGCGAGAACACAATCGAGAATCGTTTCGCCGTTGCTCCGAGGGCCGGATCGTAATCCGTGCTCGGAAATAAATAATTTAGCGATCCTGGATTGCGTACGGCGAATCCGAATCCTCGATCGAGCATTTTCCACCGGATAACCGGGCAATCGACGACGGTTTTTCCGCGTAACACGGCGAACGAGCGAACATGGGAACGAGTCGTGGATAAATCCCGAGTAAAACGTGTTCGCGCGGAAGCGTATATGGGTTCCTAGGCGTGGGAAGGGACGTGGGACGCTGTGGAACGGGACGGGACGGGTACGAGGACGGGGATGGGGACGGGGGGATGATCCGAGCATCTGTCGGGCCCGCAAATTGCACGGTAGTTTTCGCGAAATGAAATTCATTCCACGCAAATTAGCGGGTATTCATTCGTTCGTTTTCGCCGGTCGGATGCACGCGTGCACGAGTCATATATTAACAACCGCGCGTTCGTGTTTCTTCTTCCGCGCGATCCTCGCCCCAACAGCCACCCGTCGTACCGCGCGATTACAAGCCCCCGACACCCTTCGCTCGTTATTTTTCTCGATGCTTCACCCCCCACAGATTTTTGGGTATCGCGTCAACATACTCGATCCTCGACTTTCCCATCGGATTCGGAAATTGTTTTCGCGTCGTGGGAACGACGAGTCTTGCGATTTCGCAATTATTCGATTAACCATTAAAACCATTATGGAAGGAGGTTACGGATTGATTAATCCAATGAATCGCATTATTGCAGAATCACTATCTATAATCGTATTGATTTTCTGATCAAGTCACAAAATTTTCAAAACAGGATTATAGGATAATATCACATCGATTGTACCATTATTTTTTGTGCATATCCCTTCTATCCAGTCCATCTGTAATAAATAATAATAATATAACAGAGGTCTAAAATTACAATAATGGTTTTATACACAGCACCCTCTCTCACAGATATCGCCTTCCTTTATTTATTGACTTTTCACAATAAATTATTACTGCAGTAAAAACAATTCGCGGTAAAACATTAGCTAGAAAGCTGTTTGGTCAAATTTTGAAAAAGTTATTCGTTTCTAAAAGACGTACGAATACTTTGTACAGTTAGTGTATGTGCGATCTATCTTTTTAACGTTTCCCTTCCCTCTGTATTGTTCTCTGTCGAGTAAGTTTCGTTTTCAACGTCGAAATAAATAGTTGTATCGTAAATTCATAAGAATAATTGTCGACAATTCTATCTCATTTTCAAAAATCAACCAACAATCAATCAATCAAAATTTAACCAACAATCTCCCTCTACGAAGCCAAAGGGTTGAGTCGTGTCGAAAATTTTGATTGATCATTATGTTTGAATTGAAACTTTTTGTATGATTTTATGTTTTTTTGTATTAGTTGTTCCTGATCTTGTTTCTTTAACATTTCCAATCTTAATTTGCTTCTAAACATTATTAGACTGCAAGAAGTTTCATTTCTACGGCGCGTGGTTTTCCACGCGTATATTTTTTATTAGGTACGATATATACCAAGTATTTTTTTTCTCTGTTCATTCTCAGATTAAATTTTCACGCTCGACTTTCGACTTCCGTAACCTCAGAAAATTATTACCATCAGCAAAGAATTTTCACTTAAAAAATGGTTTCTACAGCGGTTTCGACGGTCGAACGAGACGCTTTTATCGCGATGATACGGTACGACGCCATACTGGCCCGAGATAATTCGCAAGCTGGCGCACGGTAGTATGGAAACGGCGCTATGAACAGAGTCGCTTACCGAGTGGCAGCGATTCGCTCGTTTCTTCGCCGCGTCGTGCGGCATTTTCCTCACAGATAGGCGAGCGAGGGTAGAAGAAGGTTTCGCGTTCCGCGTTTCACGTTATCCGAGAAATCGTAGTGCTTTGAACCGGCATACCTTTTGTTTCGGCCACCGGCAGAAAGAAGGTATCGCGCGTTACCTCTCTCTCTCTCTCTCGATCTGTTGTGTCGTTCTCGTATCGCGTGGGGAGTGGAGGTGAAGGGGCGCGCAAAAGACGCGACGATTATCCGACGGCATGAAAAGCGCGACATCCGTCGTTCTACGGGGAATAAGACGACCCCGATGTTCTTTCGCGCGTTTTCTTTGCCGTTCCGAGACGCGTTCGCGATCTTAATGTCGCTGTTCGAGTTTCAGGGAACGCGCGCATGCGACGTTCGTGTGTCCCGTTACCCTTACTTACCTTCAGCCGTTGTCGTTTCCGCGAGACGGAACAATAAACGCCTCCGTTCAACCGGAGCGTTGTCTCCTCTCTCGATCGTCGGGAAACTTTTCGACCGTGTTCCGACGCGTTCATTTTAAAGAGAGTTCTTCCCCGAACGCGTCCAACGAGAGAAAATCGAACCGAATATCCGCTGACACGGTAGAAGAACGTCTTATCGGCTCGTACCGGTGGATAAGTTGGCTTACCTTTCTGACCGTCGAACAACTTTTCGATCGTTTTCTCGAGGAACGTCGCTCTCGACGCGATTAACCGTTCGCTTTTCGAACCGAGCTGCTGTCTCCGAAATTCTTCGATGGAATCCGTGTATTTTGACCTGATGCATCGAAGACCATGCGCCAACGGCTTCTCGGAAGGAATTCCGATAGAGTCGATGGTCAAAGCGCCAAGGACAAAACGCTGGGAACAAAGTATAGAGGACGTCGATGGGGAAAGATGGAACGGGCACAGCGGGCCTGGCGGTCGGGCCGAGTGAAAAGAGAAGACGCGCGAAACTCTGTTAGAAGAGGCAGGTAAACGCGCGTGGCTAGAAACAATACGCGAGAGAGCGGGGAAAACAAAAGGGAAAATTTCGAGAAGAGGAGGAAGACCGGAAAGAAACGAGTTTGTCGGTAGAAGAGAGGCGGCGGGACAAGGCTGCTGCAGCTAAACCGGACGGGGAACGATAGAGGGCAAGTACACACGGAAAGTGGAGCATATTCCAGCGATGGATGCGTCCATTGTCTCTCGTAGTCGGGGAACCGGGCCCGACTCTGTCTCCGTACCCGTGTTCTTTCTACTTTCGTGCCGAACCGACGGTTGCGCGAGCATATTTCTCGCCGATCTCTCGATCCTTCGTCTTCGCTGTTGCTCGGTCGCTCCTTCTTCCGTTGCCATTTCCTTCGTTTTCCTGGCTCGACGTTTCGGCCCCGTTCGTTGCATCTCCGTCGACACCAGCAATTTTCGATGACCGGACGAGTATTCCAGCGATGGTCGTTTCAGATTCCACCTCTGCCAACGGTCCTATCTTTCGTGCTATCGAAAAGCCCAGGTGAACGATCTCGGTAGACCCGCGAATTCCCGTGGTTTCTCGTCGATTCGATAAATCCAATAAAATGTAATATTAAGTTTGCCGTCGTTCGACGTTCAATTATTTGATTGAACCAGCCATAGGCGGCTATTTATTTTCACGGTGGAAAAATAAAAAATTGTATACGAAGAGAGAATTCGGTCAATAACCAGACCTTCCTTTTCTTTCGATTCCAAGGGGGATGTTTGCCTTCCAGCGGGTAGCAAGAAGTGGTAATTTTCTGGCGCTCACGCTTTCGCGAAGCTCTCCAGTTTTTCTGGTATCGTCCCATCGAATCTTCCTCTTCCATCGGAGTTTCCCCTATTTTTTCTTTTTTCGGAGCGGAATCCATCGTGCTCGATTCAGAGGCATCCGTCTCGAGCATTTCCCGCGGCAGTATCACCTCCCGTTCCCTTCGTTCTCGACGTCCTCGTCCCGACGACGATATCAAGATCTCCAAAAACTGAGTGGACGGTCCGCCGCGCCGCTCCCTTGGAAGAATAGGTGGCCTCGATATACAGGGTGCTTCAAAGAAAACACTGAAATCAACAGAATTTTACAGCCTCACAAATTAGTATTGTCAAACGCACCGTAGGGTAGCAAATCGATTCCCGTACAACCATACTTTAACTCTCACTTTAAAATAACAAGGCGTCTTACAACGCCCATTGTTACAAACGATGCGATTAACATTTAATTACTCGCATACGATACTTACAGTCTCGAAACATTGAATTTAGTATTCCGAGCATAAACAAAGGTGCCGTCTACACTAACAAACATTCATTTTTCATTGAAACAGTTCTTCTACTGAATAAAATTTTCCATGCAAATAGTGTATCATGTCTGATACATTTAACAAATCTGAAATATAGTAAATTATGAATGTGTTTTCTTAAAATGTTCAATTGCGTTTATTTTTCTGAAAATGTTGTTTCAATTTTTCTCAATACTTTTCCCTTGAATAAAACAAAAACTGACCTCTTTCAATTGATTCGTCCTAATTAGAAAAATCATTCTTTGAAGAGTTAATATAAGTAACCGTCTGGAACGATGTCATCGTTGTTCTCCTATTCTTCGCTAATAAATAAACAGTACCCAAGGCTGTAGGAAGAAGTTGGACATTTTCGGTGGGACACCCTGTATACGTCTCGCGCGATCCCTTCGATCGGACGTCCCCGCGACAATGGCGAACGACGTCCTCCCCGGTTGAAAAACATGGACAGAGCCGAGCAGGGAGACAGAGGAAGGCGCGCGTAGATTCGCAGTTTCCGGTTGGTGCGTCTCCGGGAAAAAGTAATATCGCGAACGGGTATCAACATAGAAGCTTTCGGGGTGTCGCACCACGTCGCGCTTGGTGTTCGCAGTAACCCATATATCCGTGCACCATCCACTCGGCCTCGTCTCATCACTGCCGCGGGGCTTTCGGTCATTCGCTAGCGACGCGATACCGAGCGACGTCGAACGGGAAGAAGAGACGGCTGGGACGTCCAGCGATATTCCTGCCGTTCGAAACCGTTCCTGCCGGCGCTCTAGATTCCGAGGAAAAATCTTCCTCGGTCTCGTGGAAACGATTCAAACCATTTTTACCACTTTAATAACGTATACGATAGAGTACATAGAATAAATAGTAATACGGAAATTCTATAGAAAAAGTCTGCGTACTCCGATTTTGATGAAATTTTAATATGTTGTAGATTTCGACATTTTGAACAGCTTTCTCCTTTTCCAATATAGGTAGGTCGCCTTTAGTTTTCGAGATATTTGCAACAATCAATCGCTAATACTGTATTGAATTTTTCGTATTTCTGCATGCTCCGCGGCAACGTAAACCTGTTTCGAGGCCGCATCTGTTTATTTTTTGTTTGTAAACACGTTGTGGAGATGAGAAGCGACGGTGTCAGACCTTCTCTCATCTCGACAGCGTCAAAATGTAAACAAACGCTGCACCGGGACAGGCTTACGTTGCCGCGGAGCGTGCAGGAATACGAAAAATTCAATACAGTATTCGCGATAGTTTTTTGCAAATATCTCGAAAACTAAAAGCAACCCCTCGATATTGGAAAAGGAAAAAGTTGTTCAAAGTATGTTGCTGCATAACATATTAAAATTTCATCAAAATCAGAGTACGCAGACATTTTCTATATAATTACCAAGGAATAGTATCCGACTTTTAATTAATAGACTTTTAATTAATAGACTTTTAATTAATAATTATATTGATTGTTCCTATGTACTTGCGCAAATCAATTTCTATGTATTTGAACGTGTATTAAGAAGTAAAGCTAGATTTCAAACGCTTAAAGAAAGATCTACTTACGAATTAATTAATCCAATATCCCGTATTGATTTCTTTATCGAGTCTTTGCAGAATTTTAAAAAGTACCTACTTAGGATTTTATGGATGTCCCTTATAAGTTATTAGACGAGTAGTGTTTTATCCTTTCTCTTTATTGCAAGTGTTTACGTGAAAGGGCATCAGTCCGTCTGTAATAAATAATAATAATAATGATAATTACGTGTGTACATATACGTATAATTGCCTACAAATATGATTGTAGAGTTGATTACATTGTGTCTACAAATATAATCTTCTAAAAGTAGAGAACGGATCCAGGCATGTGCAAAATAAAAATTTTCTACCCGAATTGCAACATGCTCAAATTCTTTCTTAATGTGTTTAGTAGGTTCGAAATAATACTTCTAATGTCTTCACTATTCTAACAAATTCCGTGGCGAGCCGCATTCTTTTGATGGAAATATGTTCTACAGTGTTAAACTTGTTTTAAAACATGTCTTTCTAGCGCATTAAATAACTATGTCAGCGTGCATGGATAGTTCAACGTGTACCATAGGTGCTACACGTGGCACGGGACATATTAAATTACAACTATTAACTTTCGTCATAAATGCAGAAAATTCGGTGTCCAGTGATTAGTGATTAGGAGGATCTAGTCAACCAGGTTTCCGCGGTGAACCGCGAAACGCCATTCAGCGCGATTTGTTTCCGAAAGACTCTGCCGGTCGTTATTAGCAGATTAGATGCGAAAGAGACAGTGAAATAGAACGAGACAGAGAAAAAGAGGGAGAGAGAGAGAGAGAGAGTGAGCGACAGATGAGGGAGTAGCGGGTTCGGTTTAGCGGCATTCAGCACCGTCAGTTTCGTTCGACGTTCGTTTCGACGAGGGTAATAAATTGTGATCAATTCGGACGGTCGACACGCCACGATTCCACCCTTGCCCACCACCCCCGCCACCGCCTCTCGTTCGGCTCTTCGTTCGAGTGATGTAACACGACTGGCTATTTGCATTTAACGGCGCATTGGAGAAAACAGCCGCGTCGATCGATTCGCATTCGCGCGAGCTCTCGATACACAGAGCCCCCTCGATCCTTGTCGGAATCGAGAAATTTTCTCGAATTTCGACGGGTGGCGCTCGGTTTTTTTTTCATTTCGACGAAAAAGAGGAGCCGGAAATTGGAAACCGGGCGAGAAGGAGGAGGCAAGCCCAGAGCAAAGAACCGGTAGCCGTTCGAGCGTGGAACAGAGAATCGCAGGGAAACACGATTAACGCATCGTCGTTGATGTCATAGACGTAGTAGTGCCCGCGATTAAGTTTAGGTTCGTCTTAGCTGCTGAGATTCTTTGTCCTTTCTATCCACCTGTGGTTCTCCAAGATACGATTGGTTTTTCGTTGGTCTTTTTTTCGAAATTTTTTACCAAAACATAATAAAATTCGAAGGTATAGATGAGTTAAAATGACCGACGCGTCGCAACGCTGCTAGTCCACCGGTTTCTGTTCTCCAGGATCGTTTTTTCGTTGGACTTTTTTTATTCGAAATTTTTTTACAAAACGTAATAAAAGAGAAACGGAGCCGAACGCGCCTCGGCGTCATCCGATTGTTTGCCATTATAGAAAATGATCGCGTCGCAAAGAAAGAGCGCTTAAATTGCACGGTTCCCGCCGAATCGATCTCGGAAGCGTTTGAAGCCATTGAAGACGATCCCGCGTCGGAGCGAGACTAAAGCCGAGCTGAACTTGCAAAAGGCGGTTCTGTTTATGATCTTGCTGAGTTTGCTGGCTGGCTATATCATTAGAATCCGGCGGCATGTATACGGTGTGTTTGTGGTGCACTCCATCAGGACGGGAGCGACAGAAGCGACCGACGGGACCCGAAACCGTGGCGAGACGAGACGTAGGGTGAGGCTAGCCGCGGCGAGGTGGGGCGAGGCGGGGTGAGGCGGGGATTTGAAAAAAAAGAAATACACTTTCTCGTTTTGTTCTGGATCGCGCGGTGGTCGCGCGGCGAGGAGCTCTAGAGCCCGTGACCAGGAAATGCAATTAGGGACGTTCTGGCTTGTATTGAAGCCTAATTTTTCCTTTCCACGGCGACGAACAGAAAGGAGAAAGACAGAACGATAGAGAAAGAGAGAGAGAGAGAGAGAGGGAGAGAGAGAGAGAGAGGGAGAGAGAGAGAGAAAGCAAGTGGGAGGAGTAGTTGGAAAGAGAGAAAGTGGTTAGGCATTCTCTCGTTCCCTACACCCATTGCCGCATTCAGCCCTTGTCCAGTGGCAGCGCACATTGTTCGGGCGATACGAATCCGAGTCTATTGACGTTGCCGTTCGTCGAATTCTCTCCGCGTCTCTCCCTCCTCTCGTCCGTCTGTCTCATTCTTTTTTCTCCTCTTTTATATCGTTACGCTCCTCTTCCCTGCCTCTTCGGCTATTCCCTTTCCCTCTCTCTCTTTCTCGCTCTGTCGCGTTCCCTTTCGCTACAACCCTCCCGTCTATTTATCCGTCTTCGTTTCCCGTTGTGACGGAGCGACGAGCAACAAGAGCGCGACTTTATTAGAATTTTATTGGATCGCTGCGACCGCTTTCATTAACCTGGACGTGGCTAATTGAGTCGAGGCTTTACTTCCGTTACTCTTTTTCTCCGTTCGTCACCGAGCTCTCCGTCACTGTGTCTCCTCGTCTCGCGCCGACGCGACGAGCCTCAGATATAAACTTCATTTTTTCTCTCTGTTTCTCGTTGCGTTACTCGCGTCCTCCGTGAAAACGCGCGATTCGAATCCCTACATCGAAACCCGATTCTCGATCTCGTTTCTTCCCCTTATTCTTTCGCGTTTCCTTTCCACGCCACGTCGCGTCGCCCCCATCGTCGGGCCCCCCGCCGACGCCGATTCCGCCAAGCATTCGATTTCCTTCCGTTTTTCTTGGTTCTCCGACGGCGTTCATCACCTCGACCCCAACCCGCCTGCCACCCCCACGGAGAACGCGAGCGCGTTTAACCTTCGGGAAAGATGAATGCGTCGGATGGCTGCCGCGGAGCTTACAGAGCGTGCCCTTTATTTCGACGATAATACTCGCGACCGCTTGGTGCTTCGCGCCTTGCCTCGCCTCGTCCCGCTCCGCCTCGAGTCACCTCGTTCCCCGTTCCGCGTTGTCTCCTCGCATCCACCCCTGTTTCCACTCTGTCACCATTACTCCTGGCATATTCAGAGCAGTTTCTTTTCCACCGATGCTAAAGAGGGAGAGAGGAGCGACCGTCCTCCCGCGCGTACCCACCTGCTCCGGCGAACTTTCGCCTCCGGAAGAGGCAAAGTCGGCCGCCACTCGACAAGAATTTCTCTTTCTTCGTTTTCTGCGTTTCGCTTCCACCCTCCCTCACGCCCTCGTCTGGCCTCACCTCGTCAAGCCGCTCGCCGACGATACCGTTCTTTTTACGCGGCACGTGTCACTCGCTTCTTAGCTTGTACCGCGCGATGCTCTGTTCAACAGAGTCTGTTGGAAAAGATTGCCCCACGGGGCACCGAACGTAGCTCCGTCGAGATCGAGGACGGCTGTACTGAAGGAAACAGAGAACCAGTGTCGCCAGATCGACCAAAACTGGTCGGTTTTACCTCTTCTCCTTTTCCCTTTCTGTTATGTATTGGAAGGAACAAGACACTGTTTCGCTCTGTATGCTCTCACATTCGACTCTCGTCTACGACTCCCATTCTCTGTATGCGCGTCGCGAATCCCGTATTGTCACACGTGACTAGATCCGCACATTATACTTTTACTTATATCTAACATCTTCCATTGTCACGAAACGTGTGACGGGAACGGTGCTTGGTGGAAGCGTGAGTTATTGGGGGGTACTCGCTGCCGTATGAGGAGAAGGTAGAGGAATAAGGTAAGGACACTCTACGGTGAACGAAGCGAAGCCTTCGGAGCACTCTAGGTCGCAGATGACAACGAAATCTTGCCTCAAGGGGCGCAGCACGCAATGGAAATCGAATCGAGAACCTCCTTTCCTTCTTTCGAGAAACGAACGTCGAAACGTTGCCCCCGGTGGCAATTTGTAACGATCTCGGGGCAAAGAGCGTTCTCGCCGGTTTCGACGGATCGTCCGCAACGGGCCGCGCGAAATCGAACTCATTCTCTTTGTCGCCTTTGTAACCGGACGAGCCCCGGCGACGCATAATTACGCGTGTCACGCGCCCCCTCAAATTGAATTCGTTACGCGGTGAATTATTCCATATCTGGTTTGTTTCGCGGCGTGCGAGATGTTTTCGAATGCGACGCGCGACACCGTTTTCTAATTTGTCAATGTCCACCGGCACTCCCGTTGTTTCCATTATAAAACTTTCCACTTACAGCTCGCAATTACAGATATTCGATAGGAAAACGAGGCTGCTGCGTCCTTCACCTTTTTTTACTTTCTCATCGCTCGACCTGTGTACAGCTAGATGTTTGCGGTCCGGATCCGGGCGAAACTTTTAAACGGAAGACCTTCAATGTAAATGTACGTATAAAACATGTACGAGGTTTGACAAAAAAAAATACGCGGAATTGGTAAACTTCCAGGGGACTAAAAGGACAATCGCTGCAATGTTTATTTTTGTTGCGTCGGCACAGTGTCGTGCGCGGTGGTATTCGCCAATGTAAACCAAAGAGACAAAAGAAATATATAAAAACCCGGGGCATCACCCGAACAAGGCAGAGAAATAGAGACAATTAAAATAAACATCGGTTACGTTGCGGCTCTAAAGTATCTTTCCAACTCCTGTATCCTTGAACAAGTCTGTTTCGTAATCCATCAAGGGCTGAACTTCAGAAAAGCCCCCCCCTTCCTTTCGACACGTGACATACGTCATTCTATTCGTTTTGACATGCTGAACACAAAGCGATGATGCACTACAAAGTAGAGGGGATGGTCGAACGAAGTAGGGATCGCTGAACGCGATGACGTAGTTCGCGGGGGATGAAAAGGTAAGTATTTAATTGTTATTTTCTCCGAAACGGTAAGAGTTTCTAAAAATTTTTGTTTTGAATAATGCATTGTCATCCAGTTCTGAGCCATGTGTGCAATTTCAAGTCTCTAGCCCGCCAAGAAGTTAGTTTAAAATCAATTGCATTTGCCACCGAACAAACAGACAAACAGACAAACAAACAAGAAAGCGAGCTAATAAAAACGTGGAAAAAATACATTATACATTAGTGATTTAATAACTGTTTATATTTGTACATATATAGGATGAGCATTCAATTTTTTCAAATTTTTCCTTGTGCCCTACAGATTCCTAACCTCGTACAGATAGTCCTGAAAATTTGTCATTGTGAATTTTGAATAGCTGTGAAAATACTTGTAAGATTTAAAACGAAAAACGTGGGGCGCATGCGATAGATAATTGATGCATTTTGCGCCCCACGTTTTTCGTTTTATTTTTTATGTAAACACGCACGCACAGAACGGACGTGCACGTATATACAAAATTCAATAAATAGTAACTACAGTTTTTCACGAATATCTCGAAAACTATTAATTTGCGCCAAAAAAGTGGTATATACATTTTGTGTTCAGCATGTCAAAACGAATAGAATGACGTATGTCATATGTCGAAAGGAAGGGGGGTTGGGTTTCTGAAGTCTTACCCATCAAGAAACATTGTCAATCCTCGTCCAGGGTACATTAATTTGGCGACACCGATGGTATTGTTAATCCTGATTCGGGACACACCGCACTTGATTCTCGCGAACGAATTTCTTGCGCGAGCTAATAGAATCGCGGAGTAGTAGTCCGCGGAAGCATTGTTCAGGGTACTTTAGCGACGCGTAACGAACATCGGGGAGGGCAAGAGTGGCGTGGAGCGTGGAGCGGCGAAGTTTCGCGATAATTCGCCGATTCGAGGCCGCTCGAACGCGCTCGCGGTTCACGGCGGAGGAGTCTCGCGCTTCGCGGAGTCTGCTAGATTAATTATCACGGTTCGCCGGAGAAATCGATCGGCTCGAGCTCGCGAGGAGGCGCGATCGCGTGTGCACGCGTCGACACTCGTCTCGGGTCTCGCGAGGGAAACACGCCAGCAGTCGTTTAAGAGTCAGACAGTGGTTTTGAGGATCCCAGGAGTGTTCTCGCGAGCCGAGTCGAGTTTTATCGCGTTGCGTTGTTTCGCGAGGAAGCCCGTGTTGCCCGTTACTTCGTTACCGTTTACTACGTCGAGCCACGCGACGCACACGCTCGCGTAAACGCACACATGATTGGGCCAGACATGCTCGAAACCGAGGAACCAGTCTAGAAGACCGCAGACGTGGATGGTGTCTCGATACACACACAGGGCATTGGTCGACGCGCAGCTGAGCGCAGCGCAGCACGGCGCACGTCGGCGCGATATTAATAATCACGGAAAGTCCTGGCGGACTCGAAGCCAGTCGACGTATTCTCCGAGGCCTGGAGAGGACGCTTCACCCTCGGGGAACGACTAATTAATTTATCCGATTACCAACTGGTTCAATCCACCCCTTTAGCGTCTCGATACACCGACGATTTTCAACCCTATCAATCTTTCAACAGCCACCGACGGTTGTCTCTTGTGTTTGCTATCCGTGGCTTGCTACCGGATCAATTAACCGAGACGCGTCGATGTCGGAGTACAAGTACGCGGCCTGCTCCGAGAGCGTTTTGCTTTTTCGAGGGAACGACACCCCCACCTCTCTCTCTCTCTCTCTCTATCGTGAACTGAACAACTATCACTATATGTTAGTTCAGCAAAGATCTTGTAATTGTTCAGGTACACTTAAAGAGGAAGGCGACTGGAGCCCTTAGTTCTCAACGGTGAGAACATCGGGTCTGAATTGTTAATCCGGACAGCGCGAACTTGATAGACGATTTAGGTGTCTCTCTTTCTATCTAACGGAAGAGATATCACTATATTTTAGTTTAGCAAAGATTTTGTAATTGTCTGAATCGTTAACACGTTGGTCGCTACGTCACCAATATCTGGAAAAATACCACTTGCTGCCGAAAAATATTATAAAAAGTACTGCTGCATTATTCCGTGGCTGCTTTTCTATGGATTATCTTCTACGATAAATATACTCCAGTTTGAGTTGAATTTGAGTACTTAGAAAAGCTTAGAAGTATAACAAAAATGCTTACTACATGCATATACAATACTCAAACTAGCAACATATATCTCTAGCACTTCTATGAGCTATGGCTACGTAAATTAAACATAATTATTGTAACTAAACGTGTAGGAGTCATCAACACATCTGGTTCTGAAGAATCAATAGCACAATCTTCGTATATTTTTACTAAAACAGAAACTGCGGTAGTATTTCTTAGAGCAATTTACAATAGCAACGGCAGAAAACACGATACACGCTGCAAGGTGACACGAAGGTCAGTGGCAAAAATACGGTTGTATTTTGATTCGCAAACCACTTGGGCACAAAAAGCAACTGCTATTATAGACTGATGGTAAATTGTACAAAATTGAATTTTGGTCAGCATTTTGATTAAAATGCCGAAATTGCTGAAACTTAGCCGAATTACGCTGGGCGAGTAACGTGTTAATCCGGACAGTAGGAAGTTGAGGGACGATTTAATAGTTTGATGACGAGGGAAGAGAACACGGGTACACCTTGACGAGGCAAGTTATAGGGCACATTATGATCAAGTAACACGGTGGGTGTTGGGAGCGGAGGGACAACGAAAACGTCCTGTCTTTGATAAAGATTCCATTTAAGAGGAGCAAGCACTCGGAGAGAGCATTCCCAACCTCGTTTCATCGATAGTGTGTGTACTCAGGCCTTGGAACGTTCTGGCTCATGTACCTCAAAGACACTCGAGGGAGAGAGGAGAAGGGCTCTGGCATACCTCTGGCATACGGCTATCATGCCAAAGTAGTAGTAGCAGCAACAGCAGCAGCAGCGAGCCTCCTTCACGATAAGATCTGCGCGCATCGAATTTAACGATTTCCTTGAACATCGACCGGCAAATATTAGCATAGCTATTATTGCTCCGCGGACGGTGCTCGTGCAAGATCGAATCGAATTCGAATTCGTATCGACGCGCCAAAGCGTTGCCAGCCGGCGTAAATGGTTCGTGTCCCAGCGCGATCCGCTGATTCAAAGAGCCTTCGGGTCGTCTTGCTTGGATTATTTTTGCAATTTTATCGACTCCGTATTTTTACGGCCGCGCCACAAAGGGAACCGTTTTAAAACAAGGCCCTTTATTAACGATGTATTCCGACTCTTTTTATAGCCGGCATCGATTGATTCGCTCGCGATAATAGTTCGCTGTAAAACCGCGCGTGAACGCGTCGACAAGGTAATTCGTTATTAATATTCTTTCGCAAAAAGATTACGCCGCGAGAAGCGCGAACCATTAGCTCGCTTTTTACGTATTTATAAACTAACCTCGAGAGGGCGGCGACGGCGAGCTATAAAGTGCAGACTTAATTAGGTTTTTCTTTCGACGTTGAAGTCCATTTAAGTCGTCGAAAAAAACGAATGAAACGAGATCGTTGAACTCGTCAAATTGCGTAGAAGTTCAACCAAATCGCGGGGAGTAAATATTTTGCTAGTCCGAGATAAGTGGCTTGATCTTGTCACCGGTGTAAACAGATCGGCGGTTTTTTATCAAGATTTTATCAGGCAATTACAAGAGGAGCGTCAGCGTCCCAACGAAACCCCGTTAAGGCGATATCTGATTTTTAATTAAGTCCCGACCGCGATGAAATCTCGAGTCTCGCGCAGGTTTCGCAAGTTTCGAGGAAGTTTGCCTCTCTCCCGGCGATATCAGCCCCTCTAGAGTCCCCTCTCGATTTCCCTTTCTCCCATTTCGTTGTAGAGCTTCTTTCGAAACAATCACGGGACAGAACTTGCGACGTCATCCCGCCGACGCCGACGTGCTCGTCGACGGTGCTTTCTTTCCGGCTTGGACAAGGAAATTTGAGATTTAATTCTGCATGCTAACCTCTTTCTCTCTGTCACTCTATCGAACAGACGATCCTCCGAAAGAACTCTCTGTTCTTGGCGCTTCGTTACTTCCGCTAGACTTATTTCCCACCGAGATCGTTATTCTTCTTACGTACTTATTGCTAACTGATTTCGCTAACTTCCAACTAATCCCTTTCTCCCAGCCCCTTTCTTCGTCGGCTTCGCGCTTCCATTATTTTAATCCTGTCGAGAGAAATTTTTCTCCGACGAACTCCGCCCGATTATCATTTCATAGGAAAAGTAACTTTATCCGTGAGCAAACTGTGTTTGCTTAACCGATCGGAGTCCGCAGGAACGTGTCCACGTGTCGTTGAAGTTCAACCAATTTTAATGGAATTTCTGAAGTCTCTTTTCATCAGGCTTTTATCAGCTCGGTGTCCAATTAAAAACAAGAAATGGGGAACGATCTTTTGATATTCCATAAAATAAAACAGCTCTGGAAAGATCGGCATCTAGTTCGCAGGAACATACCTTGGGTACAAGTTTCTTATTCGCCGTTTTCACTGCATGATTTTTTAAATTATGATGAGAAAAATTGAATAAAAGTCAGTTTTTGTGTTTCATTTAAGGGGAAAAATATTGAAAATACTTAGAACAACATTTTCAGAAAAAGGAACATAATTGTTTGTTAACTCTATCAGATATGATACACTATGCAGCGAGGGGTTAAAGTTACCTACTTCACTAGGCTGTGTCTTTTAATTAGAAAAGAATTCCAGTTCAATCATATCCATCAACACATGAACATTTTTTAGTTTCATACCAGGTCCAATATAATATTTTTCAGCAGCGGAAACGCGAGAAAATCCTTCTCCCTTCTATACAGAATTTTCGAAAAAGCCGATTCGACGAAGTTGGAACTGCTGTGTTGGAAATCAAACATTTCACGCGTCTCGGCCCGATATCGAATCCGCGATCGTCAATGGCTCCCGATAATCGGTAATACCGTGGCGAAGTGGATTTAAAGAGATTCGAGAGATAGAGGAGAGGACCGGGAGTAGTAGAGAAGAAGTGGGAAGAGGAGAAAATCGAAGATCGCAGATAAATCCGTCGGCAGTGAATGCGAGTTCGTGTGTAAACGCGGGTTTCGTCTGCTCCCGGAAGGGACGCGGTTTCACCGTCGCGGTGTGGACGGGGTTGGGAAAAAGAGAAGCGGTGAGATAGAAAAAGAGTTGTGTGTGTGTCTGTGTGTGTGTGTGAGAGAGAGAGAGAGAGGCAGGGAAAAAAACAGCTGAAAGAAACCGTCGAAGAAGATCGTCGTGGCAAGCGCGGATGGAACCGATCGTAAATTATTCCGCGCGTTTAGGGGGTTAAGCGACTCGCGCCCCTTTCAGCCAGCGGCGCGGTTCAAACCCGAGGAAAACCCGAACGACCCGAGCAACCCGAGCGTCCCTGCGACCCTTCCGCGTCCTCGCTTACCGTCGAGCCGGCCAGGCCATCCATTCCCGACGAACCTCGCGACAAGATGCGAACGGATGGGGTAAATGGAGGGTGGAAATCTATGGTGCCATTAGCGTGACCTTTCCTTCGTTCCGCCTGCGCCGCGGGTTGAAAACCGAGCCTAGGAGAACCGGGCACGGTCTTCCCGCACCCGACATTCCTCGCTCGTCGTAACTTAAAGCCCCGTATTTTTGCGAACGGTTTTATTAAAATAGTAAATCGGCCGGGAACGCTCGCGGACAAGCTTTATCCGTTTCATCGACTCTCCCCGAGCACCGCTTAATCCCCGGCAGTCTGTTTCGCCCATCCTCATTCTCGACCTCATCCTCCTCCTACTCCCCTTCTCCTCCTTCTTCTTCCGGCCTCTCCTGTTCCTCTTCATCGACAGGGTTTCAAGTACCATTTTAAATCTTACGAATCCCATCAAGTCGATTTTGCGCGCTAATGAAGGCTCAAGACGGACGAGAATTTTTAAGAACTTCCTCCTACCTTTTCTCCTCCCCTCCACGATATACCTTTTCGTTCGGTTATCGTTAACGTTGATGGGAGCTTTATGGTTATTACTGTTTATTCGTCGTAACGCTGCGCGATCTCATTCGTTTCTTCGTAAACTGAAATAACGATTCGCGTAGAAATTAATTTGGTGTTCGTCAGCGAATGTTCAAAGTCATGACCGTCGCGCACGAAACTTTTGGCCGTTAGCTTTTTCGAGGATTACCGGTCGACTGCCGTTGGGCAAAGTGTTAACAGGCTCCTTTGTGTTTCCATTAGCGTTTCCTCTCTTTCCTCGATTCTCGAGGACTCCGAGGCGGAAGGTGAGCGAAACCGGTGCGTTTAAACACTCTGCCGGTTTCGTTAATTTCTTCCCGAGCGCGCGCGCAAGAGAGAGAGAGAGAGAGAGAGAGAGAGAGAGAGAAAGAGAAATAGAGAGGGAAGAAAAAAAAGAAAAAAGAGAGAGAGAACACGGGACGCGCTCGATGCTCGGAGATTTTGTTGGGCGCGTGGTAGCAGGCCGATTAACGGGCTGAAAAATGTAAACGCAGGTTTCAGACGGTCGTGTTCTGCGCCGTTGGTGAAACGAGCTCTCCCTCTCTCGTTCTCTTTCTGTTTTCCCTCTCTCTCTCTCTCTCTCTCTCTCTCTCTCTCAAAGTTTTTTCTCTCTCGGTAGCGCATCGTCCCCATTCTCCTTCATCTTGCGGAATCGCGGGGACGTAATCGTCGCGTTTGTATCCTTTTCCTCGAGCAATTAGATCCGGTGGACCGCTTTCAGGTAGCTTGCGCGCGTAGTCAGGCAAAAGGCCTGCGAGAACTCGAGCCCGCGCCCACGGCCGCGGCTCCATGAAAGCGCGGCTAGTAGACGAAGTTGCTTTCATTTCTAACTACTGCTTGAAGACTGACTCGGCCGGAGAAGTAGCACCTCATTATCCTACATACCGACTCGTTTATGCTCGACGTTGTCGACCCGCGAGCCGAGCCGAGCCTCGTCTCTGCCAACCAACGCGACCCGACTAGCTACAAGCGTTCGCAGAGAGCCGATCTCTCTCCCGAAGCGTGTCTCTACATCTGCCTCTGACATTTTTTGCGCGATTCCACCATGATTCGCCGATGTCATCCCGTTGGATACCATAGCGTCTTAAGTATAGTATTTTCTCCATATAAGTCCCAGTACGGGTCTGCCGAGGGACATTTATGCGTCAGGGACAGTATTCTTTGACTTTTACCGAACGTAAAGAAGGACAGCCGAGTTCGAGAGGCCCCGGGCGCCGAAAACTGTAAACATAGCTAATCCAAATTTCCAACTTCTTTATTTTTCATTATTTTTTGATGGGACTTTGATGATCATATTTGTGAAAGAAAGAAAGAATCGCAGAGAGTCGCAGATCTCTTGCCTTGCTCTTGAAACTTTAAATGTCTATTAAACAAGTAAATATCATCGGAATTATATCATCTTTCGTATGATTTTTATTAGAAAAATGTCACAAATATGGTCATCGAAGTCCCTTAAAAAAATAATGGAAAATTATAATAACTATTGAATTAGCAATTTTGCAATTTAAACTTTTTCTTTAGTTATTTTCAACACACCGCGAAAACAGAACATCTAATCTCGAAACCGTGTTTTGCTTCATCGCGTTTCACCCCTGTCAGAGCTAAACGCTGCCAAGAGTTGACCCGAATCTGTACGCGACTACCGGCCTGCGAGCGGTTTACGCGTCTCTCTAGTATTCCACTAAATTTTCTCCCGAGCTCAATTTACAGTGGAAAATCATTTTATAGAGACCCAATTGACCTACTCGTGCGACTCGTCTGATGCAACATGATTTTTTTTACTCCGTTCGCTTCAACTGGGACACCCGGTGCACACGTTGATACCGCGAAGCAGAGTAGAAATGAAACCTGGAGATGAAAATTTCGTTCCGGGTAGGAAATGAAATTTTTTTAACCTTTCCTCGAAATACGACGGGAACCGTTATTAACGAGAAGTTTGTATTTCTTCAATTTATTCGCGTATGTCCCACTTCGAATTGCTTCCGAAGAACAATTATCCGATAAACTTGAAGTACGAAGAAATTCGCACAGCAGCGTGCGGACGAAGAGGGATGGCGTTTCCTTGTGCCGGTCCTCATCCCCCGCCTCTTTGGATCAGAAGGATCCTCAAAGCCCCCGACAGAGCCGACGACAAAGCAATGCACCAGAAGCAATTTTTCCGAATCCGTTTACCAGTTCTTTGCTACGGTTTTGAAGTTCCGGCGACCGTTGTTCCTCTCGTTCGCCCACCCCGACATTAGCTTCTCGCTTTCATCCGGAAGTCCTCAGCGAATACATCGGAGTGGGCTTTTCTGTCCACGGTGCGTCAGGAAAACGTGAAACGACTGACGCAGGTTGTAATTTCAAGAATTCTCCCGAGTGCTTTCGAAACAATTTATTTCCCATTACAGTTCAACTGAATGTTCTACGTAAATAGGTCATTCTCTTCGTTTTGAAATACTACTAGAATGTAAACAAAAGACCTTACCGTTCGATTAAAAGAAAAAAACAACAAAGTTGACCTTCGTATCTACTTCACAGCCTGATGCATTTTCTTGTATCTACAGGAGCAAGCAAGTTATTCAGGTGACCTTCTTTCTTAATCCTCACGCGCTCCTCGAAAATAATTGCACGGTAGATTCTCGGGTGATATTTCACCCATTTTTGTTTTACGCTTCAATTAATGTTGTATATCATAATATATTTCATTAAATGTTAATCAAATTTGTGAATTTCTTTATTATATCTTGCAGTTACTACATGTGTAGATAGCATTTTTATGCTCGCCGCATACATTTTTCTTACAAACGCAGGCCGCGTACGCCTTCCGATATTTTTCTACACACAATTGGCATCGACTTTCTGTATTTTGTCTTTTTTCTTTACATTTGGCAATTTATTTATATTATTTATATATTAATAAAGAGTAAACATTACCTCTGGGTAATATAGTTCTTCTCTGTATGTTTTATTTATTATTATTATTGCGGTACCTGGGTGAAATATCACCCGAGGGACTCTTCCGTCACTTGTATTTTTGTGACGTTACTATCATAAAGGAAATGTCGTTGGCTTGTGCTTTAATAAGATATTTTAGACAAATACACCGAGTTATGGCACATTTAGAAAGAAATCAAACATAATACAGTATCTGGAAACAGAAAATGGTTAAATTTTGTCATTTTACGCACATAGCCCTTCCAGGTCTAAATCACGATTAGACCTGTGCTATTAAAGTTATTCAGGCAAGCTGTATATTCGAGAATCCCGAAATTTTTAAGAAATCGTTCCGTTTCCGAATAAAGTTCTCGAAAAATCCAGACCTGCGAGATTCTCTAGAGAACATTCGGGTTCTCGCACACCTCTAGACAGAAGATCGAAATTTGGTCGCGCGGCAGTGTTCCTTTCTTATCGCGCGGCTTCCGGTACGAACTTCGAACAACGACGGTTTTCGGCCGGGGCGGAACGACGCGACCGGGTTGATTTTGCATGGCGCGACTCACGATTCCGAGGGAAACTCGAATAATAACCGCAGAGAGCGGTGCGAGAGCAAGGGAGAGGAGATGGCGAGAGACACGTATGGTCGGCGGCGAGTGCCGAGAACCACCACCGTAACGAGGAGACTTTAATAATGGCTGTATCACCGCGAACAAAGGTATATCTGTCCGGGTCGCGCGCTGCGACGCTCGTGGAAAATGCGTCATTATCCACTCGTGAAAACGACGAGGGTTTCGTGCAGGATTTGCGGCTCCGGAGCCTAGGGGATTGGGGCGGGGGCGTCGCTACGGCTACGACGCTTGCGATCCCTGCGATCGGCAACATTTTTATCTCTCTACACACCTCTTTCTCGATCCTGTGCGCCATTCGATCCTGTAAAGGAATAGTAGGTCGTGGTAGGATTTAGTTTAAATAACGGCACACATTTTCATATGTTGTAGCTTATGATCTACTGAAGGAAAGATGTAATGGGCACAAAATTCAATAATGGACAGTTATCCAGTTATAATCAATCAAACATGACAAATTCCAGCTGCTGAATACTTGTTAAATATCGGAAAGCATATTTACTTTACACGCTTGCCGTACCTCCACTCCCCCTCCACGTCACCCTACACACACAGTAGAGAGGGTTTGGAGTGAAAAAATACTACAGGAGTGACGAACCGTGGGGTCCTTATCTCTGCTGTGACACGCAAAGATTTTTGTGAAAGATTTTTATTCATAGAACTTTCCAAGGTCGTTCTAAATTTAAAAATAAACAGACCACCTAGCAGATTTCGTGAGATCCTACTATTTTTGTTTCAAACATTTTTCTAAAAAATAAACACTTGAACTGGGGGTATTATCATTGGCTGAAATTCATTCTAAAGCCACACGGACTAAACCCCCACCGCCCAGATCCCCAAGAACCCTTTCGACCTCCCAAATTGACATATTACCCCCACTACCTAACCGCTATTCGCACTACTTGGTAGTGGGGGTCTTACATGTTCCCCAAGCCCGTCTGTTCTTAGCTTTTAATATGTTCCTCGCGCGTCACCCAGATCTGGGTGACGGGTATGCTTCCGTGGGGGCCCCGTCACCCATTATGGGTGACGCTCTTCTTATTCTAGCTAATAGAAATTTCAGTGGGCCCTGCGAGAAACTCAACCGAATTGCGCTGGGCGACGAACGTGTTAAGATTGAAAAGCACCCTAGTGAATACGGGTCGCGCGCGATAGGCGAGACAGGTGCGCCGCGTTGAGATAATGCTGAAGGTCTAGAGAAATAAAGAAAACGCTAAACGAAAGTCGAATCGACGGTTAAAAAAGTAGGTCCAGGGAATAGCTGGCAGGTGCGTCGAGCTAAGATAAGGTGAACAAGGGAACGGTGGAATAAGAATGCGCACGAGGGCTATAAGTTGCGACGATTATGGGTATGATACAGCCCTCGGATGGTAGTAGGACGATTGCGGAGGTCACGGGGGATGTTTAACGCGTTCTCCAAAGGTGACGGGCTGGAGAGATCGGTTTCCGAGCGTCGCGGGACGGCTCGGAACAACTCGGAACGATTTACTTCTGTGTCGGGCCTCGCCAGAACGATGATGGAAGCTTACCACTCGACACTCGGCCGTAAAAGCTTTCGCAGACAGTGCGGGGAGGAGGTCAACCGAACCCGTACGCTTAAGTGCTTCGGCTTGGTGTGCGTTCGGGGCACAGAGTCGTGTAACGCCGGTAACGGCAAGCAGAATCGAGTCGAGTCGTGTCGCGACTAGCTTCGTCCCACCTCGCCTCGTCTTGCGACGAGAGCGTCGCGACGACCGACGAAACGCAACGGGTGCAATGCTACCCCACACCGCCTCGCGTTACACGATCCCACTATTGCTCGCGGATCGCGAAATCACGGACGACAAGCCGCTGAAACCTCGGACGTCCCCGCCACCACATGTTTTTTTTAACCCTTTCGCATCGTTAACGTGATTTTTCTGCTCATTATCAAAGCGCGTTGCTTTCTAACGAGCCTTGATACCGATTCTTTACAATCGACAATTATTATAATTAACAATTATTTAATTTACAATTCTTCCTCTGCAGTCGGAGCTATTTTTTAACTGGAAAATTAAACATTTCTTTCCGAACTAGAATAATTCTGTTGTATATGTTTTTTTTTGGTTTTATGGATATGAAAGAGTGATACGATATCTTGTACAATACTTAAATATGTAGTAATTGATTAGATACCAACATATTTGATAATGTAAACAATATTGTGAATAATGGTATCAGAAGAATTTGTCTGGCTAAAATGTAGAACAGTAAAAGATACGAAAAATACAAGCATATTGTAAGGTTTTCAATGCAATCAAATCATTAAGGGTTTACCATCCAACGATTATTTATATGTAATTGTATTGTATTATTTAATGTATAATAATGTATTGAAATGTTGTATGGCAAAATAATCTCTACTTTGAGATTCTAATTGTAAAATTAAAAAAATCATTAAGGGATAAATTCAATTTTTGTTATCAATGCAGAACATTTTCATTTTGCGTGAAGATTCGCATTCTACTAATTACACATCAATTTTATAATTGTCTTCGAACTCTAGACAACAGTCAATGACGCATGAAAACATATCGCAGTTAATAATCAGACCCTTTTTAGTCAATATTAAAACACTCCTCGGTATGTTCTCCTGTATACGGGAGTAACGAATGAACAATCTCGGAAAAAATGAAAAAGAAATTCGTAGGTACACGGCACGCGTGCGATTCAAGGAAAACTCGTTGACCGGACCGACTCCACGAGTAAACCTCGAAAGATGGATCACGGTGAAGGGCTCGAGATCGCCGGGAATCGTTCTTTTCTTGATCAGCCTGAAAAAGAAAAACGTAAAACGAAAGAAGCGAACAGAAATGAATAAAGCAATACCTACCGAAGGAAGAAAAATTGAAAAAGAAACGAGCCATTCGTCCGACTCGCTGGTGGACGTTCCGAGCGATCGATTGAGAAAATTTCCGTGGAGCGAGTACCGCGTACACACAGGGTCAATGCCACACCCGCAACCGCGCCACGCTGCGTGCTTCTTATCCAATTCTATTTTGTCGCGATCCAATCTCAATCCCAATCTCGATCCAGAACCTAGTCCCGATCCCACTTTCAGTTCCGATATCATCCTATCCGTGACATTTCTGCCCCTCGAGCGAGGCTTACTCTTTTTCTTCCTTCGTAAGCCGCCCCCGCGTAGCTTTCCTCGTCCTCCGACTGCTCCCTTTCTTTCTCCGTCTCCCTCGTCCTTCTATTTTCTCTTTCATTCTCGCAGGGAATCCTTGTGGCTACACGGCGATCCACCTATTCAGCCTGCGTTCAACGACTCGAAGACCCTTCTGTCTCTCCGGCTACGACTTCGTCTTCCCTCGTCGACGTATCGAGGCCGAGAAACGATTAGGTCTGCTGGAAGTTCTTCTCCATTTTCCGAAATCATGAGAAACAGAGAAAGACAAAGTACCACCGTACATTTTAAAGCGGTAGACGTTTATACAGCGCGAACGAGTCGCTCCATCGCTCGAGGCGATAAGCGGTTCGATAAACTCATCGAGAAGCCGGTGATCCGCGCGCGCGAGGCCTCGTTTTCTCTGAATTTAGGTGAATTTTTTCCGGGAACAGCGCCGATAGCAATTCCGCGCCGTTCCACGACCTGGAAGCGTCTGCACGCGGGATTGGATCTCGGCGATATGAAATACTTGGTGAACTTCCGGTAGACGGCGCATGGCGAACGAGGTCAAAGTTTTCATTAGGCAGGGGCGAAATGAAAAACGAAGACCGGTAACAAACGCGAGCCGGATATATCATCGCGATGGAGACCGGTACGGTGTATGGGTAACCAGGAAAACATGTGAGCGCAGTGTTGCGATCAATGCTAATTAGCTGGGCAATGATGATAACGTAATTCCGTAAAAAATAGATGCTAGTCACATGAAGTAATTTCTCGACAGTGCAAAATATTAACATTTCTCTGTCGGTTAAACTCCCGAAGACTTCTTTGTCGACAGACCTTCCTCCTGTTTGTAAAGAGGTCCCCCCATACAAACTCTTATATCTAATTATTGTGAATCAATAATATTTTTAAAATACTCTTTGTTCTTACTTTTCTATATTCTAAAGTAAGTTTTATTGTCTTCATTAATTCTGTTAATTACGCGTATATTCTATATTTTGAAGGTTATAATAAAGCAGACATTAAACGCCAATAAACGAAAAATTTGTTGTTGCTAGCATTAGAGAAACTGTCTTTTCATGTAAATTTTTAAATACGGAAATGTGTGGAAATTAATAATATTTATATGTTTAGTGACACCGATCGCTATTTCACGATGTGAATTTTTGGAAAGACGATCATCTTAGTGGAATGTATAAATATGTTTTGAAGTAATCGTGTATAGATACTTTACGTGAAGAAACAGAAAAATCTAGACGGGGTCCAATACCTGCACACTTTGTATCAGTCACTTTGCATCAATCTATATAAATAAAAATCAAATGCTGTTCGTTGGTAAGCGCATCACTTAAGAACGGCTGGACCGATTCGTCTAATTTTTTTTAAATGTTCGTAACAGTCCAAATAAGGTTTTAGGTGAAAAAATGGAAATTCGGGAAAAACTAAAATTAATCATATTTCAATACAAACGAAAAGACGAACGTTGCAGCTTTCAATCAATATTTCGATCAACATTATCAACATCCGCCATTTAATTTATTTCAATTTATGAATTTACATTACAAAAATCATAATTTTTGAAACGGTACAATTAGCAAGTTGACACGTTTAACCAAATTTATGGAAAGTTGGACAGGACGACATCTGTCAGGTCAGAGGTAGTAAAGAATATTTAAAAGGATATTAATCTTGAAGAAGGTTTTCTCCAGCTAACACCTCGAGTCGCAGCACTCCGGAGCGTGGACGAGGTGCCTCGCTACTGGCTCGTTGCGAGGCTGAGAGGACCGGTGTGGAACGGCGAGAAGTGGCGAAGTAGGGACGAGGAATCAGCAGCGTATCGCTACATAATTTAACAAGTTATCCCGACTTAGCGAAGTCAATCTCTCTCTGCCTCTCCGTTCCTCCAGCGGCTATCTCTGCTGCCTGGCTCTTAACGAACCACTCTGCCAGGTTCCTCGAGTTTGGAGCCGAGACGTGGCTAGGCGAAGCCGATACCAGCCGCTCCGGCTCTTCCCTGGGCAAAGATACTGCCGCTGATTCCCGATATCGTGTAAACGCGTCTTTGCTCTGCCCGCTCGAAAGCCACACGCGAAACCAACGAGAGAAGACACCGTTCGCCATCGATCTTCAGTTTCAAGGGGTTAAACGCGTTTGTTTAATTTCGACTCTGCCGTTCACGAATCAGACTCCGTTCTCAATCCAATTCTCGAAACCCTACGGCTTCGAATTATTCCTGAGTCGTCGATTGTATAAATACAAACCTCGTAATTAGGTCGTTGCATATAATGTCCTATTTGTAATTTTTAACGTTAAACAACCGCAACTACTTCTCATCGAATCACACTTTTCTTGATCGTATTATATTATGGTAAAAAAAGAAACGTCATCTCTATTTTGTAGTTCCTTTAACTATCAACGAATAGCGCGAAAAATTGCTTTCACCAATTGCAAGTGACTGGAGTCACATGAACAGTTTATTCTGACTTTAATAATATCGTGAAAAATAGATTTGCACACTTAAATTATTGTTACCAGTTTTAAATCGCACCCACTCATTTTTTTCATTTGTCCACGCATAAAAAGACAGGACACGTCAATCACACTGATAGGAAAATATGTGTAAATAAAAATTGAAGAGATTGCGAACTTTGTGTCTGTGACGTTCAATGAACCTGTCGACTGTAATAGTATTGTTTCTATGAAAACGCGTCGCACAACATTTGCATTCTAAAATCTGACATTTCATATGAAACAAACTAATAGAATGTCAAGGGGCGAACCACGCCGTACACTAGATGGCTTTTGTTCCCTTTAGTTCCTCAAGTTGGTATCTTCGGGCTGGAGATACCAACGACTCGTCGGCAAATATGTATACGCAGATCGTAATACGATTACCCCTGAAAACTGGAACTTCCTAATAATTTAGTTACTTGTTACGGCGCTGGTGAGACGCGAAAGTCTCGTCAGAGGGAAGATCCCGTGGATGGATCTCCGTATCACCGGGACACCGTTGAAACGGTGTAAGAGAGAGATGAGAGAGTGTGCATAGCCGGGGAGTGGGTGTCGCTCTCATCGAGATACGACAACGTTCAACCGACTCTTTCAGCGTGGCGCGTCGCCCCGCGCGCGTTAACCTCGAACGAGGTTCGCAGCAGCCTCTTTTGATCGAGGCATCCGCAGATACGCTCCTGAAAACCCACGCGCCTCTCACTATGGGCCCCGCACCCATTTACATTTCTCACACGGCGTACCTTACCCGAAATCTTCCGACAACACCTCTCGTATCGCGCTACTTTCTTTTGTGTACTTTATCGCGGATCAATATGTGTAACCAAACCAACAGTCTGTTTCTGCCAGTCTAGATACGCCTGCCCATTCCATTCCTGGCCTCGAGAACATACTTATTTATACTCCCCAACGATCCTGGAATAATCTTCTCGAACCACCTTGAAGGTGGATCGACCCTAAACGCGCCAACACATAAAAGTAAGGCAGATGTTGTTTTATAGAAATAACAAGAGAGTCTAATAAAGATATTCTTTATCATTTCAATAATTGTATAATCAAATATGTGGAATTCTTAATCGTCCACTCCCATTTGTCATCCAGATGTGACATTTTAGAGTGAATCTTCGAGAAAAATTCGCTGCTACTCGCTTAAGGAACAAGTTTTATAACTATCGAATCGTGAAGGAAGAATTTTGATATCGATCGAATCGCCGAGGAAGAATTTTTAATATCGATCCAATCATTGAGGAGGAATTTTCAAATCAATCGAATCGAACCTTTAAGGAAGAATTTTTCTATGAATCGAATCGTTGTTGAATTTTTCTGTCGATCGAATCGTCAAGCAAGAATTTTTCTAGCGAAGAAAGAAACGTTTACGACGATCGAATTGTTAAGGAGGCCCTAGACGATCAATCATTTTGATCAAACGATTGAGTCAATCGATTGACGCGCGCTTCAATCAACCAAATTAAAATATAAATTACGATTTTTACGGGTTTCTAGACGGTCAATCACGCTTGACTCAATCAATTGATTCAATCGTTTGATCAAAATGATTGATCGTGTAGAGCGTCCTTTAAGGGATAATTTCTATGTATAACTGAATAAATTTTTATTTAGCACAAAGACCTAATCTGATAATTGCAACCGCCAGCGAACGACGTAAATTGGTTGAAAGCATTAGCTGCAGACCTGTAGTCCGGCAGAGCGAGCACGAAAAATATTGCGAAGCTGGAAGCAACTCGGAGAGACGGATTTTTGGAAAATGGTTGCGTACCGCAGCTGGAACGTTTCGATGCGGCGCGCAACAGGATACAAATAGATACGCGCGCGGTTTCCATGCTGCGTTTGTGAAATCGAATGCGTTCAATTTACATAAGCCGTACCGATTGCACGCGCGTTTTCGACGCGGCGCGGCGCAGGGTTGCATTCGCTAGCGCGAGCCCACACGCAACCGATCGGCGTTGAGTATCAAAACGGTGGAAAACATGATGCGATCCATTGATCGACGCTGTATGCGCCGCTTACCCCGCGTTCTGCTCGCATAATATAATATCGTCTGTTCCGTGTCAATCGCGCAATTTATGACACAGAACTTGTCCTGTAGTCGCGTGATCCCTGCAATTACGAACGATAGTTCCTTCTAATTCCGATGAAGTTGTGATAATTTGAAAATCGTTCACGCTCAGTGATCTAGTAATTTTGTAGAAACGCGTTCCCGCGAGTTCAACGATCTAGATTACCGCGTCAACTGCCACGCCGATCGTTCGTAGCGTCGCACAATGGGTAATCATGTTGATTTAGGAGTACAAAATTCAAAAAACCAATCATGCCCAACATAAATGTCTGTAAAAGTTAAAAAAATTATAATGGACAATTTTACTTCTCAATTCAATTACTGTTAAGCGTGGCAAAGATTGAAATTAGTAGTTCGAAAGGACATCCTTTTCACTCTTTCATTTACTGCTTAGAACGTTCATTGTACATGTATTACGAATAAAAGGAAACAATTTTTCAGAAATGTTTCAATAATGTTTCTCAAGGAGGTTTTAAGAAATTCATTTCTCATGTTTCTTGTAGGGTACAGTAATGCCATTCGCCGAATTCATTGCTTTCTCTGCGCTATTTTAAACTTACTTAACTCTTCACTGCATAATTTTCTTGACTGGAATGAAAAAATTGAAAGATCAGTTTTTGTGTTTCATTTAAGGGAACAATAATAAAAGAAATTAAAACAACATTTTCAGAAGAATAAATATAATTAATCCATTGTTTCTCAGAAAGAAAAATTTGGCACATATTAAAGTCTGGCAAACGTCGATAACGGAGTACAATTTCATTTCAGTTTCACAGGCGAATATCGTTGTGTCAACCCTAACCCTTTACTGCTTGATATTTTTTTTAATCGGGATGACAAAAATTGATTAAAGGTCAGTTTTTGTGCTGTATTTGAAATGTGTTAATTCCTATTGAAATATTGATTAAAAGCTGCAACGTTCGTTTTTTTTCTTCGTTGTATTGAAACATGATTCAAAAAGCACTTTTAGTTTTTCCCGAATGTTCCATTTCTCCGGGCAACTTTTCCGATTTTTCTTTCACTGAAAATCTTATTCGGAGTATTACAAAAATTCTTTTTTTTTAAATTAACCAAATCGGTCCATCCGTTCTTAAGTGATGCGCTTACCAACGAACAGCATTTGATTTTTATTTACATAGAAGAAGAAGATAGAAGATATACCAGATGAAAGGGTTAATGTGTCTACAATTCATGTAACATAGAATTATCGACTATAATCGGTCATTTTCGAGGCTCTACTCGGATGATAGTTACAGAGACGACCGACGTGAAAGTCAAGAACAGGTTGTGGCCTATCTCGGACAAGATGGCGACAAGTGAATCGACGAAAGAGGCCTTGTCATCCCGAGTATAGATAGGGAGGAAGAAAATCCCATTGTCAAGAAAAAAAAAAGGGACGACCGACGTGAAAAATGTATTACTATCGTGAAGGACACGGCTGGTGGTTGCAGAGAACGTAATCGTTAGAAAGGAAAGCGCAATTCCGTCGCGATTGCAGATATTTTTCGGAAACCCTCGGGAACGTTCGGCGGGAGATTCCAAAACGAGATGGAACGACACGATGCGTGAAAAGCGCTCGTCTATTCGAGGCCCCTAAGAGCGGTTCCACGCTAACGATTTCCAGCTTTTTTTCCCCGACAATCGTGATCCTTTTCATCCGACAAGAGAGAAAGAGAAAGAGAGAGAGAAAGCGGTGGTTTCCCTATGTGTTCCGCTGACTGTCGCACGTTTATCGCGAATTTCTCGCGCGACAGAATAATCGGCGGCGTGAAAATGTGTCGCGGACCGAACCGAACGGAATGGGTAGGGTGTAGAGGGAACGGAGTTTTCGATCTGTCCGAATTCGTTGATCGGCGACGACGTAGACGAGAGAGAGAATACGCGTCTGGGCATTCTTGATTGCGGCCCGGTCGGTCTGTGGAAAAAAAACAGCTCGTTAATTCGCGCTTTTCGACGAATAGGTCATGGGGCAAGGCACGGCGGGCGCGACGCCATAGCGAGCGTACGGGGGCGCGCGACAAATCGAAGGAGATGAAAGCTGGTTGGGGAGAGAGGCCGGTAATATTTCTTAGGGAGTGTGCGTTAATTGCGCCAATGTCGCGGGATTAATTGCTCGGGAATTGATCGGCTGCGCGAATTTCCTTCGCTCCGTGACTCCCGGTGAAAACTCGATTTCGCGAGTCAGCTTCTGTTCGCGCGATCGTTCGTTTATCATATTAATGGACGCTCCTCCGATTTCAATTCGCGCCGAACAAGAATAGTCTCGGGTTCCATCGACACGGATCTGTCGTAACAAGAAACGAACGGTCTTTGTTTTCAATTTATTCGAGCGAGCAAAAACACGCTTGATCGACGCGACGCTGTTGTTGCGATCGACAAAGGGTGAACGACTTTTCGAGAGAATTTCTTTAAAAGTCTACTTTATCTATTCACCGCGAGCACGTGGAATTTGAAACGGTAAAGGAATTTAATTTGTATTCGACTGTTGCTTCGTGTACCGTCCCTGCGGAGAGAAGCAGGGAATTTTCGAAAATCTCCGAATTTGTGATTCTCTTGATTTCAAGTTTCCTGGTCCGCGGCGGTTCTCTGTGACGATTTTCCCGGGGCACCGTTGCTTTCACGAGGACCTCGTATGAACACGGGAAGTTCGCGATAAGTGGAATGACGACGTTATTATTATTATCAGTATTATTAGCATTTTTATCGGTAGCTAACCCAGACCAACCTAGCCCGCAGCTTCCTGCTTGGCTCTCATCCGATTGGCCGGATAGGATCTGCAATCAAAGTTGCGAGATCACCGTGGGGAGAGCCGCGAAGGAAACTCGCTCGCCGAGATAAGTCACAGTTTTCCGGGAATACGGCGGGCTACGGGGGATGATGGGGATCCCCTCGCCTTACACGAGGAAAATCTCGACGCCCTTGTCCTTGCCGATTTCAAAGAAAATCCGATTTTTCTGGTCTTCAGATACAACGATATTTTTGGAACACCCTGTATACTGCTTTACGAGAATAACAATTTTTATCATATTATTAACATTAAACCTACCACTGCTAGTCGAACGACCGGTTTTATATTTTACCACGTTTTTAATAGCTTATTGTGAAGTTTAATAAACATTTAAAACGAAAAACGTGGGGCGCATGCAACAGATAACCGACGCAGCTTGCGCCCCACGTTTTTCGTTTTAAATCTTACAAGTATTTTCATAGCTATTCAAAATTCAAAATCACAAAGTTGTAGGACTATCTGTACGAGGTTAGAAATCCTTATGGAACTAGGAAAGATTATTTCATACTTTTTAGTCCGTTTTTAAAAACGTGGTGTTTTTAAAAATTTTATTTTTATTTTTGATTTTTTAATTATTGCATACCTTGTAATCAAAATTGCAGAAAGTATACATAAATCCAGCCTTGTCGTTTTTATTAGTTAAAACGTTTTAATCTCTTTTAGTGCTTGGTAGGTTTAATGTTAACCTTTTTCCAACTCAGAATAATGTCGTTGTATTCAATTTTTTCATTTTATGAATATGAAATTGATATAATACTTCATGTAATACTAAAATGTGTAAAAATTGATTAGTTACCAAAATAATTCATAATATGTCTACACAATATCGTGAATAATGAAAATATAAAACAGTGCAAGAAATTATTATTATTATTATTTATTTATTTCACTCCTGCTCGATCAATGCAGACATTTTCTGCGGTCAAATCATGCTGCGGCAATTATTCGTGAATTCGCGTTGAATTTCAGAAACGATAGTAGGAAAGTTAGTTTCGTTGAATCGCGAGAAAGAGAAAGCTGATCGTGCCGGGTGGGTGCGAAAAATCGCGGGACAGATCGCGTCGAGGGAAAGAACACGAAATCGCGAGGGGAACGATGGTACCAGATGGGTTTCGAGGTCGCTACGTACCGACCTTTTGTTCCCGAAGAACTCGCCGGGCGCGGGAACAAAGGCCGTCGAAATTAGTTTATCCCCTGATGGCTTCCGATCGAATTATCAGCTGTATCCGAGGGTTTCGCTTTTGCGGGACGGTCATTTAATTTAATTCCAGCCGCACAAAGGACACCGGAGCGATACTCTTGGAAGAGAATCGGCTCGCGACTCGGGAACGCTCCGCACTACCATACCGGATCGAATCGGATCGATGACACGAGCCGTGAATTCGATCGCGAAGGTGTTCGATCGAGAGCGAACACCTCGATCATCCAGCAGCGCGAGCAGCTCGCGCCACCGCGTTGCAACTTGCAACTCTCCATGGATTGGCTCTTGAACCTGTTGACTGGGCCAACTGGGCATCGGAGCACGAAACAAATATTTAATTGCTTGTCCGACGAATAATCAACTTGCACGTTTTAATGAAAAAAGTGGACGCGTCACGGCCGCGCTTTTATCTAGCTGAACTTCCCTCCCAAATTTCCCGCGCTTTATCCGCTGAAAAATCTACCGAATGTGTGCCCATAATTATGAAACTGGTCTAAGTGATGTATATCTCAATTAAGATTCATCGATACGATCCAGAAATCAATTTTATTCCATTCTCGTCAAGCGCGAGTGTGTTCAGCGAGGAGCAATATTGGACCTGTGAAAATTACCTAATATTGTTGAAACGTTGGAACATTTTGCTCTTATTGATTGAAGTAAAATTGAATCGTTGAAATCGAGAAAAACGCCATTATGGGTCTGAAGAGGTTACACGAGTGAAAAGTTGGGTTTGTCTGTTATCGATCTTTCGCCATCTCTTTATTTTCATGGGAAACGTGTAATGGAACGACGAGGCAGCGAGTCAAAATAATTTGTATCGCCGCAAATCGGCTGTTTGGCGAGCTTGCAACTTCGCCGGTCGAGTGGTTAAACTTCTTCATCGAGAGTGCAAGAATGGGTTTCAAACGAGATTGCTGCTGGCATAGTTCCGAGATAATAAAAGGATATCGCGGGACACGTTGGTCTCCGCGAAGCGGGCAGAAACGCGTGGTATCGAACGGGCGAGGGTTGAAGTTCCGCGAGTTGGTGAAAGCTCTAGCGACGGTGATGGTAACGGTGACGTTGACGGCAACGGCAACGGCGTCGGAGTGTGCAATTGATAAGCGGGTGGAACGGTAGCCGCTTCCGTTCCCGTTTCAAAGAAAGCATCGCGCGAACGTTTGCCTTATATTCTGGAACGCGGAGCGTGGCTGAAACTGTGTGTCGACGATAGCGTCGGCGACGGTGACACGAGGTCGCGCCTCTTGAAAGAGTTCGTCCAACTTCTCTCGCAGAGAAGGAAGTTTCGCGCCACGGTCTGTGAGACGGGGCTAAAACGGTTCGCGTACCTCTCTCTCTCTCTCCAACGCGATAGTTTAGATCCCCGGAGCGCGATAATATTGTGTGTCGAAGCCAGTATTTGCCAAGGGGGAGACTCCGCGCTCGGTCAACCGTGGTCAGAAGAGTTCTGCGTTCGTTCGCGAACAGAGTCAAGAGAGGCTTTAGAAATACAGAAACTTGTTTCATTCGTGCCCCGGACCGCGTTTATTCTCCTTTTTCCCTGTACCCGACCCTCCGTCCTCCCCCCTTCCCTCTCCTTTCTCCACCAGCTTTCTTCCGTTTCCACTTTTTCGCTGACTTTTTTTCTCTACGCCGCCCCCGCGCCCCAGCTTCGGCTTGTACTTCGCGCCACGCCGCCACGACGTTCTCTCCGGCCAGGCCCATCCAATTCTCTCGGATTGAGAGAGCCGCGACGATGCTCACAATGCTCAAACGCCGCGCAAGAAACTTCGAGGACGTCCACGGCAAAGAAAATTCCCAAGGATGCCGACGACGCTCTGCTCAAACAACGCAACGGTCTTACAACTTTCCTCGCCGGCCGAGAAATTTCCTGAAGATTCTTATCTGGGTCTGTCTTCGCCTAGTCAGTGTTGCGATATTCAATTTTCTGTTTCGTCGTTGTTACAGAAATAATTTCATTGTCTTCGTTGCCGTGTTTGTTTCTAGACTTTGGTAAACTCGATGTGTGTCCTCTCCGATTATAATCAGTTTTGGTTTCGTTGTAATAGTCAGCATTTTGAACAACTTCTCTCTTTAAAGATTTTTGGAGGTCGGCTTTAGCTTACGAGATATTCGTAAGAAAACTTTACTTGTAAATTAATGTGGGTATTCTCGATAGAAATCAGGTTTAGTTGTTTTTTTTTTTATTAAGCTACACAACCATTCTTAGCAGCATGCACATGGCTGTGCTAACATTACAAAGATAACTTATAAACTAGGATTGACAATACATATAATAAACATTTTCGAAAACGACGTTAACATTAAAGACATAAACAGTGAGACTTAAGATATGTATGCATATAAAATAGGGGACAAAAGTAGCGCCCGCACAATAAGGAATCTATTGCATAGAGTGGAAAGTAACCCTTGTTGCGAATCAGAGCATCTCTATTATTATCATAGATCGGACATCGGCAAGTTTAATCTTAAAAAGGGAGACCATCAGTTGATAGTGTCCAGATCTAAGTCTATTAACCCACCAAATGGATTCTGTAGGGAGCCTGCGGTGGGCAAACTAATTTCTGAAAAACTTTATGCCTTTGAACCCTGCTTCTTCAAGAATATAACTTTTTGTTAGCTTCCTAGCATGTTTCCTAAAACTATGTCAAAAGTCAGAGTAGGGAACTAGAATATTAGAAGAAATAGCCAACAAAGATGCTCCTTTTCATTATGTTTCCAGGATTCCATAAAGTAGGATTCTATCAAATTATGGATATCGAGTAGAAAAGGGTTGGATTTGTTATTGCCCGAGTGGCAGGTTTAGTTAATTCAAGTAAAATTATTTTCCCATATACCTAACTCAGACCTAACTCAAACTTACAAAAATCTTTTGCTAAGATCTCCGAAACTAAAGCCGACCGTCAACTACTTCAAAGGAAAATGTTATTCAAACCATCGAGATTTACAACATACATATTCGAAGGTGATCGAAATCATCGGCAACATTACCTAGATTCGATATATTAAAGTGGCTACTACGTAAACTCCGTTGGTGTCGAAACGATGGTGTCAAACGAAGTGGTAGAGCTGTCGGAGTAAATTGCGACGCGTACACAGTATGCCGATGAAAGCAGCTACGAGTTCGCCAGGGCGAAGGCACAATCGAAGGATTGAACGATGCCGGGAGGCTCGAAACGGAATCAAAGCCACTCGTGTCGCGTCCCGTCGATAATCGTAAACGTCGCGCTAGATGGGACGATATTATCGTTTATCCATTTGGTTGATTCGCAGCTCTGTCAGAGGCTGCGCAAATCCGTGAATGGACACGGAAACTGTTCCGCGAATCAATGCGAATCACAGGAACACCGGGGGAGAATATTCCGCGGCGCGCCGGGTCGGCCGGGTCGGCTCGAGCCGCGCCAGTTAAATGCGATCGCGAAACGGTAAATAGCATCAAAGCCTGGCCACGGCCGATATTTCGTCGAACGTCCGATTTTAATTAAAGAACCGCGCGAATAAATATTATACCTCGCAATCAACGAGAGGATAAATAGTCGACCGTGATATAAAAGTGGCCATCGTCGGGGCCGGAACGTTCCGCGCTCCGAGTTTCACGCGGCCCACGCGGAACCTCGAAACATCATCTCGTCGCAACCCCAGATAAATAACAAGCTCGTTAATCGGCTGTCGGTCGCGACTTCGCCTTCCTTTTCGTACCCTTCTGTTCTCCCATCCGAGGACCAAACTTATTTTTTATATCCGCCTACTCTCCGGACTAATTAGAATTCTCGCAAACCCGTCGATCGGCTCCTTATCTCGGCTACAGGCCGACGCACAGTGCCGGTACCCTGTGGGCCAAAAATCTAAAAATTCATTGTCTAATATCCACTGGACTCTATCTTGAAACTACGATTCAACATCGAAATTATCATGTTTATTTCTACTTGGAAATTATTCAATAGAAAATTCGAATAATAATTCAGCAGGGGATTAGTGACAAGCACTTACTTTCTTGGTATCAGGAAGAAGAACTTTATGAAATATGTACAGGGGAAAAATGGTAGCTTAATGTATTATTTGCAATATACTAGTAAATAATACTGTTGATACAATTGTTTTTCATCTTTTTCTATTTTATATCCTTATTTCCGGATCTTGTTTGTCGGATTTCGTTTTGTAGAAAACGACGCGGTTGATTGTCGCGTGAAGAAACGTATTGACCAGGGAACCCGACGGATTTTAATCAAGTCTAACAAGATTCAGTCCGAAGAAGGTTTGGAAAAGACATAGGTAATTGGCGAGAGGATTTCGCAACAAAGAAATCTCGTTGAAGTAGCGCGGCAGTCTTTGTGGTAATCTAGCCATGATTCGAGAGAGGAGTCGCGTTCGTCTCCGCGATGCCTCGCATCGCGTCTCGTTCCCCTTAATTATCCAATAACGACAGCGGTTTCGGTCTAATCGGGGCCAGTGGTACCGCAATTACGGTCGATTGCTCGTTTCCTTGGCCGGTCCAAGAACCACTCCGTTGGAGACACAGCAATGGTTGCGCGCGTTCCTCGTCCATCGACCCCTCCCTTCGTTCCCTTCATTCCGTTCATTACTTTCATCCCCTTCATCTCCTTCATCCCCGAGGATCTTTCGACCGATCGAGACAACGCGCCGAGAGGATCGCGCCGTTTAACCCTCGCTCCACTAATCCACCGACTACGTCGATCCTCTGGCCGTTCTAAGCATCTCTTCGCTAAATTAATTATCACCGTCGTCGTGCAGTGTTTCCATGCAGAGCTTCCGTCTCAATTTTCGAGTTTTTTTTATTATTTAACGTCGCTTTTTGAATTCTTATGTGAGAATTATTTCACGACGGGACAGTTTAGAATAAAGGTGGGTTCCGAACCACCTTGGACACCACAATATTTAGAGGGCACAATAGTTTTCGAGTTCTCCCCGGAGCTGGAATCAGTATCATCAGGTTTTCTCCGAAAATAAAAACAGTAGTGCAATAACAAAAATCTCGCACGCAGTAGTGCGTTATAACTAGTTAGGACCTTGGGCAAAGGAGAATTTTGGGGCCCTCGAGGAAAAACGTAGAATTTGTATCTTGAATCTTGGTTTGCGTTCGAGACCCCGTTTTGCTTGGGGCCCCGGGCATTTGTTCAAGTTATAACCAGTAGGGCCTTGGGCAAAGTTGCATTTTAGGACCCCCCGGTGTAAAACGTAGAATTTGGATCTTGACTTGCGTTCGGGACCCCCTTTTGCTTGGGGCCCCGGACATTTGTCCAAATTATTAATAGTTGGAGCCTTGAGCAAAGTAGAATTTTGGGACCTCCGGGGAAAAACGTAGAATTTGTATCTTGGATCTTGGTTTGCGTTCGAGACCCCGTTTTGCATGGGGCCCCGGGCATTTGTCCAAGTTATAACCAGTAGGGCCATGGGCAAAGTAGAATTTTGGAACACCCCGGTGAAAAACTGAGAATTTGGATCTTGGTTTGTGTTCGGGGCCCCCTTTTGCATGGGGCCCCCAGGGAAAAACATAGTATTTGGATCTTGGTTTCTGTTCGGGGCCCCCTTTTTCTTGGGGCCCCGGGTACTTGCCCAAGTTGCTGATAGGGTAACGCGTCACTGCTCGAACGTGAAATTATAAAGTTACGTGTCCATCTGAGAATTCCTCTCAACTTGCTTGTCCACTTGAACGTGGTCACGTGAATTTATTTCAATAGTCATAGAATACTCGTAAGCAGAATAGAAGCGCCGAAGTTGCAACTTCTGCAATGTTTTTAATAAGAAAAAAAGCAATTTCAAACCAATTTGAACATCAGAAAAAACCCCGAGGGGTCGTCCACAGCTTCTCCTCGCGCCATGATTATTCCATTCTTCCATCGCGTTGTAAATAACGTCGTTCGCTCGTATTTTACAAAATAAACACTCCCGACAAATTAGACGAGCGAACCGGAGAGCAGCGCAGTCTGATTCTATAGACTCAGCGTGCTCTTTTAATTGTAATCTCGTACAAAAGCGTGTTTACCGATCCAAAGGAGAATTTGAAAGTAGGTCGTTCAGTTCGGCGGAAGCGTAATCGAAGGAAATAACACTTGCCTGTGAATCTCTCTTTTTTTTTGTTTTCGCAAAAACGCGCAAAGACCGAGCGAGCACGATCGGACCTCGTATCATCTAGCACGATCATTAGCTTGATGGGAATATTCTGTAAAAAGTTCTGTTCTCCAGGGATTTCCACGGGCTTCCGAGTGATTCGTGGATACTTACGTACAAACACGAAGCATGCGCTTCAAGTACGACCTCAAGTTTTCTGAAAGCAATTAGCTTTGCCGGGCAAAGAGTAAAAATTCGACGTGCACACTCGGGAAATATAACCGCCGCGCGCTGGACAGAGTCGGATGCCATAGAAAAACTGGTGCGCTTCGCCGATAGGGACGTTGTTAGCCGTTGAAGAGTTTGACCTAAAAATCTGGTCTTTGATGAGCGCATCTTGAGCATCGTATTTTTGCGCACGTGCATCGGATCCAGGGGGCGTCTGTGTGTCTATGGAACGGAGCCGAGCGAAATTTTCGTATTTGCGTTTTTGGGGCCGAACGTCCTATCGGTCTATCTATGGGCGCGTTGCAAAGGTGTTTTCAAAAATCCGGGCCAAAGGTTTTTAATCTTGATAATGAACCGCGTAGCTGCGAACGAACACCGCGCGCAATGATGTTATCCCGGGCGAATTGGAAACGGAACTGTGATAAACAAGCAACTCTGCTGCACCAACAACGAGTCAGCACGTCAAACGTTCGTTAACAAACGGCCCGTTCGCGAAAACGGATCCTTTTCGTCGACCGAATTAGGTCGAAACGAAAGATATACAGTAAAGTCGCGAAGCTAGTAACTGCCCGAAAATTTCCACGATCACTGTCCCTTTGCATAACTCTTCCTTCTGGGGGCCATCCCTGCAACGGGCAAAAAAGCTCGTACTTTCGACGCGTTCAACTCTGTTATAAAAAAATATATATAAAAAAACTTTTTAAAAACCTCACTTATATATATATATATATATATATTTTTTATTGAACCACTGAAACCTATTATAGGTTTATTTCAGCTTTAACAATATTTCTTTAACAGTAATCTTACAGTTAGTGTATAATGACAGAATTAATAATCTCTAGAGATGAAGATTGCAGTCGCATACTGAAAAATATATTCACAGGCTTTTAGAAAATGTTCGCTTTTAGTGGTAGAAAAAACTTAATTTTACGCAACTTATTAACTAATTTAATTCTTTGAGAATCATAATCCCAAATCAAACTCCTCGCTTATATTAAAATGTACTATAAAAAGGAGAAAATAATTTTTGTAGATAATACTGACTATAAATAAAAGCATGAATTGTGTGTGCTAAATTATATTAACGTAATCTACAATGCAAAGATTATGCGAATAGAATGAGTTGTGGGTAAGATAGTTAGGGCGTGGAGGAGGTCCTAAGCATCCTGACCGCTCATACGAAAATCCACTAGTCGGCCTTTCAAAATTGAAAGCTTACCCTGTATATGTATCATCCTAGATAGAGTGAAACCCTGTTTTCTCTCTCATCTTCACAACGTATTTACAAAAAAAAGTAAACAGACGCCGCGTCGGAACAGTCTTACGTTGCCACGGAGCATGCAAGAATACAGAAAATTGAATAGTATTGAATATCTCGAAAACTGAAAGCGACCCCCCTATATAGGAATAGGAAAAGTTGTTCAGAATTGCCAAATCTATAACATATTTATATTTCATCAAAATCGGAGAATAGTGGTACTTTCCGAATAATTACGGATAGTCAAAAATTCAAAGTCCCTTAATAAGTGCTCGATCAGAGAAAAAGTTTGGAAAACCCTGCCCTGCACGATCGCTGTCTCTGCTCGGAACAGTCGATGGGAGCTAGATCGTGACTTTACTGTAATCCACAGGTGGCTGACAATATTTCAAGGATTAACCGGCGACGTCGATAACCGTGAAAAATGAACGACTGCGATCAGACGATTTCGCTCGGAGTCCCGTTCGAAACGTTTTTGACGCGAATGCTCGTCGAGGAAATACGAACGAAATAGGGATCGGTGGGAGGGAAGGGCGACGGAGTGGGCGGAGAAACGCGGCGAACATTGGCTTTTCTTCGCAGCAACAAAAGGCCCGGGCGGACAGAAGTAACAAAGTGCCGGGAAGAAAACCGGGAACACAGAAACACTTTTTCAGGACGAAAGAACTTGGAACAGGTATTTACTTCCTACCTCGATGGATTCTCGACGGTTCCGCGACCATTCTCGTCGAGTCCGCGAGAGACGAGGCTCTGCTCGCGCGGAAAACCATCTATCTATCCGTCTATTCGTCTAACTATCCGTCTATTCTACGAGGAAAACTGGAGCACCCGATTGAAGAAACAGCTTGCCCGCAAAGTACAAAATAATGTTGAATCACCTTGAGTAATAATAGTCTAACTGAGAGGAACAATTATCGAGGATGTTTAAAAAAAGGGTGGTCGCGTTTTCTAAAAAATTACGGTGATCTAAAATGACTGAATAATTATAGTCCTAATGACAGGAACGATCATCGAGGATGTTTAAAAAAGGGTAGCTCCATATCTACAAAATTATGATGACCTCGATTAAACCATTCAAGTTTCTCCTCGAGACAAACAATGTACAAAATAATGTTGAATCACCTTGAGTAATAATAGTCTAAATAAGAGGAACGATTATCGAGGATGTTTAAATAAGGGTGGTTTCATATTAGCTTGATTAAACCATTCAAGTTTGTCGTTGATACATTGAAACTACCCTTAGATATTTGAGATAGTAACTCTATTAGGTGACTCACCCTGTACAATAGATTTCGTGTAAAATCTCTGTCACGAGTCCGACAGGATATTGTAGAGGAAAGGATTAATCCTCCGAACGTCGAACGGGGACGGGTCTCGATGAGCCACTGGCGCGTCGCGCCATACGATACCGGAGCCATTTTTCTTGCATCGAGACCCCCGACAAATTGCGTCCCCTACATCAAGCTTGAAGGTGTATGGGACAGCGGATCATTTTTTCCAGAATTTCTGCGTCCAGACAAATGGCACTTGTTCCATAGTTTTCATAGAGAGCGGCGCATCGGTGCGAAAATCGCGCGTGCCCGACGTGTTACCTGCAAATACAGAACGTTTCATAATTGATGGCCAGCTGATAAATACGAGACAAAAAGAATACAAATGACTGTTTTTCCAGAGCGAAACGCATCGATCGACAACCCTCGTCCGCGTAGGCTGAACAGATTCTGCCTCGTGATATTCGAGCTGCTACCTGGCCGGAACGATTATCCAGCTTCCGGTTATTTCGAAACAGATTTCCTTTGAAATTTGAAAAATAAACATTTCTTCCCACCTAGATCACATTATTTCATTCTATACGATTTCTTTCATTTTATGGATAACATGAAACGTGTGAAAATTAAATGAACGACAAAAATATAATTTCTATTATTTTCCACGTGTTAGACATATTGGAAAACAAATTGAATTTGCATTGCATTCCAGTTTGTTACAATTCTGGTAGAAAATTTTTATTTTTTCAACATGCCGACATACTTAATAATATAAACAATATTATGAACAATGGTACAGTATTTTTTAGTGGTGGGTTAATAATTGGGCTCGACCCCTCCGAACAATATTTCAAAATTAATTACTAGACTCGCATACTTCTATTGGAGATAATGCAATAGTATTTTTCAATTCTTCAGACGGTCTTATCGTTTCTAATCGTTTCGTGAATTTGTGAAACTCTATTGAAAATGTGTAAACAAATTAAGAACGAGAACATTAACAAAGTCGCGGACGTAATTTTTGCAAAGGAAAATATGGCTTCGAATGATTTCAGGAACCTCTCATTTCTGGATGTTGAAGGAATTTTTCTACCCATTTTACAAATGACTTTAGGAACGATTACAAAAACCATTCACATGGTAAAATTAGAAGGGAGACAATGGAAGGGATTATAAAATCCGTAGAATCATATGACGTCGGGCAAACAAAATCGAACTGACAATCCATCACCCTCTGCGAAGGGGTTAATGCTGTTGATTTGCGTAACGTAGTTGCGCCTAGGGCCTGCAACATTGACAGGCGGTACAGCAGGTTGCGAAGCCATGGAAAGTGTGCAGAGGGTGTTTACAAAATCTCCGTGAAATCATTGCCGGTAGTAGAGGCATGCAATCTTTCATCCTAGGACGGTAACTGTGAAATCAGCTTTCTTGTCGCAAACTCCTACGTAAAGAAAGCCATCATATAAATTTTTGGAATATAAATTTGGACTAACGGCACCCAAACCAAACTGCTTAAAATAAAAACCAATGTTTACGAAACCTTAAAGGATTCTCAACTGTTTTAGACAATCGATCGGGTCCGTAATTGGGCCGATATCGAAACTCTAAGGTAAACTTATATAATAGAAAAGAAACAGCGGAAAGGCCGACGTAACGATTGCTCGAGAAAAGATCAGACAAATCGAAAGTCGTGTTTAGTGTCAATAGACGAACTGGGGAATCGGTTGGGCGCGTCGATCCATCGCGACCGTTCCCCCCGCCGCGCCCGCGAGGCCCGAGCTGCTCGATCCACCCGTGGAACTCGCGGAGAACGGTGGGACGGTGCGGGGACGACGGCGCACCGAGCCGAACGCCAGTGCGAGGTCAATTTATTGGAAACATGAAATATATACAACGTTTTTATATACAATGTGTTGTTATGCCTTGAATAATAAACTGATTTTAACATTAATCCTAAACATCAACTTTCTAGGAAAGAACAGGTCGCAGCTACCTGTATCCGAACAGGACATACTAGATACACCCACGAATTCCTGACAACCAAACAAAATCCACCGAAGTATACAACATGCGCCGTGATGCACAGCATCCGACATGTCTTACTCGAATGTCCTAGATTCTCTTTACAACGAACCAGTCTAAATCTAAGCGAATACAACATTAGAAACTTTTTTTTTATTCGAAAATCTCATATGAGATTTATTTCAACATAATTACAAAAAAAAACGAAATACGCCACATACAAAACACACACACACAGAATATAATAATTACAAAATACATATAATGTGGTATATTAGAGATACACAGATATTTTAATACAGGCATATGATTGGTTGGAACAGTATAGACAAAACTTGTACTTTAAGACCACAGCTCTTAAAAAATGATAACATGTAGAGACAAGCTTTTATATTTGGTTTAGCTATTAATATTGAGACATCCATTGGAAGCTGGAAATTTATTTTGCTGAGTTTATTTATTAATTTGAGCCTTTCCTCGTTGCACAAGTTGCACTGCCATAGAACATGGTTCAGCGTTTCGTCACCCTCCCTGCAGCTTCACTCAGGATTATCAATAAATCCAAACATTAGAAACTTCCTCCCCTTTTTTAAATCCATCGATTTGTATAAACTATAAATTAAGGTTTATATGATTGAGATAAACTTTCAATTCACCTTTGTTATTCCCTCTCCAAATATAACCATTAACTGTAACCCTCGCTACAAGTAACACGTAAAACACTTTTCATAGTAAATCATATGGTCACTAATGACCTAGCTGTCAATGCGACCACATTAAAATAAACAATAAATAATAAATAAATTGCCGGTAGAACATCCGCGGGAAAGATGAAGCGAACAAGGTTTCCCGTGGACGCGTAATCGTAATCCGAGCGGGAATTCGTGGATGTACAGGGGACACGGGTTGGACAGGTCGCATCGACGATCAATCGCGAGTTAACAGGGGAATGCCTTTCTGCGGGGACGATCGAGGCCGATCTCGTTCCTCGCTAGGGAACCCGGGGGTGTATCGCGGGGGTTCGGTGAAGGGGGCTGCGGTATCGACCGGGCCTTGGCAGGGGTCTCGCGAGACCGCAACGTAACAAGCCGCCAGGCATTCGGAATTACGAGAACCAGTAATTACGCGGCGTCCAGTAATTCCGCTAAATCGCGTTGTCCCTCTGTCCGGGCACACAAGCGCGCGCGATGACGTCCTGCGCCTCTCCGCGTCGATCGTCACGCTCGAACACGGACGTTCGCCTCTGTTGGCTTAGCTGCAGGGTGGGGGAGGGAATAGAATTCGAGCGGATGTTAGAATCGCAGGTTAGATGGGGTGGCTCGGTGGTCGGGCTGCCGAGATAACTGAAAGCAGTGCGGTTACGACGGCGGTTGCGACGAACATAGCACCGAGAGGGGGCAGGGACGAGACCGGGAGGGGTTGGGAATAGGGATCCGGAGGGAATCGGGAGAGGAAGGACGCGTGTACCGGTGGAGTCGTCGGAAGATGGGTCAGAGGGTAGCAACTGCTACCGAGGAGACGGAGGCAAGACCTTAGGATCGATGGGTCGCCGAGATCGCTCCATTATGCAAGGATTTGCTATCGTGCGACGTTGATGGGATTTCGATGGTGGAGGGTCTCGTTCGACCGAGCGATGACACCCAAACGCCGCCGCGCTACCTACCCGCAAGAACCCGGCCGAATTGCGGACGGTATAGCTTGACCAGCGCGGATCAACGCGCAGACCAGCGCCCAAAGCTACTACACGAAATTTTCTTGTAGGGTCGTTTACGATCCGAACGGGAAATGTCGTGGCTTCCTTCGACGATTCCACGTTCGTCGTTCCACGGAGATACGAAACTAGAAAATATTGAGAAGGATGTTCGAGAATGTGGAATCGACGGCTATCTTTTAGATAGATTCCGTTTAATTTGTCACTAACACTGTTGTACTGCGGGGTGAAGCGATCGAACAGAAACTAAGGGGGTACAAATTTAATTTGATTTCCGATCGAACCTTTGCGCCGAGATCATCAATACTTCTTGTTATAAACTACCTTAGGATCAAGAATCAACAAACACATTTAAAGGGGTACCCTCTCGTTTCATAAAACTGAGTGCTGTCAAATAATGCAAATTAAGCCTCGTAAACGTAAGAATGAGACTATGGAAAATAACGCTTTTTATTTAAATAAATAAATGATATAATTTATTTCGTGCTTCACAAACAAATAAGTGAATATAAGAAACGTCACGAAGCATGCGTGGTCAGAACATTAACTGATTCGTCGATGGCACCGAGAAAACAAAATCCTAACGAAGATGGCACAGCCGATCCTGCAAATCGGTGTGCGCACTCCTCATTTGCCATTAGCGCGTTGCAGATGTTGGAAAGCCTCCTTTGCTTTCCAACAGAGAATTTTATCCAGCGCTTTTGACTGCTAAATAACCGCATCTATGAATTATCGAGAAATGATCAGACCAGCTTAATCTATCTATCTGTATAAATAAAAATCAAATGCTGTTCGTTGGTAAGCGCATCACTTCAGAACGGCTGGACCGATTTGTCTAATTTCTTTTTTAAATGTTCGTGATAATTCAAATAAAGTTTTAGGGAGAAACTAAAGTGCTTTTTCAATCTTATTTCAATACAACAAAAACGAACGTCGCGGTTTTTAATCAATATTTCAATAGGAACTTACATTATCGACGTGAAGCCAATCGAAACGAAGCATTACTATGTTTACACATTTCCAATAGCTTTTCACAAATTCCCAGGACAACGTCTGTCGGGTTCAGCTAGTATGTATAATAATTTCGCTTTATTCGCGATCAGCTCGGAAGATTTTACCGTTGAACGAGACGGACGTCGAATCTGCGGCTTGGAGAGCGTTGTCAGATCTAGGAGTCGTCATCGAGGGCTGCCAACGGCGATGGGACTGGGGGATCGATACGGACACGGTGTTAATTTGCACGCGGGTGCGCGCTTCCGTCCACGATGGAGGACGATGTAGTTTGCTCGAGGCGGAACAGGTCGGAAGTTCCTCTCTCGTCCTGGGTCGAGCGAGCCGAGCGATAATTGAAGGAACCGTCGAGGACGAACGATAGAGGGAAACAGCAAGAGAGAAAGAGAGGAGAGGAGGGAGAGAGAGAGAGAGTACCGCGATCGGCCGCGTTAAAGATGAACGCGGCCGCGGATTCGACGCGATCAAAGCGGCAACTCGCATAATAAAGAGGTGCAGTGGCTTTGGTTGTTTCTCTGTCGACGAGCAAGGGAATGCTTGAAATATTCAGATCCTTTGAAACGGACACTCTTCGACGATATCGGGGACCGGGGCCTAGATATTGCTTTACCCTCGTTCCGAGAGACCCGGAATTACCGGCCACGAGAAATCTACCCATCCCGCCTCTCGACGTGGAACGCGGCAAAATTGACGCGACACGGATATCCTAATTATTATGCAATTCTGTCCGGGCAGATTGAAATCTTTGTCGGTTGGCTTGCGATCGAAATTTAATAAAGGTCTTTCTGGTAGGTCGTCCTCTGTAAATTCTGTCGTTTCACGTCGCCTCGCCCTGCGCCAGCTTCGATATTACATTTACGATATGTTGTCCTCTCTTATGGAAGCTGAAACACTCTCAGACCTACATTTTCCGTTCCAACCGTACATGGAAAATCTAGCTCGACCGCGGGAGACCGACAGAGGCGGTTTTTTATTTCTTCGTCGTATTCGAGTTTTCGATAAATCGAGATTACGGTAGGAAAATGAAACGCGATCCGAGCCGCCGGGATTCTGCCTCCACTCGTTGCGTCGATATTTCAACGGAGCTCTTTGTCTCTTTGTATCCGGGAAGATGCACGTAAATTGGGTTGCTGGAAGAAGAGTCGTTATCGTGCAACCCCCTTAACCTCGGTCACAGCTGCGCCATTCATTGAGATCGACAAGATCGGATCGCAGGATAATATCCTCGACCCGCGAGATCGGTTGATCCTCGTTCGGTCAACGAGTCGGTCCCGTTATTTCGTCGTCGAAGATGAAGAGGCTCGGCGACATTCTTAATTAATGGTAGCAATTTGTATCGAGCGCCGTGTATTGGTCGCGTGCCGGTCAACTTCGTTACCGTTTCGAGCTGCCTTCGATAATTAATTTTCGAGATGACGCCTACTCGGCCGATTGTATCGGTGACTGAAGCACAAGGGCGAACAGAGAGACACGCGAAGTCGAGGAAAAAATAGGGAAACAAGATGGAGAAGAGAAAAAAAGTCTCCTAAACGATTCCTCGACCCGATTTCGTCCCGCTGCACCGGCAACGACCTCTTTGACCCGGCTTCGTTTCCCTCTCGCCATCTGTGTCTTAAATCCCCTTAGAGACGCTTTAAGGATTAACGGATTAACGAGAGAGCTTCGGCCTGGCGTTACCAACGAGCCAGCGAACATGGTCGTCGAAATCATTCGGATCCGAAGTTTCGCTTGGTCGAGCTACCGCGCCCCGAAACCATAAAAACGCGAATTCAATCGATGTCGTCTCCGGTTGTATCCATGCTATCTCCCTCCCTCCCCGACCCCGCGGATCTCTGCGCACCCGTAGCATCCGCGCGTTTTTTGGAAAGCGATCCGATACACGGTTCGATCGAGTTTCGTGCAATTTGTAGTCGTACGCGACGAATGATACGACTTTATCAACGAAATTGGAGAATTTTCCTTTTCGGGGATGATATCGAGACCCACCACTATACATTTTCTGTCGCGTGCAATTCAAACGACCGACCTTGTGTTGTTTCGTGTATGTGCATTTTTAATATTCTCTTTTTTCATATTTTGCGAAGTGAATTTTCTAATCAACTACTAGTAATCGATAATTCTTTGTTGCATACATGTATTTTATGCACGTTCGTTAAGTATCACTTCAATCGAGAGTGCGAACTTCAATTTACAATGACAGGGAACAGGAAACGAAAGTTTAACTTTCGGAAATAAAACTTACAACGAAAACAATAAATAGTAAAAATTGAAGCGAAACTATGTCTGTAATGAAGTTCGTAATAAATTAACGTTAATTAGAATTTAAATTTTTATCGACCGAATTAAACGGAGTCGTCCATCTTCCTGCCGGAGATCCCCGAGATGAATTAACTTTGAGAAATATATTTCGAGTCCATGAATCGGCGAGCCTGAAGGAGCCGCGGTGAATATTCAAAGAGGTTGAAAACTTGAATTTAGGTTTCGAGCCACGTCGCGCGGCGTCGACCTTTCGGTGTTCAGCCATCGTCGATTACCTGGCTCGATCGAGATCCGCCCTGGAGCGTGAAAACCGAGGGATTAGCGGGTCCGTCGCGGAACGACGAGGATCCCGGGTGTCGTTCGCCCCGGGACTCCGCTGAAATTCCCTCGAACCCAAACTCGAACTCAACCCCCCCCGTTGCCCTTTCCCCCGGGGGCAATCTCCTCGTGCACGATTTCCCTAGAAAAATATTTCCCTTGTAGACAGTGCGGTTCTTCGAGATTCGCGGAGGAGATATTCTTTTCCTACGGTTTTTTTCCTCCCTCTTTTTAAATAAGAAACGATCCGTCCCCGGCACTCGTAGCCTCTCGGCGCACGAAAACTTTTCTACAGTTCCGAGGAGGAAACGATTGGACGGTAGAGGGACGTCTTCTTTCTTCGAACAGAGTTGCCGGGGACGACTTGGGAACGAAGTTCCGTGCCGAGCTAATTCACGATCTCTCCTCGGCTAGCTACTCTTTGCCCGTGCTCCTCGATCCAGCCTCTCGAACTTTCCCCCTCCCCGCCCACCCCTTCGCCGTGCCGCCTCTCCAACGGGAAAATGATTAGGGGGTCGTTCTCGCGACAAAGTCGTCGATCCTTTCGAAAGCGGCGCACAAGTTGCCGGAAGAGGAACTCCTTCGCCGGCTGCCGTTCATCGAGCACCGACAATCGTTCCGTCGTCCTCGAGGAGCCGAGGAGCCGAGCGGGAGCAGAACGGTGCAGAACGTCCTCCAGTGCTCGCTCCGACGCGCCTCGTCGCGAGAGCGGGGGCGGTGGGATCGTTTGCCAAACGAAACGGAACCAGCCGCGGCGAGATGCCAGACAGGGATGCTCAATTAGATTCGCTGCTCCGTTGCTCCACGGGTCTACGGCTCTTTGGCTACCCGGCTCTGCAGTTCTCCGACTCTATGACTCCGTGGCTCCACAGATATATTCGACTCCGCTGAAATTAAGAGCAGAAATACCACGCCCACTTGGGTTCTCCCACGCCCCTTCGGTGCTAGATTCTTCGGGTTACATATAGCGCAGGCTAACCATGGTTAAACAGACTAAAGGTCCATTCATACACGTCAATTTAGAGCATCCGCCAAAATAAAGCTACCCAGGTTAACGGTGCACCGGTGCGAAAATCGCGCGTGCCCGACGTGTTACCTGCAAATACAGAACGTTTCATAATTGATGGCCAGCTGATAAATACGAGACAAAAAGAATACAAATGACTGTTTTTCCAGAGCGAAACGCATCGATCGACAAACCTCATCCGCGTAGGCTGAACAGATTCTGCCTCGTGACATTCGAGCTGCTACCTGGCCGGAACCATTATCCAGCTTCCGGTTATTTCAAAACAGATTGCCTTACTTGGTAATTTGAAAATTAAACATTTTTCTCGACCTGGAATACATTATTCCATTCTATATGATTTCTTTCTTTTTATGGATAACATGAAACGTGTGAAAATTAAATGGACGACAAAAATGTAATTTATATTTTTTCCAACGTGTTAAACATATTGGAAAACAAATAAGATTATCCAGGTTTAAGTGGCTGTCCGAATTATCTCTCGAGGTGGTTGACGGCTCTCTGGTGTGCGTGGCACAAGAAAGAAAAAGGTCTTTATGGGCACCCCACAACTCCTTAGGTGAACTATCGTTAGTTCTTCTTTGCAACATCATCGGAATAGGGTTCGGAAATGAACCCTATTCACGAAAACCGAAAAACAATGTCAGTTATCGGACTAACGTTTATGAATAGACTTTACCCCTCAACCACGCGACGTGGTACCCGGGTACCTATTTCAAATTCGTATAAAGTTATATACGCTGTGAAAGTTTCATTGAAATCGGCTAATGCGGAAATCCTGGAAAACCTCGAAATCCTGGTTTTGACAAAATTTTCAGAATATCTTTCATTGACACAGATCTACAAAACATAGTTTTTAAATTTTCAATATAAGTCAGATAAAAAAGTTGTAAAATACAACTTTTAGTATTTTTTTCTACAATTCCGATCAATTGCAATTTTTGACAAAATTTTGTGTTTCACGTCTTTGAGAAAAATAATTGCTCTACTTCCCAAAAAAGTTCAAGTCGTATAGTACAATTTTTAAAAAGTTATCGTCTTTTTAAGAGTGTCCGAATATTAGTGGGAGTCACTGTACATTAAGAACGAGACTCATGGAAATCACCGACACAAATTTCCCTGACACGGTTTTTACCGACAACATTTCACCGATTCCAGATTTGACCGTCAACGATTTTAGATTCGTTGTCGGTTAAAGGCGTTGTCGGTCAAATATGCAATGGAAAAAAAGAACATTGTAGCGATAGGACTTGTTCGGGCCCGGAAATTTACAAATTCGACGCATTTCTTGGTCCAACCTCGTATCTAGCGACGTAAGAGTGTGCAACCACATTCGCGCACGGGACGAGTCTACTGCCTTAATCTTTGGTAACTGTATAATTGAACTCTGTTCGTAAAATCCTAGAACAGGAACGAGACTACCGGGAGATAAACGACCGGAAATGGCGGAATTCCAGAGCGATTCCCGAATCGAGAGCACCGTCGCCACCCGCCTCTGCGGATCGTGTCTAGATCCAGCGATCCACGGGCTCTGGAAGCAGCGTCGAACTCTTCTTTTAGCACCGTCGGGCGGTTGGTTGCTCGCGGAACGCGCTTCTCTTCCGCCACACCGCCTCGATATTAACCGGCCTCGCTATTTCGAGCGAGGCAGACCGGAGCAGCAGAGAACAAGCACCGTAGACCGAACGAGCCTCGCGTGTTTGCGTTTACGCGCCACGATCGAGCTTTCAACGAGCTGCTAGCCGAGTCAATTTTAAGACCGGTCGCGAGAAAACAACGTCGGGAGCCTGGAACAGCAGAGTACGCTTCTCTCTCTCTCCCTCTCGCCCTTAACCCGTTGACCCTTTCGCTCGGAAGGCCGTGTATACAGGGTGTTAATTTTAACCCGACGAGCTTTGATATCTCGTAAACCGTCGGCGAGTTGCGAGGGAATTATTTTGATGAGCGTTGTTTGATGTGAAAAGCGACATCGCGCGGTTGCCTAAGTTGCTCCGGTTTGTTGACTCAACGAGCTGATCTATGGGTCCATCGATCCCCCGATCCAGTCTCTCCAGACAGCGGAAAACAGACTCGCGACCCGGTGCATCGTTGCACGGGAACTAGTTTCTCGAAATCACAGCGATGATACGAGTAAGATTAAGATTGATCAAACATGTCGCAAGGAGGTGTGTAGTCCGTTAGAGAAACCGAATTTAATTCCCGAAGTACAGTTGCCCCTCCTGAGTGTTATAAGAAACTCAGAATTCGTACAAAACCGATCAAACTCAATTGAATCTGATGCAAGTCAAATCGCAATTTTCCCCCGCGTTGTAAAAGGTTCAAGGGGATGCTTCACCCTTCACAGTTGGAGCTATTTCAACTTGAAAATTAATTTCTTCCGACCTAGAATAATTCAATTGTATATAATTTTATTAATTTTATGAAATGCAACAGTATTTTTCAATTCTTAAGACTCGTTCTTATTATTTCGTATATGATCTACTCATTTCACAAATTATTACAATTATATATTATCGACGGACTGAAGCCCTTTTACATAAGTGTATACAATAAAAAAGAGCAAAATACAAGCCTACTTGTCTAATAACAAAGAAGGGACATGCTGAAAAAAAAGAGAATGATACAATTGATATGGTGTTATTCTATAATCCTGTAAACAAATGATTACTGGAGGTTAGATTATTATGTGCTTTCAGTTTTCTCGAATTCTTCACCTTCTGTAACGACAAGACAGCTAGAGGGAGTTTCATCAAGAGATCGCTTTAAAATCCGTCGAATTGCTCAGAACACTGCTCGATTGATTAGTCATCAGAATATCGAATGATGTAAACAATATTGTGGAAAATAATCCAGCAGTTTGTAGTGGTGACTTCGAGTGGGAAGGGTTGAAGCGTGGAGTGCAGAGAGATAACGGGTGAAATATCCGAAGAACTCAAGCGTAATTATTTCCGAGGAGCGTATGGAGGTTAATGGAGATATCATTCGGCGTGGTGGTGAAATTCAACGTGGCGCGAGAAGGGACACAGGTGCGTTCGCGGGACACGTGGAACAAATGGAAAAAAGAAAAGGAGAGGGAGTGCTCGCTTTCAAACCGACTGCGAACGACGTAGACGACGACGACGACGGCGAGCCGTCTCGCCTTGCCGGTTAACAGGTCAAAAGACGACGCGACGTCGACTCGAATTAATCTGATTCCGCGTGGCTGCCGCGCCTAGGCGCCTCGAAGAACCGCGACGCGACGAGGAGTCGCGGGGGGTTGCAAACGAACGACCACTCGATGCAGGAGACGGTCTGGCAGTCTCGGTGAACGCGCTTTAACTTCGTTCCAATTTGCCAGGCGTTTAACAGAGAGCTCAGCGTGCAGTGTCGCACGAGCTGACCATTTAGCTCTGCCTTTGCCACGAAATTCACGCGGCACGCGCTCGTTCCACCATCCATATACTCGGCTCCTGGCTCCCGGCGTTTTATCAAATTTCTCCTGTTCCCGCCGATGAGAACTCTGCGTCCATGCTAATGAGACCTGCGCCGCTTAATTAGATTGCTGACATTCGGCTGGTGCGGCTCACGGTGGCTCCTCGTCTCCGAAGAATGTTTCAACGATCTAACTTTCGAAGAACAACAAATATAGTATTTTATCCAGAAATGTCCCAAAAGCCTGACCTGTACATGTCCCAGATCTATCCCCCCTACTGCGAGGCGTACCCCCTTGAGGGACCGTGAAGCTCGAGAGGCCTCGGTTGCCGAGAAATATGATACCATGCGGCTCGGGTATATCGACGAGACCGCCTAATTGGAATTTCCAACTTGTTTATTTTCCATTATTTTTTTATGGGACTTCGGTGACCATATTTTTGGCAGTTTTGTAATAAAAATCATGCCAAATATGATATAATTCTGATAATATTTACTTGTGTAATAGACAATTAAAGTTTCGGTCGCAAGGAAGGACAGTCGCCGGCGACTGCGACTCTCTGCGTCTCTTTCTTCCCCATAGGCTATCCTTCCTCGTGCCCGAAACTTTTATTGTCTATTAGACAAGCAAATATGATCGGAATTATATCATATTTGGTATGATTTTTATCAGAAAATGACAGAAATATAGTCATCGAAGTCCCATAAAAAATAATGAAAAATAAGGAAGTTGGAAATTTGGATTAGCTATGTTTACACTATTCGGCGACCGAGGCCTCTCGAGCTCGGCTGTCCTTCGATACGTTCGGAAAAAGTCAAAGAATGGAAATGTGAGTATACCCTTTTAAAATTGCTTGATTATTGAAAACTGAACGCAATTGTCTTCCACGGCTGGGGCGGTGCGATAAACGTGCGCCAAGTAATTCACCCCTTAATCGCCAGCAGTCTACACGATCCTGGATCTCGGATCGCAGACATCGGTATCGTTTCACGCCGGTCTCCCCCGTAATCTCCGATCAAAGTTGACCGTCCCCTGGCAAACTAATCGTCGGCTAAACGTAACGCAAACCGCACGAGGTCGATGAACGGCGCCAAGACGAACGACGCGACGCTTCGCTTGTCCACTGTAACGGTCGAACAATTAAATTTCGGTCGATTTCGATCGTTTACGCGGGATCGTGGCTCCCGTGCCGCGCTCGAAGGCTCGGCAATTAGTTGACCGTGCCTTGTTTACACCAATTACGCAAATTAATTCCAGGGGAACGGGTTCGGCGAGCATCCGCTGTTTTCCTGGCGCGTCTCTACGCCCCGCTGTGCCTCTATCTGCTCTCACTCCTCTCCTCTCTCTCTCTCTATTTCTCTGTACGTTCGCTATGTGTCTGTCCCTCTCCATCCAATGTTCTTTTCTGCTGCCAAAGATAAACGAATCGGGTCCCGTTCCGTCAGATAGACGCAATGCAATAAAGGCGGGCCAGCCACCGCGTCGATCGTGTTCTCCACCGTGCCCGGTTCCAGAACGATCAAAGCTTATCAGATCATTTTAACATACCGGCCGCGCGAACTCTGCTCCGCCGGGCCGAGCTGCGCCATGCACACGTTGCTCACCGTTGCATTTTTCCTCGGCAACGGGTTATAACTTTCTTGGCTCCTGCTACTTGCTAATCGCTTATCCCGTCCCAGTAACATTTTATCTATTCCTAGAAGTCAAATTACCAGGACCCTCCTAACGCGTTCACAGCCACACGAATTTTTTGAATTTCACAGAAATCTGGTCTGTTTCATTTGTATAAACAATCAGACATTTTCCATGACATTTTCCTTTCAATGTGAAAAATTTATTGAACGATTAAGTGAATTTTATGTTATGCATTTATAAAGAAGTTGGTTGGGGATGAATTATAAAACAACAAATGGTTAGAAATATTTAAAAATAGTGTAATGTTGTTTTTAATGTAACGAAGTCGTAAACGGATGAATTCAATATTTATTTTATTCCTGCTTCCCATAGTAAAAGCAGATTTTTATTTTACATAAAGATCCGTAATCTGGATATTAGTTCTATTAATTTCGTACTGCATAAATTGATATTCCTATCCAGTGATCACCGCGGCAACCAACGTGTTAACGCTTAAACCTACCGAGCACAAAAAGCGGTAAAATGCTGTAGCTTATAAAAACGACAAGATTCTATTTATTTGAAAAATAACTTCTGTTTGAAACCTTTACATGGATTTTTCAACCTCTTCTTGCCTATTACTTCATTTTTCATAATTCAATTACAATGTATTTTATAATTGTACTGCATTGCAACTACTTAAATATTTTATTTAATAAATATTTATAATAAAAATAATTTAAACTCTACTTTAATCACCAATAATCTTAGATCTAGCGGTACAACAAACTTGGCTAAGGATGTCGTTTCGGAGGAACGACTCACTTTTATCGTTTCGGAAAAACGATTTGCTGCTCTCGTTTAACTATATTCGTATGATTTGAAATTATGGCTGTTGTTTCGGTCCGGAGTTCTCGCGGAAATCGTGGGCATTCCCACCATTCTCTCGCATTTAGGAGCTCGTTAGTAATCCTTCAAATGGAACGCGACCGGTAAACACAATAACCCAGGACAGAGCGGTAGAACAATGCTTTGCCTATATTTCCAATCACGTGTCAAACAATTGCAATTACGAATTACATTGTAATTTAATTGAACGAAGATCTAATTATAAATTACAATATAACTGAATTACGATAATTCAATTAAAAATGTGTTAGTTGATTATCGATCATAAGGTAGTTTATAACAAGAAGTATTGATGATCTCGGCGCAAAGGTTCGATCAGAAATTAAATTAATAAAAAAGTAATTCAATTACTTTGTAATTATAATTTTGGAGTAATTCAATTGTAATTCTGCACAACTCTGCTGCTAGATCGGCCGGCCGGACCCACTGTGGATCGCGGCGATCCTCGAAATTTCCGCAACCGGCGCGATCTCGATCGTTTGGCAAAGCGATGACATACCACGGGGGAGGCAGAGGGTGCGCCAGACGGTAATTACGCTAGGCCCGGTGCGCGAGGTTTGCTTCGACGATCGATGCGAAGAAAGATCAACGAACGCCCCGCGCCGGCTGTCGAAAGAGATACGCGAATTGTTCGCGGCACTGCGCTGCGCCGCGCCGGGAGAAACGGAGAGAGACAGACCGAGACGGAGAACACGACCGAACGGGACAATGGTCGCGACCGCTTTGTCTCGAATACTTATGCGTTTTCCCTGCTCGGTTCTCGTTGCCCGGCAATTATCATCGGAGAAATATTACGTCGTGCGGGAATGGAAAACCTTTAAAAGGAATCGAGAGATCCTTCTCCGACCGAGACGTCGCGTCGCCTGGACGTCCAGCCGTCGCGACGTTCGATCGTTATACGTTCGAGTCGCTTCCGCCATCTCGAACTATCATTTTTTTTTTATTATTTAACTTTATTTTATCATTTAATAAAATTTATTTTATTATTTAACTTTATTTAATTTTATTATTTAATTTAATTCTTACGTGAGAATTACTTCGCGACGGGACCTACAGTTTAGAATAAAGATGGGAACCATCTTGGGCACCACAGTATTTAGATGACACATGGAATATTTCCAGAGTTTCGAGAGTCGCGTGCTCTATCCACTGAGCCACTGCACGCCCTTACTTCTTTTCGATTGCAGGATCATTGCCGCATAATGCCAAGAACATGAGTGGTCGCACTCGAAAATATGGCGGTGGTGAGTGAATCGAAGAAAGGGCCCTCACCACCGCCCCTCGAAGCTCCTGTTCTTCTTGTTAAATAAATAAAAAATAAAAAAGGATCATTGCCGCATGTTCAACTATTATACGTTTCACTATAAGATACATAAGATACGTAAGATACATTCGATTGTAAACCATGTGATCGCTAATCAATTAGCTGTTAATGTGACCACATTAAAATAAACCATAAATAATAATAATTTGTCTATTTTGCATTGAAAATCTGCACGAGTGTAATTACACATCGGTACAGGTTAATCGGGTGCAATTAAGAGCTTTGAATGCTTATGTTGCATCGCTAAATAAATTGCTTCGGTCTTATATGATTTTCAAGTGTGTCTTTCGTTGTTTCAGGTAGGCGGCACAGACTATAATAGAGGTATGGCGGAGCTTGAAGAATTTCGGTGAGTGGCATCGAACAAAGATCCCTTGATATGGCGGCGAGCACAGTGAGGTACTTGACCCGAAAAGTCGGAAAAAACTATTCTAGCGTTATTTATGGTCTCATGGTTATCATTAGACTGCGGATCTTTATACATTTATGGCTTCCCCTCTTTCATGTATAGTAAAATAGGAATGTGTTTTCTGAAAATGTTGTTCTAATCCTTTAAAAATATTTTTCCCTTAAATAAAACACAAAAACTGATCTTCTTTCAATTGTTTCATCCCAATTAAATAAATCGTGCAGTGAAGGGTTAAAGATATGCCAGAATATAAAATTCCACATCCATTTTTCTTTCCAAAATAAGATCTTATTTGTTCCCGCTTTCTTATAATTTCCTTGAAAAAGTTAAACCCTGCATAAACATTCGCAGTCTAGTTGTAATATAGTAGGTAGTTGAACTCGTCTTAAACTCAAGGGATAAACTATCGTCGATTCTATCTCCGTTTCGCGATCGGGCTACAAAAGCAATTAAATGTTGTTTAAAATTAACCAGAATCTCGCTGTACAACTTTCTCCGGACTTTTCGGTTGAGACACACAACTGCTCGACGTGTACCGCGCGGAGTAACAGCCGGGTACCGTTGAGCGATCAACAATTGTCGCGAGGAGCGGTTATTCCCGTCGCACACGTGGCAAAAGACGAGCAACCGGCGGTCGCGAGCGAGACTCGGTAAATTCTGGCGGCGCGTTCGGCTGAAATATTACCCGCATATTGTAGCGCGCGAGTTGCGTGGTAATATAAATTAAAATAAGATACATCGGGACGCGGCGTACACGCCGCACTGTGCGCGAGATAAAGCGCGAGGAGCAGCCGAGGGCGGGCCGAATACAAAGGGGATCGCGCGCGCGCCCGGGGTTTTTAACGTTTTTGAGGATAAAAGATTGCGCGAAAAAAAATATGAAGGGAAGAGCGTGTTTCCTGGCCGCGGCCGTACATCACCGAAACGATTCGAGCGTGGAAATCCGGAAACCGTTGTTGCGTGACTCGCTGTGTTTCCACGATCGCGACGAGCGCCCGAGAAGAGGAGCGCGCCGCGAGAGAGACAACAGAGAGACAACGGAGACGACAGAGAGGAGGGAACCTGGAGAGAGAAAAAAATGGCAGAGCCATTCTTCGAGCAGGATGTTCTCGCCGATACTTTCTCATCGCGTAACGAACCGCGAGCGGCGACGCGGAGAGGAGAATGATGTATCGACGAAGCCGGGGGTGGGGGACGGGGGAGGGTATTCGCCGGGAGAAGAATTCGTTGTCGTAGAGAAGACTCCTTCGAGTCGTTGGATCAAGCTTACCCCCCTCGTGAAAAAAGATTTTTCCCCGGGAAATCCCCCAGTCAATCCCGGTGGCCGGATTACCACCGGCTGTAAGGGAATCGAGGGAGGCGACGCGATTAAAGTCCCGTCGAGGACGATCCGAGGGCCGAGGATCGAGACGCGCACAACGACCGGCTGCTGCTGCCCGAAGAAAACCTTCTTGTAATTATCTCGGATGCATTTTCCGAGGACCGAGACCCTTTGCCGCACGGAGAAAGACCGTGAAAAGTAAAACCGGTCGTGTAAGCGGGGAGAACTGACACTGACATTGAAAGAAATTCTCTCTCCTCCCGTCGTCGTCGGAGCTCCCGATAAATTCGTCCAGTAGTTTGGAGATGACGATGTTCCGGTTTCATTTGGAAGACGCCGACGCAATTCGCTCGCTTTCATTAACGCGTTGTTCCGAATTGAATCAAAGTTAACCGTTGCAATCAAAGTTGGGATTACTTTTCGTACTGTTTTCGATCGTGCACGTCGTAATAAATGTTCCGAGCACGATGTTCGAGCAACTGTATTACGAGGAAAATGAATTGTTGAATATATACGAACTATTCGCGCCGTTACCTTTCCTTCGACGTTTTATGTTCAACGGTTTTCGCGACAACAACCGGCGATTTCGAGTCAAAACCAGCCTGTGCAGTGAGAAACTGTTCTTCATTGGAAGGCAAGATCCGAGCCTTGTATTTTAACCATTTTAGCTTAAAGTACGATAAGCTTTGTCTACAGCTTCTTTGTGTCTCAGCAATGCCTTAAAATCAAAATGTTGTAGAATTGCTAGCGCTCGTAGAATATCGTCACGAGGTTAACACATTATGTGGAGATTACGATTTCCATGGCCCCTTGTTTAGAGATTTTTGTCTTATTCGGGTTACTTAAAAAAATATATATATGTCACAGGTATCGAATGGACCTGGTTTGGCCGTTAAAGTAAATTACCCTTTTTTTATAAATCTGCAAAAATCTCGGTAACTATACAAAATATGGCAAAATATCAAGAGACTTTTCCCATAGAAAAGTAAATTTACAACAATTTATGTCGTATGACATTTTTTTATCAGCAGCATAGTTTCCGAGTATATTTATATTTATATTTCTAGTATGTATTTTTTTGAAGGAGCTCTAAATTTCACATTTAGACATGTATCTGTTTACCCATTTAAACCTATTTAAAAAATACGTACTGACCTACAAATAACCTTGAAAATGTATTCGAAGCACAAATATAAGGTCATTGACATATGTCCTCCATTAATCCCTGCAACTTTTATTCGAAACATTTTTACCGAGTAAATATTTTTACTCGGTATATTTGATTGTTGACAAGAACAGAAATTTAACCTAGAAAGCTTGGGGGCTACGGGAATCGTAATGGTCCGGACATTTTATTCGGACCGCGAGGAGTATTTCAGTGAGCGAGCAGACTCGGGCTTGTTCGACAGTCGATTTCCGAACCTCGAACGAAGTAGAATGAGCCAACAACGATCAGACGCCGCGGCTGGCAGCCGAAAGTGGTAGACAAAAGCGGAAAGTGGTAGACGAAATCGATGAAAGCGGCGGTCAACGCGTGTATGATACGGAGACGATAGTTAGGACGTCGGTGGATCGGCGGACGATCAAATGATCGGACGAACGGATTCGAAGAGCAAGGGTGAAAATCGCGGGATGGGTTCTGGCCGGATCAATGGGTTTTCGAAGCACGCGGACAATGGTCGATAGCGCGAAACGAACGAACGAATCGGCGAACGGCGCGGCGGCGGCGGCGGCGGGCCCCTCGTATTTCGGCGGAATTGGATCGCGTCTGGATGCTCGACCGACAAAAAGCAAATCGCTTGGTATATCGGCCAGATATACCTCGGAAGGGAGAACAGCAGAATCAGAACCGCTGGCATTCGTAAAAAGGATGACTCGCGCGCAAAGGGGACACCCCTTCTGTGTCGTTCCCTGTGCCGCTCCTCGTTTTTCCTTTTTCTTTTTGTTTGCCTTTGTATCACCAGCCTCGAAAAAATTCGACGTCTCTACCGTGTATTCGCGCGGCCCTACCACGCGCTTTCCACTCGCTTCCGCGTCGCGTCTGCTCGCTCTCGGTTTTTCCGGGACGCGCACAAGGCCCCATCAATCCTGACTTTGAAATCAGGCGAACAATCGTTTCTCTCGCGGAAATGTAAGTCGGAACCGTGACTTTCCAACTCGGGCAGTTACTCGCCCCTCGTCTCGCGACGATACGGTGGCGCGCGCGGTGATTCCTCCTCGTCGCCGTCTCCACGGCGAGTCGAGAGGATAATTAGGGGAAGATAACGATTCGGTGGTTCGCATCCGCCGCAAACGGGAACCTGCTTAATTATCTCGATATTTCTTTCCCCTTCCGACGCGTCCCGACTATACTTCCTCCCCGCCTCCTTTCCGTTTCGTTTCGCCTTTTCGTCCAGCTCGCTCTCAGACTATCTGCACTTCTGCCCCGAGTCGCTGTTCGCACTCCGCGTCGACCGATTCCCCTCGACCGTCTGATAAATGGCAGGAAAAGCTAATTTCCTTCGGCGCGCCGATCACGGCTCCTCGCAATCGACTGTCGAACTCGTCGCCCGTCTCTGATCGCGCGAAAGTACTATTTCACCGGAACGAAACACAGCTTCAACGGCTAAATAAACAGGCGAATGAATCGTCAATCATCTGGAATTTGTAAAATTGTCGCGAATAAATCGCTGGGGTACAGGTGTAGTGGATCGGTGAAGATCGAGGATAGCAACGAGGTGAACGGCAATATAAAAAATAAGCAGGTAACTTTGCTTGTAAATGCAAAGCTAGTGAATCAGTGAGAAACAGGAATTGACAGGTTATTTGAAAGATAACAGCACGTTGTCAGAAGTAATAGAAATTACATGTCATTGAATAATATTACATATATAGAAATATATTGATATAAATATAGAAATTATATAGAGATATAGAAATATAGAAATAAATTGATTCAAATGTTTTCCTTAATCCTTCGCTTGTATCTGATACAGTTAACAAATCTGGTATACAGTAAACTAATAATGTGTTTTCTTACTATGTTCTTACTATGTTGTTTTAATTTTTTTCCCTTAAATAGAACAGAAACACTGATCTTTTTTCAATTTTTTCATCCCAATTGAAAAAATCATCCAAGGTTGAAAATACAACAGAACTTTCCCTGAAATGTAATAAATATACGCGGTTGTATCGCAGCGCCTCGATGCTGCACCATATTCTCGCGCTAAGTCGACCAGGTCGCATCGATTATTTTCCATCGGTGTGCAGACTCGATAATAATCGAGGGATCTAGAAAAATATCGATCAACGCCGCAGAGTCTAATAACTCGTCCGACCTGGGCAGGAATAAATCGACGCGTATAATTCACGCGAATTTTTCCTCTGACGAGGCTCGGTCCTCGCTTAAACGAGAAAAGCGAGAGCGGAGAGGACGAGCGCGGCGCCGTCGATGCGGAAAAACAGTTTCGCAAGAAGATTCCCGGCACCCATTGAACACCCTACAACCTCCAACCCAGAAGCCCGTAACCCACAGCCCATAGCCCATAGCGTTTCGCACCCTTCGCCTCCCGACTCGACGGAACAAGTTTCCCGCGCGAGCGTCACACTCGACGAATCTCGATGCGTCGTTTCAGTTTATACACTGGCACGTTTTAAGGGGGTCCGTTCTCCTCTCTCTCCCTGTCTCTCTCTCTCTCTCTTTCCTCGGTTTTTTTTAATACGATTACGTTCGCTCCTCGGTCAAAGCCGCGCAAAGCAGGAGGCCGCCCTTTGCGAGGCGGGTTTCCACGGGCTTCCACAGGGACAATGCTCCCGTCAAAATTACCCGGTGAATTGCGCAGTTACCGTTGATCCCGGCTTCTTGAATACCGCCGCTTAAGCCCCGCGGCCGCGGCTTTACAGGGATCGGCCGTTGTACTGCCGTGGATCAGCTTTCCGCCGGAGAGGCGACTTTCTGCCGAAAGGTGTATCGAAGCGGGTCGCTCTTTTAGTAATAATCGAAGGGGAGCGGCAGCCTTCGGGTGACAAACCGGAAAAATGAAAATTCACACGAGGAACACCCTGTAGCAGGATGGAATTTAGGAGGGGGAATATATACGGGGTGAGGCACCTCAAATGACCGCTCGCTCTTGGAGTGATAATCGTAAGCGCGTCGCTTTTCTAGTAATAATCGAAGGGGAACGGCAGCCTTCGGGTGACAAACCGGAAAACTGAAAATTCACACGAGATACACCCTGTAGCAGGATAGAATTTAGGAGGGGGAATATATACGGGGCGAGGCACCTCAAATGACCGCTCGCTCTTCGAGTAAGAATCGAATGACAAACCAGAGGTCACCAAAACATCCTGTAGCGATAAGAAGAGGAGAAAACAGAGAAATACCTGAAAGGGCTCGGCGGACTCCAATCGCCAGGTGTCGCGCGACAGAGATCGGGGGAGAGAGAGGATCTTGGGGGGAAAAAGTGGCTCTCTGGTAGCTAACGCTTTCCAGCCGTATCCTCTTTCGTCCGATGCGAAAGGACCGCTCGCGATCCTTATCGAGCGAGGTCGTGGGACCTCGGGAGACACGTGCGTGCGTCGAGGACGCAGTGGGGGTTTCGGGGGGCTCCGGGGAACTTTGGGGGAGCTTTGGGGAGCTGCGGTGGGCACAACCGACGGCGAGGTAGGGACACGCTCGCACAAATTCCGACGGAAACGCAACGAACTGGAGTTCTGCCAGCTTGGTTCTCGATTAATTTATTCCGTCTGGAGCACGCGTACTTTCTGTCTCTCTTGGTCCGTTCCTCCGCAACGGCAGTCGTTATGCCTTCTCTCCCATCCTCTCTCGCTCTCTCTTCCTTTCTCTCGGGATCTCTCTCAGGCGTTCTTCACCACCGGTCGAGACTCCTAACCCACGAAACGTACGCGGCGTGTTCAGACACCGTGACGAGAGGAAAGGACCAACTATATAGGCTGGTACACGTCCGCGATAACCAGATGGAGGCGGGGGCGGGGATCTAACACAGCCGGGGCCAGACGACGCGCTACGCCATGCCGGATTCTCTCTCTGTTCCTCCTCTACCCTATAAAATACCTTTTCTTTTGTCTCGGGGAAACTATTGTATTTATCCGTCGCGGTCCTCCCTCTTCCATCTTCCGCGTTGCGATTTCGCGTCTTCGACCTTCTCCCCGAGTCCTCTTACCCTCCTACGCTTCGCCCTCCCGCGACTAACTTCTTTCGGCGTGGCTCCCTCGGCAAAGCGATTCCGTGCTCGTAATATTTCGTTTCGTGGGGGGTGGAATTGAAGTCGAAGGACATGGAGGTGGGCACTGGGGGCGGAGACGCGCGGCTGGTGTCTGCGGGAGATCGCGACGCGATTTAATTTCGGTTCGAAGGACCTCCTGGCTCGCGGTAACGCAGTCGCGCGGTGTCCGCTTCTGGAATTTTAATTCTCCGAGCGACAGCTTCCGTACCCGTTTCGACGACAGACCAGGAACTACCGGGGAATGAATGCTGTAACAGCATCGGCAGAATTGTTTTTCCTTTTTTCTTTCTTCTTTTTTTTTTTGTTTAGCATTCCTCGTTCGTATCGGCGCGGCGGGGTGTATCGGGAATATTAATCCGTTCCGTTGAGACTCACGATGCCGTTATTTTATCTCGACTTAATTCCTGGTTAACTTTAGCCCTCGCGCACTGTTCCAGTCTGTGCGACCTTTGCTTTCAATTGTAATTCCTCTTGCCGACGTATGCAAATCGATCGAGCATCGACGGGATGTTTTTGCTCGTGACACAGCGTCTTACAAGTACGCGATTTGAAACACGAAAACATTCGTTTTCGTCGTCTGAAAAGTTTTGAGCCCAACATGGAAACAAATGTTTTTTCGGTCGAATGAAATTTTATTTTTCAACTTAGTCTTCTTTCAAGCCAATACACCTTTTCCCAGCGCGATATTCTAAAATTTTTAAGGATTTGTATCTCAAGATACCAGAGAGCCTCGAGTTTTAAAGAAATTTATAAATTTAATAAAATTTAATGTGTAACTGTTTGTTAATAAGCTTAGGAGAACTTTCTTGCCACTTCTATTTGCCATTTCTAACTAGAGTTTGAGGGCCACAAAATTTTTACCGCTTGGGTCCTTCACTTGACATGAACCGCTACTGCCCTTCCAAATAGCAGTTAAATCTCTGTAAAAGTCTCGTAGATAGTATGACGAACTGAAACGCTTAGATTACATGAATGATTTCTAATGCTAGAAAAACTATTATCGTTGGTATACAACAATAGCCAAATCTGGTGAATACGATGGGTGGTCAACCATTCCAAATGGAAATCGTGAATTTTAGCCATGGGGACAGCCAAAGTGTGAGCAGGTTCATTATCTTGATGAAACAGCACTTTTTTTACAAAAACACAGACATCGCCTGACACAAACGACTGTCAAACAATAATTAAACGTCCAAAATGCCTGAAATTTTCACAGGTATCTTTCAAAGCATATTACATCGTATGTAGTACCAGAATGGCTTTGACGAGTAACGTCATCTTGAGGGTTCAAACATTTTAGACGACTCTCGTGAACGACTATCGCGACCGAACGATTTCGTAAATACTCGAACCGATTTCATCGCGGGGAAAATGAAATTTCGGCAACAGCGACAGGAGGGCAATGCACCTCGCAACCGAGCGCATTCCGCGAAATTACCGTTCGAACGAAACGAAATTTCGGAACGGTGATTGGCAGAGATTTCGAGGCACCCCGGCCCCCCCGCGACCATCGGCAACGGCAGGCTAATGGACCGTAATAGAGGCCCTAATCGCGTTTAACTTCGCGCACGAAATTAGCGGCGCGGCATGGCGCGGTGTACGGTGCAGCTTGATGCAGTATGGTGCGGCGTGCGGTGCAGGCCACGCTCCTCTTGAAACTGCAATCACGGAAACGCGATATCGAACGTTCCCTCGTATCGGATTAGCGTCCGCGTGCCCCCTCGGGCCACGACAAGACGAACTTGACACGGAAATGGCCGATGATATCGTCAGCGATACGCGGACGTTCCCCGCTGCCTCCAGAACGCTGTCAAACTTCGTTCGACCAACCGACGTTTTCGATGGCGTCCGACTCGATGGTTTCGCGTGGTCGCGAGGACCGATGCGATGCTCCGACACCCGCAAGATAAGCGTTTTGCCGGCTGTGGTTTCCGCCTCGAGCGCACCAGATGGAAACCTCGTTTTATTTTACGCTTCCAGGGGAAAGTTGCCAAATACGGACGGACTGGTCACACCCGAATCGTATTCAATCGTTATTATTTGTAGCAGACACCCGCGAGTAACACGGTTCATCCGTTACGCGTTGTATGAAATCGTGTTATACGAGAATTTTCCTCGAATAACACTGTGCAACAAATTTCAACTTTTTTCATGTTTCCGTATAACTGTTGGGTGGATCTTATAGAGATCTTAATTTTGATCTTAATTTTTCTCCTACACGCGCAGTTTTGAAAAAATTGAACTTGAAAAAAGATATTGATTTTCCGACTTTGAAAAAATATTGTGTTGTTATTATATGTATAAGATGTTGTATTGTTGTTTACAGCAAAAGATTCTCTAGACTTTCTTGAATCCGGTGATGTGCAATAGTAAACGAATCAGAAAACCAATTCCGAACTGTGAAATTTGGTTTTTTGATTGCCAGAACGGGAGCTTGGTCGGTACTAGACTGAGGTTCTTTATGCAATTATGACTTCGAACAAAATTTTCAAAACATGCTAGAATATCAAATTTGACTGAGTTTAATGTGCGATTTTAATTTATTTCTGATCTGAAAAGACTGCTACCACAGAAAGTAAGATTTTGTGGATCGACCCATTGGCCGATCGATATTTGGCTGTTAATCCAAACTACTGTTCAGGTTCAATATAAACTTGTAGTAGTTTATTAATTAGAATTCAATATGCTTATGATGTAGTAAATATCTTGTGGATGCATTAGCATGAAGGCTGAAAAGCCGTCCCAATATTTTGTAGCGCGTTGTAGGAACTTGCGTTTGTCTATTATGTTAGGTACATTTATGGCAGAAATTATTACGAGATTTCAAGAATGCTGTTATACTATCTCCGACTCGTGAAAATTATCGACAGAAGAGATACATTTGTCGTTCAGCTCGATATCGTTACAACGAACGTAGACAATTTTTCTTTCTCGTAAAGATCTCCACTCAATGATTGCAGATTAATTACTTTCTTGAAATACATAAGATTTTGTAGCACAAGTGGTAGGATATGGGCAATTTGAATGTAGCTTCGTCGACGATTATTTTCGTGGAGGAGGCTCGATACGCGAGTCCTGCTCGAGCAGAGCGCGTGTCTTCGAGGGGCAGAGGGGTTCCAGAGAAAAGGCTCCGTCGCGGGATTCCCATTCAGCGACATCCAGAATGGTCTATCCGCCATTACGGCAGACAGGACTTTAACGAATTGGACGTGCTGGACGTCTCGCCGCACCGCACGCCGCCGAGCCGTGCCGCGCGATGAACAAAGCCGCCTCTCGTGCCAGCTGGCTGCGCTTTCGCCGCGAATAAAACGGTTACTTGCCGGATAATAAGAACGACGGTCCCAGCCCCTCGATGCCCGGCAACGAAAGAAACTGTTCTCGATGGGGGACAAGAGAACCGAGGGGGGCGCGGCGATGACCGCGGGAGAAATCGCGAACAACCGCGAACGAACGGTTGCACATTAAATTCCCATTAACGCGCCAAGCCGGAATCCGAGCAACCCCCGTACTCCATCCCCCTCTCGTTGTCCCTTTCTTCTCCCTCGTCGAGAAACTCGAGATCCTCCATTCGTCTCTCGACCGTCGACCGTCTTTATCTTTCCCTAATTTCCCGCCGTTCCGTTCAGGTCCCCACCCTTTCGTCGTGACGCGATCCTCCCTCCTCCGAACGCGTACAAACGATTTATCGCGACACAGCCTCGACGAGGTCGTTTACGATCCTCTGTTTCGGGGTGATCGCCACCCGTCGCGTGACCCTCGCGTTCTCCTCGCCGATACATCACCCCTGAGTAAAGGGTGCGGCAAAATTAACTCCTCTATTATTAGGTTCGTTCACGATTCCGAAACGAATGAAAGGCTTCCGTCCCTTCGAACGATACGTTTGTTTGGTAGTTAAACACGCCTTGTTGGATCAACTTTTAACACTTCGACCGGTCCCCTCTGAAGCTCCACTGAAAATTACTAGACTATAATTCGGAGCAATTCCTGCATTCCCAGAGGTCTTTGTAGTGCGAGTAAACACGCCCGATTTTATACCAACACGATGGAACTGGTCTTAGGTACATGTAGAGGTACTGGGACTAAATGAAAGTTTGCCTCCACCTTTAATAACTTTAAATCGTTGATAATAATTTACACACTCGATTTTATACGAACACGATGAAAGTGATCATATGTATGTAGATACACCTATGTTGCCTCATAAAAATAACAAGATTAAATTTATTTGAACTTCGTGCGGTACATATTATAATATCTGCGCTACTAAATATATCTATTTAATAATTATTTCCACAACTGTGAAATAAGAAATCTGTCGCAGGCCATTTAACCGGTATACTGGTTCAGTGTTAATAATCTGTACGTGTTGATAATAATTTACTCATAAAATCCGCAGTATAGCCACGCGTAATGAAAGTACTAGAGGCTGATGTCCCAATTTTAGAGTCGTATTAGCTACGAGCGCAGACCGTTGAAAATCGGTTCTCTTCGTCTTGTTTTCTATCGCGTGATTTCGCGATAACTAGATCAGGCAAATCGTACCGGATTCTACGAAATTGCGAACGTGTCGTGTCGAGTCGTATACGCCGGTAGAACATCGCACGGACGGCCGTGCGAAATTGTGTAAAATTACGGTCGACCAAGTCGGTGTCCTCCCACGTGAAACCTGCCGTTTCCCGTGGGCAGAGCGCGGTGAACGTTTTGCCGAACCTGAAGCGCAAAGGTTCGCAGCGCTGGCCCGGTCTAGGTTGGCGGAACGCGATCGAGCAGATTCGTGTTTCGCGGTCGTACAAGTTTCTCGAGTGGCTGATCGCGCGATCCAGCGAGAACGGCGGTTTCTTTGGCCGGTTTGCGTCCAGCTACTCTACGGTCCACAAGTGTACGCGTCGGTTTACGGACAACATCGCGTCGTTTATCCGCTCGACCAACCGCTCAACCGACCGAGCGACGAGCGTGACGCTCGTTGCCTCGGCATTCAACCTCGCCGACTCTGCTCGACTCGGCGCGAAGCGCACGCTTCTACATAGTACACGTTTATACATCGTATACCTGACTCGTACATGCGTGAACGAGCAACGCGTTCCGCTCTTTCGAGCGCAAACTGTCTTCATCGTGTATACGCCGCTCCGCGGAACCAATCTCGTTTTCAACGAGGCAAAACACGCGCCGAATGCGAGTACAGTACCACCCAAAAACCGGATGCTTCGCTCGATAACTTCGGATATATTAGCTTTTCCTCGATTGTCAATCTCGCGGACCATGTTCTATTCGCGACAATTTCCAACTGGCTCGAGTAGCGTTCGCCACGTGTTCTGTTCGGTTCTGTTCGCCATTTTGCGCGACCAAATTGTTCGCGTGCCGATAGCCCCACTACACAGATTCGTGTTTCATTCTTTGTCAATAATAATAATAAGTATTTTATTCCCATTGCGGGGTACAAAACGCGGACCACCGCTCCGCTTAGAAATTCCGCCTTCTTAACATCTACTTCTCTTGAGAGAGAGAGCACACCATTCACTCATTCCTCACACACATTTATTCATTCATTCAGTGGACCCCCGTTTCCGCTGCTCATCCTTTCTCTCATCTCTTCCACTCTCTTCATCTCATTCTTTATTAACATCAAAACTGTATATGTTCTCTTACTTAGTAAGGGACCCAATCTCCTCCACTAGCAATTATAGCTTGATACCGTGTCGGCATAATTTCTCAGTGTACGCTACAATCAGCGACCTCCGTATCTTCCAAATATGGTGTACAAGAATTCTTATTTTGGTAATATGTTTCTCTGTCAGCTTGCCCTTCATTATGTACACGTATTTTCTATCGGGTTTGCATCAGGGGATTGCGATGATCAAGGCACGGTAAAACCTGAAATACTGTCCGGGGTCATCTACGTAAACATTGTTTAGTGCCTACTTACTCCGCTGCCCGGCAACACAATGCCGGCGACGGCGACACTTTTCGGTCACGCGATCCGTATTTCATTCTGTCCTTCTGTACATTCGGCTCTCTATTGAAGTTTCGCTCGGCGCTGTAGACGTAGTCACGAATCAAGGGAAATATTTAAAAATATTGTTAAATCCTAAACGGCACAGTCTTTTTAAAAAAATTGTTTTTTTTTAACATTGCATTGTCATCCAGTTTTAAGCTATGTTGAAAGTTAGTTTAAAATCAATTGCAAGATTTCTACTGAACAGACAGACAGATAATAAAGCGAGCTAATAAAAAACGTGGTAAAAATACAGTAAAACCTTGGATACTGTCCGGCACGGCGACGCGGAAGACGCAGTATAAATCAAAAAATCAAATCAGCTTTGCAAACGCTTTCTGCCCAGAACACGCCTGTTCAACAGTATTTAAGGATTTACTGTAGTACGGTCATGGCGTTTTCCGCATTCCATTTCGTACCAAATTTATGGTTTCGCGTACGCTACACTCGTCTCGGAATGCTCTGTTCTTTTCACTGTTGGAATAAAAACTGACAGATATTCAGCCAAGGCGTATTAAAGACATCTGCGTTCGTTTACATTCTTCTCTTCTCACCCTCGTTGGGTGACAGGTTTCGAAGGCATCGCTGCCACGCTGTTGCGGGACAGACTGTACAGGGTATATAAAAATTATATGTCACGACTACTATAGCGTAATTTTTTAAGGTTTTGAAAGTCAATTTTTTTTATGATTACATCGTGTTCTACTCATCGGGAGGATAAAAAGTGTCAAAGGAACCGCAGGTCAGAAGGTTGACACTTTTTATCCTCTCGATGCGTAGAACACGATGCAATCATAAAAAAATTTGACCATCAAAACCTTAAAAAAGTCAGTCAAGGACAATTTTTCGGGAAGTTTTTTTAATCACGCTATGGTGGTCGTGACAAATAATTTTTATACACCCTATACATATATAGACTGAGACAGTCTATGCGTATACACATCCATTATTCTGCCGCACGGTCGTCGCACGTTAGAAAAACGGATGTCTGTAGCCAGCCTTAACATTTGGCGACCGTCAGACATAATAGGACATTTTCCAGAATTTCCCGTGAATGTATTAACCTGTCCACGAAGCGTAAGCAGACGCTCGCGAAAGGGGACCAAGCGGAGAAAGCGGAGGACCACTTGCCCGGCATAATCCGTCGGTCCTTTGCTGTTCGCCCCATTTCCCTGGAACCACCCTCGTCTCGCGCGCGCTTTTCTACCCTAGATCATCGAGCGGCTGCGGATAGTTCGGCCTGGCCCTCGCGTTATTCTCCTGCTCGTCCTCCCGTGAACCAATAACATGCGTGCTGAATATCGACAACCCGTGAAAGCTTTCGCCCCAACCTCCCCCATAGAATTTTTCGCTTGGGCTCCCGCGTCGAGGAACGCGGAGGGAAGACGCGTGTCTACAACCGAACCGCGAAGCACCGTCTTAAACTTTTCCTTCAAAGTTCTCACAAGCGAAATTTCTCTATAAGGATTCGCGCAACTTCGTCGAATCGCCGGCAAAGTGTTCTCTCGTCTTTGCAGGACGCGTTGTTCCGTCGTGACACTGCTGGAATCCTCGAAGAAAGAAACTTTGAAACTCGAGCGTTTCGCGTCGGTTGTTTACACCGGCTGATTTGCAGACGAACGTTAGAAACCTACTTCGTGATTGCACTTATATAACTTCTGAAAATTTTAAAAACAAATGCTAAAGTACAAAATTTGACAGAATTTAATAAAATTATTATTTAGTGCAGACCTGTAGACTAGACTGAAAATAATGTTGTATTTGACATTCCAGTTTCTTAAAATACGTCTGCAAAAATTACAAATTAAATAAATCATCCGCAGTCTAGGTATACGTGCGCGAAGTTGATATAGCAATAACTTAGTATATACTAATTAAAGATAATATATATAATATATAATATAATATAATAAAATTATATATACTAATTATATATAACTTAGTATATACAAGTATACCGCAAAATAATGCAATGATAATCACAAACGTGTCTTTTAACTTTATCGCGGGGCTGCTTCCGTTGCCGGACGCATTTCGCGAAAACGATGAAACAATTTCGGCTTTCACCGGATCAGGCACGACCGCAGAACTAAAGGGGTCGAGGCGATCCCTCGCAGCTTTTGCGGGGAAGAGATTGATACCGAGGCTGCTCTCCCCCAGGCAATTAAAAATGCAACGGGAACCGATCGTTGCGTCTCCGATACCCGATCGACGCGCCACGGGACAATTGACCGAGCGCGTTTAATGGTCGCCTCCGATCGATTATCGCCGCGCCAACGATTCAGCCGCCTTCCTTCCTTCCTTCCTTCCGCAGAACCAGCGAACTTGTTTTTTAAAAATAAGTTCCACAGCTTGGAAGCTGAGAAATCTTTATTTGGAAAAATGCGCGAAATATTTCAGCCGGTGTTTGCTCCGAGATCACGGGAGAGGAGGGAATCGGACGAGAGTGTGAGCACGAAGAAATCGCGCGATAGTCGATCACCGCAGACGCTGATCTATCCGGGGTCGACGCACGGATTAATAAAGTTTCAACGACCGTGTGTCATCGTCATTGTCATCCTCGGGATGATAGTCGACGTCGATTCTCCGGTTCGCCGCAGCTCCCCTCTCTCTCTCTCTCTCTCTCTTTCCCTCTGTTTTTTCTCTTTCTCTCGTTCCACCGGTCTGCGTTTTCCTCGTTTCAGCCGACGTTTTTTACGAGCGGTATACGCTTATTAGTGCGCGCGGCCAGATGCACGGTTCGGCGAGTTCTCGCTCTCGATCGATACGTCGATTCTTCGAACAGAAGGACGACGATAAATCCGGTGAAACCGTCGACAGCTCGCCGGGAGGAACAGAGAGAAACGAGAGAAGATGAGAAAATAGCTGTGCGCGCAACGAAAGACGAGTGAGAAAATTGAACGAACAGGGAAAATACGCTCGTATACGTTGAGAACCATGAAAACGTCGACGACGGATCGCGCTCATCTATGCACGAAGCCGTGCTCCGACCTCGGATTAACGGAGAAACACCCACTCCTCGGCCCCTTTTGCTCCTACTCTCTCTATCTCTCTCTTTCTCCGTCTCTCTCTCTCTCTCCGATTCGTTCCCTCGGTACCCTCTTATTCTCCACGTCTGTGCCTCTTCTTTTCGCGGCGCGGGAAAGGGACGGGGAAAGAAGAGAGGAGTACAGTTTTCGTTGCTCTTCTCCTTTTCCGTGCTTGGCAAATAATAAGTGCCGGAGCGCAGTTCGGTACGATGCGCTTTACGTCCCTCCCTTTTCGCCGTGACAAGCCGAGTGCCTCTTCTACGGAAGGGCTCGTTACACCGTTCCGTTCGAACCTTAACCGTTTACCGCGTTACCCGGTCCGAATTCCTCCTGCTTCGTCTTCCGGACATCAATTTCCCTCTTTTTCCCACCATCGTTCGTTCGCCCGATAATCGTCGCTCTACCTCCAATCAGAAGGTATTTCAGGGTCGACGAACGCTTCAACATTTATTATCACGATCATTGCCTCTCGCTTTGTTACTCGATATCGCTCGGGAACGCGTCTCAACTCTCTCGCGAGGAGTACCGGTAGCTTGTAAAGAAAGAAACGCCGAGGAAAACGTTGATCGATCGCGTTGCTACCGTGTTGCCACCGAGCGTCGCATTCGGTTCTTGTCTGGGAACGGCAATCTTCGTCGAGTGTGCTTGTCAAGAAATACTTTCATGTCTGCGGAGATATCGTAACGGTACTATTTTAAACGGATGCAACAAGTTCGTTCGTGATTCTGCTCGTTTCCTCCGGACGTTCAAAGCTTTCGAACTCATGTTAATTTGTATAAAATCTCTCCAATCCCCTAAAGTCTCGGTAGCGCACGTGTTTCAACGTATATTTCAAAGCAGCGATGAGTAAACTTCGAATTAGAGCTCGGACTTTTACGCGGGTATCTCATAAGACATTAATGATTTTGTGCAATTTAAAGCAATAATGAAATTAAAAGAACGTTGATATATTAATTTAAATTTATTCAAATCGTTCAAGAGAATAAGTAATCGTAATATATCGTCTGCTTTTTCCTTTGAATGCAAACGATTTTTATTTTGCATCAAGATCCGCAGTGTATTCATGAGATACCCGGGTACTCGGGTAATTTTTGTTTACCCGAATACCCGGGTATCCGGGTAATGCTGTTTACCCGAGTACCCGGGTACCCGAGTAATTTTTGTTTACCCGGGTATCTCATAAGTCACAGCTCTACTTCGAATACATATGTACTTCTATGCCTTCTAGCAGAATTTCGCAAATGTTTGGCATAACCGCGGAAATATTTCTAATTCTGAATGTAAAATTTTCCTGACAGTCGGTGCAGCATCTCCGACTGCCTGGGTAGCCTGCGTCCGACTATCCTGCTGCGTGATCTGCGAAAATCGACGTGGGATAGACGCCAGACGAGATAGAGAGAAAGAGAGAGAAAGAGAGAGAGAGAGGGAGAGCAGAGACAGAGGTGGTGCTCGTCGATGAAAAATCGTCGAACCGTAGAGTAACGAGGTTCGACGTATTCCCGACGGTTTTCCAACACGGCGCAGCGGCGAAAGCTGCGGCGAGATTCCTCGCGAGAAGTTCGAATACGCGCAACCGTTCGACGGTTGGTCGAGTTTGTTCGTTCCTGCTCCGACAACCGCCACCGCGTGTTCTCTCTCGCTCTCTGTTGCTCGTCGGACGGTTGCAGGGTGGAAATGCATAAAGCCGGGCCGGGCCGCCGCGAAACGCCCGTCAAACTCTTCTCACTTCGCGACGCATTCACGCGGCTCTCTCGAGCGGATCGACGAAAAGGCGGCTCCGATGTTACCGCTGAAACTTTTAATGTCGACGAGTCACGGTCAAAGGCCGAATCCCAATGCCCCTGACTGTGCCGTCCCGCATTAATAACGTCGTGTTTTGTAATTAAAGCGAACCATCATCCCGCACCCTCTCACCTCCCCCTCGCGAACACGTGATCGCCCGCGATAATCGCTGTCTACCGAAATAAAAGACACGCTATACTTCTATGAAATATGTTTTCGACGAATTCCTAGCCCTTTCGACAACCGATTATCACCAATTTCAGTTAAATATCTGCTGTAAATCTAAATTGATAGCGAATTTAATAAATATATGTACAGGTGTCCGAAAATTTCACGTAAACCCGGAAATAGAAGGTTCTTTGGGTCATTCGAAACGACATTTTCCTTAGCAAAAATGGTTTTCACGGCTTTGTTTAGAAGTGATTATCGAGAAATACGGACCGGCGACACACAATGGTCCAGGAACGCGATTTTACTGTCCAAAAGTCAATTTTCGAAGTTGAACATTTTGAAAAACTGTTTTGGCTATAAAGTAACAATACTTGAAACAATACTTAAAAACAAAATTCTGAAATTCAAAGTAAAACTAATTATTCTAAGAACTCATTATAGAGTATTATATTGTATATAACAGGTTACATATATTAATCCATGTACAAATACTGAGATATAAAAGTGTCGCTTCATATGACCCAAGGAACCGGGTTTTACGAGAATTTTAGAACACCCAGTATATATTATTAATAATTAATTGTATACCATAAAAAATTACATTAAAATCGGCGTGTTACGATTAGGTAACCTCCGTTGTTGGTCAAAGAAACCGACAGAACATAAGTATACGAACGTCCGCATTCGCAGCAACGCGCTCGCAAATAATGTACATTAAATAATTACAACAGTCTTCGGCAACATCTCCAACGAATAATCATTTCCGTAATAACGAGATTCAGAATTGAAACCGCATTCCAACAAAGCCTCGAGCGGTTCAATGGAAAGAAATGGATAGCACTCGGGAAAAGTAATGGTAATGCTAGAATAATAGATGAACCTAGAAGAAGAAAAGGAAGTTTGAGGGTTCCGAGCATTCGGAGCGCTCAGTTGCGTCCAAGGGGTTGAGACGTACCCGCGCATATTCGATGAGCGTCTCGGAGATCTTCTGCCTTAACTAGATTTTCGACAAGCGGCCATAGAGAACGTATCTACGGGAACAGGAGAAAAGAATCGCGGATTGAAGCGGAGAGACGGTTCGAGTCTCTGCGAGAGTGAGAGAGAGAGAGACTCGTTCCGGGAAGTTGGTTCGTTTCGCTTCAAGATCGTGGAAGGCAACGCGCGACGCGCTCTCGAACGTGGAACGCGACAAGACAGCGTCGGCTGGCGTTCTGCCATGGAACCGGCTCCTCCGGTTACCGATTTCGGTCACGTTTCCGCGCGTCTCTGCCGCCGCGTCGTGCCGGTTTCTTGCAAATTAAAAGTTCTTCTCTATCCTCCGTCGACGGTGGACGGGCACCGGTAAATGAGAATCGCCGCGGAAAAAGGGCTCCGCCGGAGAATAGAGACTCTGTTGCCCCCGGAAAGTCTGCGAGCCGGCTTATAAACGAACACACGCTCGCCTCTCGATCGTCGTGCTGAATCCATGATTCCGTTCTACGCGCGAACGGCTCGGCCTTTTCGTTCGAACAACAGTCGGGCCTCGGTCGTCCCTGTGTCCCCGTTCTCCCGCTGCGAAAACAGCTCGTCGAACTTATCGAACGGAGTAAATCTCCGAATAGCGTAAATCGAGTACAGGCACAATCGAATTCTAGCCGGCTAAGTACCAGATTATAGTGGAGCGGCGAGGTGATCGTAGACCGATCTGCACCGTTATTCTATCGAACACGTAATGCTTACAACATTTTACAATTGCATTTTCAATGGAAACTCCGTTGTCTTTTTCAATTCTTTTTCATTTTTGTTACTTCGAATCTCTTTTTCATTTTTGTTACTTCGAATTCTTTCTTTGTTTCTTATGCTTTCAGTTCCATACGTTTTTATTAAAAAGGCGAGAGAGGTTTATTTTTATATTTTTATTGCATCAAAGTAGAATAATGATAATACTTTCCCCTATGCAGTTGAACAACGGTACTTTGGTGACCGAGAGAGAAGAAAAATTGGTCTTATTTTTACCCTTTAGTAAGAATGTTTTTTCAAATCCTGAGATTATGAGTTGATTATGACAACAATTTTGTTGAATTGTACAAATTTATTCAGGTCAAAATATTTATATTTTACTCTTCACTGCATGATTTTTTTTTTAATTGGGATAAAAAAATTGAAAGGATGTTAGTTTTTGTGTTTTATTTAAAGGAGAGAACATTTTAAAAAATTAAAACAACACTTTCAGCAAATAAACATAATTTAGAATAGTAAGAAAATACATTCTTAGTTTACTACGTTCACAAAATGTTCACAAAAATTTTCTGATTATGAGGACATTTAATTTTTCCTTTTCTCGCCCCTAAATTGTCGTTTGGCCCACTGTGGCGTCGGGTTTCGAGAATTAAGGTATCAAAGAGCCTGGGGTTGGTTCGGCGAAAGATGAGCCGAGTTCCGTCCGCGGCCGGCGCAATTCCCTGATCGACGATTACGCTTTCACCGCAGGACACCGATAAAAATATAATATCTAGTCGGTGTAGGGACAGGTTGCAGCTGGAGAGTCGATTTCCGAGCGTCTGGCCGCGTTTGCACAGGACGACGGTCGTTAAGATGTGTAAACTCGGAATCCCGCGCAAATCGAGTCGGCTCGAAATCTTGCTCGGAGTCGAGACCGAGTGGAGAGGTCCCTCTTTTTCCTACCCCGAAATTTCCAACGCGTTTGTGATATCGTGAATCGCTCCGCTCAGGCTGTTCTCGTCCCGTGCCCCTCTCCACTCCCGCGTCGCTCCCGTTTCACCCCTGAGGGAATAGCGAGCGTGTTTGAACGCGCCGATTACCAAATACGTTTACGGAGCCGCGTTGGACAAACAACCACCGCCTGGTGGCAACGGTGCTCTCCACCCTCAACCCCCGGAAACACGCAGAGACGTTTCCGTCGTTACCCTTCCTGCCAAAGGAACCCTCAAGACGAACCCCGTTGCGTTCGAATCAACGATGACTCGCGTAAGGTACTGCAGCCTGAACAGCGTAACCCGATCATCTTGAATATCAACCTTTGACGAAGGCAGAAAATGTTCAAGGAAACGCGCGTTATTGCCAGACTACGGATCCTCCTACGATACGGGGAATTTCCAAGGCAATCGTTCCTCGAAAATCTATTCCCCGTTTTAATCATTTTAATTAACATCAGAAATTTCATCAGAAATACATAAAATATTCAATCTAATTATTGGATACGGAGAAGCAAATGTCTTGGGAAGTCGATGCATATACACCTACGTTTCTTTTTAAGTTGTCCTCAATAAGTGAAGCAAAACGAAAGTAGTTATGTAGGTGAAACGTACGAGGTTTGATAAAAAAAATACTGTAGAGAAGGTAGAGCGACGCGCAATGGTACAGCCGTCAGCGTAATTAATAATGATAATAACGGTGGTAATGAAAGGGGAGAACGGCGGCGTTCCCGCTTCATCTTGTCGATGTTGTCGCCGCGGGATGTCCCGAGTGTATTTCGGTTTGTGTTCGAAATGGGACACGGACAGTTCCGGAAACGACGGGGAATGGAACGGAAACGGAATCGAGGGTGTTTCGCGGCGGTGCCATGACGCGATAATCGCGATGGGACAGCTCTGACAGCCGTCAGATCCGACGCAGACAGAGACGGATGGCAGGCAATTTAAAATCGCGCTCTGGCCTTATCTCGCCCCGTGGTCACCCTCCCTCTCACTCTCTCTCACTCTCTATTTCTCTCTCTATCTTCCCTTCTCTTCTCTTGATCGTTATTTATACCACCAAGGTTGATACTTCTTAATCGCGAAATTCCGTAAAGATTACTCGCTCCCTTTGATTCTCTCGTCTGTCGCTCGAGTTTGCACAAGGTTGCTCGGACCACTTGAACGATCTCGATTGGTGGAGCTCTCTTATTACCTTCTGCCTACAAATTGCAACGACGAAAAAATGAACCTCCACCATTCCGAGCATTTTTACATGCCACTGGCAACTCTCCGAGCAATCTCTTCCGCGAGGAGACTCTGCGCCGCCAACGGGTTGCATAGAGTTCGACGTCAATGGGAGAAAAGGGATAATAATAATAATAATAATAATAATTTATTGATCCTTTTTCTTCTCGCGTTGAACGTCGTCGTTCGCAACGATATTAACCCCTTGCCGTATTTTAACGAAGCAGACTCGTGATGAGCATTTTAACGAACAAACATGAATGTTACCTGCGTTCCTTTTTTAGACGAAATGTAATTTGATTTTAGAGTATTTCAATTTATTTATACGTTTTATTTATGTGTATATATATTCGACTTTTGTATATATATACATATATAGGGCGAACCACAAATCGTGATAGATAGAGATTATTCAGTTATTAGTAGTCCGATCGAAAATGTTTTTATGAGATGGTTTCAAGAAATACATCCATAATTTATTTACGCCTATATATTAGAAGATTTCAAGACGAATTCGGTAAGTATCATAATGAATGGCGCTTTTTATTCTTTTCATAAAAAATCATTATAATCACATGAAAGCTCTCTTGAAACCATGAAAAAACATTATCACAGATCACCACTCGTGGTTCACCCTGTTTAATGGCGGAGTAAACTAACTAGAAAATTCTTAGCAATACGAATGGCGTTCGCGCAGCTGATAGTTGCTCGCTGATGGAAAAATTGAACGTGTCCATTTGCGAGATTCAACTTTTCTGTTCGCTCCCCGAGAGTTTTTCGTTCACTCTCGATACCGTGTACACTAGGGCGGTCATTAGCTATACATGGTGAAAATCTTTTTGCGAGACTTTTTTCACGCCTCCTCCTATCGTGCCATTGGATAAGAAATTTATTCCTGCAAAAGATGAAGTTGATCGGATAAGAAAATCCGGAGCGTTGTCACGGAGCGTGCAGGAATACGAAAAGTTCAATACAGTATTAGCAATAGTTTTTTGCGAATATCTCGAAAACTAAAATCGAGCGGCGGTAACATGTATAGGAAAGAGTTGTTCCAAGGTCATCAGAATCGGTGACGAAGCTCCTAATGTAAATAATTACCTAAATTCGTTTGTGAGTGTTTATTTCAAACGCCCTAAACCGATAAATTGCTATCGAGCGTAACTATCAGAGTGTAGATAGTCTCTTTTACCGTGTACACTGTAAAATCTCAGTCTCGAGTGTAATTCGCGATAGTATTGCTCTCACAAGGAGAGTGCAAGGACGTTGTCACACCGATTTAGTTGAGACTCTGTATACTTATAGATCTCGATCTCCCATTTACGAATATACATATACCATTATAGACGCTAACACTCAATAGTTTTTGAGATATTCATAAACAAAGTTCTTAAGTGGTATACAACGAGATTTCCACCCGGTGGGCTAGGGTTCGATTCTCGTTTGGTGAAAATTTTTTTTCATATTTATTTATATTATTTATTCGCTGTGTAACATTGACTTGTCTATATAAGATTGCACATTTATTACAAGTTGAAGAACAAAAGGATTAATAAATTATAAATAAATTCGCTGTGTAACATTAACTTGTTCGTAAGATATTGCACATTTATTTATATACAAGTTAAAGAACAAACGTATTAATAAATTATAAATAAATAAATATCTCAAAAACTATTGAGTGTCAGCGTCTGTAATGGTATATATTCGTAAATGGAAGATCGAGATCTATATGTATACAGAGTCTCAACTAAATCGGTGTGACAATGTCCTTGCACTCTCCTTGTCAGATGAACACGTGCCTTGAGGCACGATGGTTTTATTCCGAGATGTACACGTGCCTTACGGCAGTGTAGAATAGCCGGAATTGTACAACGATACAAGCGAGATACATCGAGATGAAGGACGTGGCTGGCGATCGGTAGCCGAGGCATTCGAAGCTCGTGGATCGTGGGGTCGCGGAGGACAGTTGCGCGACGGTTATGTTTAGGGTCGCGGTCAAGATGGGAGACGCTGTCGCTCGATCCAACTGTCGGATCCACGCTCGATCGAGGTCTCCGATCGCGTAATTGAAATTCCCTTTGGGTGAATGCGCATCCGGGCACGACGGGCTGCCGTTTGCGGCCGATCGCTGGCTGCAGACTGCCAGTCGAAGGGGTAGGTCCGATGCGAATATGTCTCGGTTCATTAGACCACGGGAATCGTGGTTCGCGCGTGCGATAACGCGGCAATTAGGGTCGGTTCGAGAACGCGACGCTGCTCGTTCCCCCGCGGTTTAATTAGGCTACGCGGAAATAATTGCGTTCGAGAGCGAGCCATCGCGGCATAGCAATCGCCAGCCAACCGGCTTCCCCCGATGATCCGATCGAATTCGAGCCTTTTCTTCGGGCTCTCGCAGCGTTAAACGCGCCTCCGACTCGGCAATTACCGCCACCCGAATCGTTATTATCGTTATTGTTATTATTATTATTATCATCGTGATGATTATTTCATTAATTACAGGCGCAAAAACCCCTCCGCCGTTTCAGCGCTGCGCCGCATCCCGGATAGGGACTGTTTACTATCAGGGCACGCGAGCTCGGCAATGTTTGATTGCTTACAGCGAACAGCAGCACTGTTTTACGGAACGGAAATAGAGGACTCGGCTCGATGTGTATTCTGATGATTATAGCTTTGCAATTTATCTTCGGCTGTGCGCGCCCGTTTTAATTGTATGGAATTTCGAGCCTCGGTTTTCACCGGAAACGACGAGCCCGTTGATCCTGCTCGTTGAAACCGGTACATTTCAAAGCGTGCAGAGCGCAGGAAAATTATGAGGAATAGAAGCTGGCACGCTCTCGTGCAACGGGAATTAGTGATTTCTCCGGCACAAGATTCTGTATCTTGTTTCTAGAGATTGAACCACGAGCTTCCGCACAGCCAACCCTCGCGGAATGAGAATTGCTATTTGATTTCTAGCAAATTTAATTCAATTTCAACTGTGTTTTAGCGCTTTCCGAATAGTGCCTGAACGCCACCGCTGGAATATAGTAAAACTAAGAATGTGTTTTCTCACTATTCTAAATTATCAGGAAAAATATTAATGATTTCGGCGCAACAGTTCTATCGAATAAACACTATAAAGCAATTTTACAAATTAATTTTTCCAGATAATTAATGACAATAGTTTTCCTGATTTAACATTCATACGATCGATAACAATAACAACAATTCTAAATTATGTTTAATTTTCTCGACAATGCTGTTTTAATTTCTTTCAGTATTTTCCCCTTAAGTAGAACAGAAAAACTGACCTTCTTTCAATTTTTTCTACCCAATTAAAAAGATCATGTAGTGAAGGGTTCACACATTTGAAAGGAAAATCCAAATGAACCGTCTACGTATCATGAGAAATTCTTCACTCATAAGTAGCTGAATGCCTATGCTGTACACAAACACTTATTCTACTTCTAGCAATCAACAAACGAATTTCACAGTTCGGAATTGGTTTTCCGATTAGCTTCTAAGACTACACGCTTCGCGGACTTACCGTGATCACGACTTGGATCGTTGACTGATATAAATAAACTGTAAGGCACAAGCGATTGAAAGCGTCACTGTTATTTGACATCTGCTCATTCGCGAAATCCAGCTCGATCCATCAACTCGACTGTTTCGAATATGTCGGGAAGCAACGGCGGAGAAAGCCTCGGCACCGTATATTCCCAGCGAGGCTGTCAGAACCGGTGGAAAGAATGGCGCAAAACACGCTCGGCGGCACGCTTCTCGTTGGAATCGGTGTTGGCGCGGCCCCTCCCGTTCCTGTCAACCGACAAGGCGCGGCGGGATCGTAGATAAATTTGCCGGGGACTCGGCGAATTTACGGCTTAATCCCGATTCTTCGGTTTCGTCTGTTGGCGACTCGTTTGGTTCCCGTGGGGCGTGATCGTTCGAAGAAACCGGGAGCCAGAAGAGAAGTGTGCGAGCCGAAGTAGAAACGAAAAAGAAGAACGGAGAAGAATACTAAGAGGGGTGCAAGGCTCGATCGTAGCATCGCGTTAAAATTTATGGCGGTTATTAATATTTCCGGAGACTGGGCCGTTGGTCCATCCCAGCTCGTTAAGCTTCTCCTACCGATCGGCCGGGCGCGACAACCAGAAGACACTCATCTTCGTCGCGAAGTATGTACCAAGTTTCTTCTTGGCTGATAACTTTGCCGCGAAACCCCTCACCCCCTCGTCTTCCGTTTGCGGCTGGCTTATTTTTGGCTCTCTTGTCCGTGGAAGAAGAGAAAGTCGGCGAGAATCCGAGGAGGGAGCGTGCCGCGGCTGCTCGAGGGATCAGAAGAAGTTCGAGAGGGTTCGGGAGCGGGAGGGAAGGTCATCGAGATGTTTCCGGGACTTTGTGACGGAGGGTTCGCGCGACCCGTTGGCGCGGGGGCGCCGAATCGAAAGGGTGGATGAGGAGGCGAGGGTGTCGGAAGGCGGCGCGATACACAAGTGAAACGTAAGCGACATGTTTTCCGGCAGTCTCACCTACGACGGTAATTATGACCGTCGGAGGCAACGTCGTAGTCGTCGTCGGAGGCAACGTCGTCGTCATCGTCGTCGTCGTCGTCGTCGTCGTCGTCGTCGTCGTCGTCGTCGCCGTCGTCGTCGTCGTCGTTCGGTAGTCGTCGTCGGTGTTCAAAGCCGGAGCACTTCAGACTTCCGTGTTTACGGAACGCGAGCGACAGCTTGACGGCTCCCTTTTTTCTTCCTTGTACGCGATTCCCTCTTCCCTGCGTTCCCGTCCCCTCCTGCCCCCCTTGTCCACGGGCCACCCCCTCGGCTCCGCCACGTTCGCCTCCTGCCTCACAATCCGAGCTTTGCCGGCAAGGCAGAAATGCCTGCAGTAGGCGGCGGGCTCGCCCTTTCCCTCCCCCGTTGCTTCCACCTTCTCTTATCCCCTTACCTTTGCCCTCTTTATACCTTCTCTCACCCTCTAACCCGACCACCCGCACACCCTCCGTCCAACCTTCTGCTCCTCTCGCCCTTTTTTTTCTCTCTTCTTTCCTTCGCCGCCTCATCCCTTTTCCCATTTCCCTTTTCTCTCCTCGCCGTTTCTCGCCTGCTAACCGTGCGCGCGCCCAAACGATTTTTTTTTATAACTCCGTACGTATCGCGCGAAATAAATCTTGCAGCCAGCGAGAGAGCACGTTTCCCGCTCAGCTTCTAAGAGACGGATAAATAGAAACAGAACGAAAGAGAGAGCGACTGGGGCGGTGTGTCACAGAGCACCGAAATATCGGGCTCCGCTCTACTCGGCTCGTATAAACTGCCTGTCGATGAGCCTCGGGAAACGTTCGATCGCGGCTGTCGATCCGCTGATTCCCGTTCCCAGCGTATTCTCAGCGGGTTGATGGGACGCGAACTGCGAAATTGAAAAATCGAGACTTTCCACTCGCAACAGAGGCTTCAACCTTTGTCAAATAACGAAAACTATCTTATCCACGCATTTTATCCTTTCACTCGGTCCTACTCTGTCCCACTCTACTGTTTATTGCACTCTATCCTGTTCTCTCACATGTTTGGCTGAAGTTTGATTACCTTAGATTTTCTGTGATGCCTTCAGTTGTCCTCTCTTTTCTTTTCTTCTTCAATTTCGCAAACCACGCTTCGGCATTTCTATCTTATCTTTTACCGGCTGCATCCTCAATCCTGATCCTTCCTTCCATTTCCCTGTGGTCTCTTGTTGAGTGCTCCTGATTTCTTTTCAGCATCCTCTCGCTTCACCTACCAGCCAATACTTGTCAGAATCGAAAATTGCTGTTATTCGACTGTACGCACGTAGAAATAAATAAGAAAAATTGAATATAAGTGAGTCGAGTTTGTTTTCTTTAAGGAAATACTTCTTTGGATAAAGAATTTCTCGAGGTATGGCGTCGCTCGCGTCTGATCAGCGAATAATTGCCAGAGAAAAACGGAGAAGAAAAAGAAGGAGAGGAAGCGGAGAAAAAGAGAGAGAATGGGCTGGAGGTCGGCCCTCCCGACGAACCGAACACAGGGAGAAAGACATTTTCGACGGAGGAATCCGGTCTTCGTAATTTTTCGATCGATAATTCGGTTCGTTCATTTGTTCGCTCGCTCGCTCTTTCAATCTCGTCTTTTCGTTCCATTAGTCGCGGTCGAAGGATGCTTCCGACCGTTTTACGGAGAATACTCGAAGCTCCCTCGCCCACCCGCTCTTTTTATTCCGCGTCGAAGAAGCGATCGGGTCTCTACGTTTCCACGAGTCGTTACCGGGCAGCCACGTATTTTCGCAGTCACGGTAATTTTAAATGAGCCGCGTCGATCGATCGGCGCCCGTTGCGTCGCGTTTGTCGAATTTCCGAGTGCGTGCACTCCACTTTGCAGATCGGTAAAGAATCGGATCGGTGAACAACTGAATCGGAAAAGAACCGAATTGGAAAAAAACCGTATTGGTGGAGACCCGAATCGGTGTTGAACCGAAACGGAAAAGAACCAAATCGGTGGAGAACCGTATTGGTGGAGAACCGCATCGGTGTTGAACCGAAATGGAAAAGAACTGAATCGGCAAAGAACCGAATCGGTGGAGAACCGAAATGGAAAAGAACCAAATCGATGGAGAACCAAAACGGCGAAGAACCGAATCGGCAAAGAACCGAATCGGCAAAGAACCGAATCGGTAAAGAACCGAATCGGCAAAGAACCGAATCGGCAAAGAACCGAATCGGCAAAGAACCGAATTGCTAGAAGCGCCCTTCGGCAAAGAACCGAATCGGTAGAAACGCCCTTCGTCTCGCGGAAACCAACCCCAATGAAGATCAATTCATACACGTCAGTTTGGATCGTCCGCCAAAATAAAGTTACCCAGATTTAAGCAAAACTGTCCGCAACCGAGTAAGACTATCCGAATTATCTCCCGAGTTGACGACGGCTCCCTGGTGTGCGTGGCACAAAAAAAGAAGGTCCTATTGTCTCCACAACTCTTTAGATAAACTATCGGTAACTCTCCTTTGCAATATCATGGGAATAGAGTTCGAAAATATACGAAAACCGAAATACAGCTCCAGTTATCAAACTGACCTATATGAATGAAACTTTCACTCCGCGATCTAAAAACGTGGATAACCCAAAACTGCACGCTCTTCCTCACATTTACAAAAATATTGTTCTCCGATCTTTCGAATTGCCAGACTCACTTGTAGGCGGATAGTCCTCGTCCGGAATCGATGGTCGCTATTTTTGAAATCGAGCACCGAAAGTGGTCGAAGGCTGTTCGATCAATTAACGCGATGATTCGCGGTTGCTCGAGTTTGCTGACTTAACGAGCCCACCTCCCGCTCGATCGAACCGTAGAGCAAATCTCCGACCGAGGGTACAAGTAAACAACCGGCTTATTACATTTGTTCAGGACTCGTTAGCCAAGAATCCATCGAACTTCAATGCTCTCGGGAGAGCTTCGTCGGGACTAGTTAAAAACAATCGACCTCGTTTCGAGAAAAGTGTAACCTGCGCCAACAGCGATACTTCGATACTTTTTCGAAGTGAAAATTCTGCAAATAAATCTACGGGGAATCGAGTCAGTTCGTTGGCACGTTTTGCACGCATTCGCGGCGTTGGAAAGGCTAGAAAAATTTTTGAATTCTGCATTCTTTTCGAAAGGTAATTTCATCCCTTAAAGCCAACTTGGGATGTCGACAACAATTAGGCTGTCATTACTGACGATGCTGTAGTTCCACAGGAAGTTTCACAATTTTCGAAGGCTCCAAGTTTCCTGAGCTTCTTCGCAAGCAATTCGAAAGTTCCAGCTTCAGGGGTAAAGCTACGTTTAATTGGATCCATTGTGATTATTGTTATTAAATCCGCAAGGGTTGCGACTCGTTAATTCCTACCGTGGGTCTGTCGGTTGGAAGGCTCGCAAGATTTTTCTTCAAGTATTCTCGAAACGTTCGCACAGAGGGTGCCTTGTAAACGAGATTACGTAGCACCTGAAATATGGCAGTGGGTGTGGGGCGCGCACCCCATCGGAACCACCCTTCCGCGAGGACACGATCCTTCCATCTTCGGCCACTCCAGCTCGTTTCTTTCCGTCTTCTTACACGCCTCTCCTTTTCTCCCACTTCTTCTTCTTCTTTCTCTTAAGAGCAACGCAGATTAATTGTTTCCTCTCGCGCACCGGGAACGTGACCTTGTCCTTCCGATACTCTTGCCACCCTCTTCGCTCTCGGCATAAATCTCTGCTCCGGTCGCAGGGGACCACCATCGATCATTTCCTCTAATTGATCGATCGGCCAGATCCGTGCACCCTGTTAGACGCGCTCCTGCGAAAAATTCCCAGTCCTCGAAGACCCCAGTTGCAATAGTTTCATTTACGTCATCCCTCGGAATTGAACGTTCTTCGCTCATACTTTCGAAAAATATTTTCTTCACATATTTACTCTCGGTCAATGTACGATATATATAGGGTGGTCCACGTAAATCTAACCACATTACTGTCTCCTTTATTTTTGGTGACATAACAAATGTTTTTAGTGCAATGGTATCGCCTACCGATTTTTATCAAAAATGAATCAAATCTGCAGTCTATAGGGTGGTCTACCTAAATGTAGCCACATTACTATCTCCTTTATTTTTTATGACATAACAAATGCTATCACCTACCGATTTTTGTCAT